>JAEOAD010001365.1:7202500-7462903 GCA_036365145.1 Orientallactaga sibirica
TTTCTAAATACTTTTTAAGTTACATTAGTTACATAAAACAGCCAGTGAAGGTTCTACAAGGGCCAACAGCCAAAGCTCTAGTTACTGAGTCACAGGACTTAAGGAAATGCACTGGATGGAGAATGAAAACAGGCTTTGAGCTGAGCCTGAGAAGGCAGCACCAAGATGCTGGTGCTGAAAACTACAGAAAGAACCTGACCTGAACCCAGAACATGCAAACATGCAGAGGGAGGAAGATTTAAAAAAAAAAAAAAAAAAAAAAGATAATAAATAAAGCCAAAAGCTGGGTACTGAAAAAGTCCTTAAAATGGTTTTTGGCAACAATAGAGAAAATACAAAAAAAAAAAAAAAAAAAAAAAAAAAAAAAAGCCCACCCAAGGCCATGATAAGTCTCTAGACCAAGATTTCTCAACCTTACTAGTAAGGAAATTCTGGGGCCACCCTTTCTACTTCTGCTTAGTGGGTAACAATACCACTCACCACCCTGAGGGGGGAAGGGGAAGGGAAGGGAGGGGGGGCGGGGACCGGGAAGGGGAGGGGAACGGAGGGCAGGGGAGGGGAGGGAGGGGAGAAAGCCAGCCAGCCAGGTAAAGTGACTCATCCCTGTGATCCCATGGGCAGGGGCAGAGGATCCCCATTGCTGGGTTCTCTAGCTGAATCAGTAAGCTTCACGTTTAGTGAGAGACCCTATCTCAAAAACAAGGTGGAAAGCTGATGCAACTCTGGGTTGGGGAATATGTTTTGTTTCACAGAAGGCAGAGAAAACAATGGAGAACCAAAATCCATCAATAAGACAAAAAGACAGCCACTGCCCACAAAGAGACATACCACCTCTATCACATCTGCCGGGGCCCAGGAGAAATTTCAGAGGAAGCGTCAGCATGAATACTGCTCTTACTGCTAGCCTGACAACCAGCACCAGGACAACAGTGATAGACATTGGTGATCAATCAAAACCCATCAAAGCAGAAACCTAGAGACTAAAAAGAGAACTCAACACTAAATCAGGCTGTCAACAGGCCTGCCATGGCTCAGGGAACATTGCGGAAGAGGGGGCAAAATGCTTTTAAGAACCATGGAGTGGCTAGGAAATACCTGAGTTACAGTCTGTCATCCTCCCCCGCCCCCAACCCCACTATCCCATAGGGACTGACTGAGGCCTTCAAGACCCTACAGTGAATACCATAACCCTACTTAGGAGGACCCCAGGGAAAGAGGAGCAGGGATGAAGGCATAAGAGTATAACCTAGGCTGGAGAAATGTCTCAGTGGTCAAGGTCCTTGCATGCAAAGCCTAATGACCCAGGTTTGAACTCCCAGTTCCCACACAAAGCCAGATGCACAAAGTAGCACATGCATAAGGAGCTCATTTACAGCAGCCGGAGAGCCTGGTGCTCCCATTGTCTCTCTCCCACTCTCTGCTTACAAATAAATAACTAAAAAACATTTTTTAGCTGGGCATGGTAGCACACGCCTTTAATCCTAGCACTTGGGAGGCAGGGGTAGAAGGATCGCCATGAGTTGGAGGCCACCCTGAGGCTACATAGTGAATTCCAGGTCAGTCTGAGCTACAGTGAGACCCTACTCAAAAAAACAAAAATTTTTTTAAAGAGTATAGGGCTGGAGAGATGGCTTAGTGGTTAAGGTGCTTGCCTGTGAAGCCTAAGGACCCATGAGCCAGATGTACAAGGTGATGCAAGTGCACAAGGTCACACATCCACACAAGATGGCACATGCATCTGGAATTCGAATGCAGTGGCTGGAGGGCCTTACACACCAATTGCCCCCCCTTCATAAAAAAAGAGAGCATAATCTATTAATAAAATAATAAAATAAAATAAAAGCAAAACAAGGTGACTGGGTGTAGTGGCACAAGCTTTTAATCCCAATACTAGGGAGGCAGAGGTAAGAGAATTGCTGTGAGCTGAAGGCCAGCCTGGGACTACAAAGTGAGTGCCAGGTCAGCCTGGGCTAGAGTGAAACCCTACCTTGAAAAAATCCCAATGTTCCTTTTGGCTCCCTGAGCAGCACCATGGCGGTTGGCAAGAACAAACGCCTTACAAAAGGCAGCAAAAAGGGAGTCAAGAAGTGGTTGATCCATTTTCTAAGAAAGATTTGTATGATGTGAAGGCACCAGCTATGTTTAATTTTCAAAATATTGGAAAGATGCTAGTCACCAGGTCTCAAGGACCCAAAATTGCCTCTGATGGCCTCAAGGGTTTGTGTTTGAAGTGAGCCTTGCTGATCTGCAGAATGACAAAGTTGCCTTCAGGAAGTTCAAGGTTATCACTGAGGATGTTCAGTCACTGTCTGACTAACTTCCATGGCATGGATCTCACCTGGGACAAAATGTGTTCCATGGTCTAAAAGTGACAAACCATGATTGAAGCTCACGCTGATGTCAAGACAACCAATGACGGCTGGACGGATGACTTAACAGTTAAGGTGCTTGCCTTTGAAACCTAATGACCCAGGTTCAATTCCCCAGTGCCCACATAAGCCAGCTAGATGCACAAAGTGATGCATGAGTCCGGAGTTTGTGTGCAGTGTATAGAGGCCCTATAGTACCCATTCTCTCTTTCTCTCTCTCAATAAACAAATAATAAAATATTTAAAAAAAAAAAAAAAGACAACCGGTGGCTATTTGCTTCATTTGTTCTGTGTTGGTTTTACTAAAAGAACACAACAACCAGATCCATAAGACGTCCCATAAACAGCACCAAAAGGTCCGCCAGATCTGGAAGACGATGATGGAAACCATGACCCGAGAGGCGCAGACAATGACGTGAAAGAAGTGGTTAATGAACTGACTCCAGACAGCGTGCCAGTCTACCTGTCATCCTCATGGTATCTTCGTTAGAAAAGCAAACATGTTGAAGAAGCACACATTTGAATCGGGAAAACTCATGGAGCTTCAGAGTGAAGGCAGTAGTTCTGAATAAGCTACTGGTGATGAGACATGTACTAACGCAGAGCGAGCTGATGGATATGAGCCACCAAAGAATCTGTTTAAAATTCAGATTTTTAATAGTGACAAATAAAAGGTCCTATTCATGAAAAAAAAAAAAAAAAAACCCATGTTGTTGACCTCTGGCTTACACACACACCCCACATTGACACCTACATACAATAAACAAATAAACTTTTTTTTTTTTTTTTTGGTTTTTGTTTTTGAGGTAGAGTCTCACTCTGGCCCAGGCTGATCTGGAATTAACTATGTAGTCTTGAACTCACTGCGATCCTCCTACCTCTGCCTCCCGAGTGCTGGGATTAAAGGCGTGCGCCACCATGCCTGGCTTCAAATAAACATTTTTAAAAGTCATCCACCTTTAGCATGTATGCCATATCTGATAATGAAGATTTCTTCACTGAACTTAAAATCAACTAGGATATGGACTGATTTTGTATCAGCAGAGCCACCACAGTGAAGACACTTCTCTAATAAGAAAGAAAGCCTCTAAGAAAAAGTTATGCACGCTGACTTTCATGTAGTGGGTGTGACTTATTTTAATGTAGCAAAACCAAAAGATTTTTTACTGCCAAAAATTACATATAAGCCACACAACAGACTCTGATTCATGTCACAAGAGATCAAAGTATATATCAGTTATAAACTTACAAAAGATGATGTGCAATTAGTGTCCAAGTATAGTTCCTAGAATTCCAAAGAATACATGAATTCTCTGACTAGCACCCACTCATGTGTAAGTGAAATAATTTCAGCTTTAGAAAACTCAGCTGTAGCTCATGACCTGACTTACATGGGAGGACCTGCAGAAAACATTTTCAAACATGCATTTAACTAGAAGGTTGAAAGCAGGTAAGAGTGATATACTATCAATTTAAATATACAATTATAAAAATAGGAACCAATTAAAAATTAAATGACACGTGCAAATAAATAAAAATATAGATTAAATAAAACACAACTGTTGTGGTTTGAATGTATGTCCCTCAAGGACTCAGGTGTTTTAATAAAGCTTATTAGCTGGCTGGAGGAGGTGTCACTGGGGTGGATCCTGAGATACAGCCCTAAGGTATGCAGAGCAGTTCTGAGCTCTGGACTCCTGATGCTGCCACATTTGTGACTGTTGCTTTTTTGCTGGCTGGTGATGGTTGTCTTTCTGCTTGGGTGGATGGAAGCAGCTTCTGCCACAGACGAAACTTCCTCCTGGATCTGTAAGCTTGAAATAAATTCCTTCCTCCCATAAACTGTGCCTGGTTTGGATGTTCATCCCAGCAGCATGGAAACTGACTACAGTAATAACCAAGCTAGAACCCAAAATATGAACATATAGGTTTTTTATAATATACCAACAAAGAACTCTGTGGGCAAGCAAAAGAAAGTCTACCTCAGGAAATTAGGCAAACCATCCAACTGCCCTCTAAATATTTATCCTTATGCCCAGAAATTAAATGTTTTTCTCACTTTTGATTGGCGAAGATTCTTTGTGCAGATGACAGTGAGTACCGGGGACTCAAAACTCATCCAAACGCTGAGAGGCAGTGACTACTGAGTGGCTCTGCATTAAATAAGACATTTCCATCATAACCTCCAAGGCTCAGGAACAGTGCAGAAGTGAGGGTAGGAAGAATGTAAGAGCCAGTGGATGAAGAGGAGTGTCTGAAATGCTGTCTTCAGTCACCAAGTGCCCAATGCATTCATGACCTCACAGTGTAAGCGTTAGCTGCACTAGACATGCACAATATTATGGGGCCCATCGACACGTCATCATGGATGATGGAGGAGGGGCAAAAAGACATGAAAACAGAAGACTCCTTGAGAAAAGAGAGTTCAGTGGAAAGGGAATGGGGAAGGCAAAAGAAGGTAATGAAAGGGTATTATTGTCATCAAAATATGTTCTGTACACATAGTACTTTGAATGCATGTCCTCCAATAGACTCAGGTACTTTTTTTAAACTTGGATTTCCAGCCACCTGGCTGGAGGTGTCACTGGGGGTGGATCAGAGATTTCTAGCCCAAAAGTATACAGAGAAGACTGGGCTCTGCAGGGGCCGCTGTTATTTTGTTGTCTGTTTTGGTTGCTTGTGATGCTGGTTGTTTAGCAATGGTTTTTCTCCCTATAGGTGAAAGGGAAGCAGCTTCTTCAGCCACTGATGGAACTTCCCCTTGGATCTGTCAGCTGAAATGAACCCTCCTCCTATAAACTGTGTCTGGTTTGGAAGTTCATCCCAGCAACGTGGAGCTGACTACAACAATATGTCTATGAAAATTGTCAACAGAAAGTTAAATTTAAATAAAACAGACAGGGCTGGGGAGATGGCTCAGTGGATAAAGCACTGGACTATCTTAAGTAAGCTTAGCCTTTGGTGCTAGACTGCATTCCCACCTGTTCTGGGCTATATGCATGGACACACTGATAGAGTAAGGTATTCTGGGTAACAAATGGTCCACCAGTTTGCAAGCTTGAACTGATACAAACACAACAAAGAACGTCATTTGTAAGGGGTACCTACGTTCTTTCCGGTGCTCAACCAAGCCTACAGCCTGCTTTGCTGAGCACTTTGCAAACCAGTTGTCCCCAAGTAAAACCGTAACTTCATTCGTATGGACAAGTTTTCCTGGCATGAAGGCAAAAGGGCCAAATGGTACCTATTGATTACAAAAGAAAGAAAATAAAAAGAAAAACCTTAAAATAATAAGAAATAACATTTCTTTCTTTTTTGTTTTTTGTTTTTTGTTTTTTGTTTTTTGTTTTTCGAGGTAGGGTTTCACTCTGGTCCAGGCTAACCTGGAATTAACTATGTAGTCTCAGGGTGGCCTCAAACTCACAGCAATCCTCCTACCTCTGCCTCCCAAGTGCTGGGATTAAAGGCGTGCGCCACCACGCCCGGCTAGAAATAACATTTCTTTAAACCCAGCGTTAAAACTCCTACATTATTGTTGAGTTATTTTCTTATCCATGCACTGGGAAAAATAAAATGCCAATTTCAGTCAAGATAACATACTAAAATTTCACCAAAAAGTCTATAAAATTGCTTAAGGCTAATAAATCAATGTTAAAACAGATAAATAAATCCATATCATGTTTACACATAGTTCTTAGAGAAAGCAGTCTTATCTCTGCATGCTTACATTTCATTTATTCTTAAGACTAAGACGAAACCAAAACAGTAATGAAATACTGCCAGTGGAGCATACTTTTTGGTAAGGAAAACTAAAAATTATTTCCAAGAAAATAACCATTATTTATGAAGCAAAAATTAAGAAACAAATACTTTCAGTTAGGCTACATGTGGGTATTGGCAAAGTACTTGGGCTAGTGTAACAGCAACACCTAGATGAATATTCATGCAGTGAGAGATTCTAACCCAGGATTCAGGAACAGATTACTATCAGTGATCATTAAACAGAAATTAGCAGGGCTGGAGAGGCGGCTTAGCAGTTACGGCATTTGCCTGCAAAGCCAAAGGACTTCAGTTCTATTCCCCAGTACCCACGTAAAGACAGATGCACAAGGTGGCGCATACGTCTAGAGTTCGCTCTCAGTGGCTAGAAGCCCTAGCAAGCCCATTTTCTCTCTCCCTTTCTCAAATAAATAAGTAAATAAATAAATAAAAGTTTTTAAAAGAAATCAGCAACACCTTTTATATAAAAATCAATGTTCTAGAATTTAATTCTATGAATTCTGAAATATTATGACCTGTCCGAACTCTGGCTAGCAGAAAATGACTAGATGTTGTATTTTTGTCATAAGTACAGTTTTTTTCTGTAAGAAATTTTCACAGCAAATACGTCAAGTTCTGGACTAACAATATGTTCTACATTGTAATAATTACATACCTGTTTTAAGAAGAAAAGTAACTACAATTATTGTTACAAGGCCTAACACAGCAAAGCTGCCTTATCTCACTCAATGCCACCTCCAGCACAGTGGTCAGTTTGTCAGTTCGTAAACTGGCATGCATGCTGCAGAAGCAATCTTATTTCAGTGAGCATGTATACCACAAACAGCATGTTCGTTTAAAAGGAACAGCAGACATACCATGACATTATAAGACAACTTGTCAGGCAAGGTACTGAGTCTTTCTTGAAGGGCATTATAGTCATCTTCCACCTTCTTCCTGTGGAGGACAAACAACAACCACTAGATGAACACAAACAAGTGACCCTTCACTGGGTGCACACACTAGTCACAAGTGGCTTCACATCACATGTAACATATACTAGTCACGAGCCCCTTCCTTACACGTGAGATTCCTTTTTTTAGATTTTAAGAGCTCTTTTCAGAAATGTGAACTCACATCTTGCCCATTAGTGTTTCCTAAACTAGAGGATAAGCCAGGGTCAACTAAATGTAGAAAATACTGGAAAGCAAAGGAGGGATTGACATGTGGAAGGAACCAGGGATTCAGTGAGAAGAGGAGATCTCTCACAGCTTCTGAGGGAACCAACACTGACTGCAGGAGGAATGGCAAGCACAAATGTGTCAGACACTCTCATTCTCATCAGAAAACTCCTGGCTGTAGTATTATCAGCCCTTCAAGTGTTTATACCAATGGGATTAAGGCAAATGAAACCCAAGTGAGGGCAGAAGAAAGAGAGCAGCCATAATACAAAAGCATTTCTTTTTTTTTTTTAAGTTTTTAAATTTACTGGAGGGAGGGAAGGAGGGAGGGGCAGAGGCAGAGAGAGAGAAAGGGAGAAGGGCATGCCAGGGCCTCTAGCCACTGCAAACTAATTCCAGATGCATGTACCCCCTTGTACACCTGGCTTATGTGGGTCCTGAGGAATCAAACTCCTTAACCGCTAAGCCATTTCCCCAGTCCTTTTTTTTTATTAAATATTTTTATTTATTTGTTTGTGATCCTGGAGAGAGAAACAGAAAGAACGGGCATGCTAGGACCTCTTGCCACTGCAAATGAACTCAAGATGCATGGGCCACTTGGTGCATCTGGCTTTACATGGGTACTGGGGAATTAAACCCAGGCTGGCAGGCTTTGCAAGCAGGTACCTTTATCTGCTGAGCCATCACCTGAGAAGCATTTCAAGTTGGTTTTGAAGTCTGTGTCACATCACATCAAAACAAAGTTACCAGCTGGGTATGGTTGCAGACCTAGCAGCACTCCAGAGGTAAAGACAGGATGATCAGGAATTCAAGGCCAGCCTGGGCCACATGAGACCCTAGACAGAGCTACCAAATCTATCCATTTCAACAACCCCAAAATGTGCTGTAAGAGCAGAAACCTCATGCTACCACACTCTGCCCCCCCCCCCACACACACACAGTGTTTCTCCTGGTGGAATCAACAGCGTCTTCTTGACACTCAGCACTAGATACGCTGAGATGCCTAATTCAAGCCTTCTCTGGAGACCACGTTTCCTGAGGGTTCTTTGCTAGGATGGAGGCTCCAAGAGGATCCAGTACAGCGAGTTATTTTGTTAAAAACTAACAAGGGGCTGGGAGATGGCTCAGTGGCTACAGATGCTTGCATGCAAAACCTCATGGTTCAGGTTCAATTCCCCAGCCACCCACACAAAGCTAGACAGGCATTGGGTTACAGTATCAAGAGACCCTGCTGCACACATCCATGCACGCACGCACACACACACACACACACACACAAATAATTTTTTTTTTAAATGACAACAAAAAAACTCATCGACTCAGCAAGTAATTTAAACTAACATATAGGGCTGGAGAGATGGCTTAGTGATTAAGGCATTTGCCTGCAAAGCCTAAGAACTCATGTTTGACTCTCCAGCTCCCAGGCAGCCAGGCACAAGATGACACAGGTGTGCAATGTCACACATGTGCCCCAAGGGACGCATGGGTCTGGAGTTTGCTCACAACTGAAGGCCCTGGCGCCCATTCTCTCCTCCCCCCAAAAAATAAGTAGGGCTGGAGAAATGGCTTAGCAGTTAAGACACTTCCTGCAAAGCATAAGGACCCAGGTTCAATTCTCCAGGTCCCAGGTAAACCAGATACACAAGGTAACACATGCCTCTGGAGTTTGTTTGCAACAGCTGGAGGCCCTGGCATGCCCATTCTCTCTCTCTCTCTCTCTCTCTCTCTCTCTCTCTCTCTATATATATATATATATATATATATATATATATATATATATGAGAGAGAGAGAGAGAGATAAGATGTTATATAGATATTATTATATATATAATCCCTCTGTCTGTCTCTAATAAATAAATAAAATAAACAAATCTTAAAAATAAATCAATAATAAGCTAGCATATAGACATCATCAAATAAAATTAGGATAAACTGAGACACAGGTAATCACTCTCAGATAATAAAACATGACTATGCTACAGATGGCATGGGATTGGCTTCAGTTAGTCCTTACCTCCTGTTTAGCAGTAGTAGCATAATCAATAAAAATTATCTTAGTCATAAGATCTAAAGAAATGTCCTATTCACATTGTGTTATTCATCCTGGAAGTACTCCTGCGGTAACATCCCTGCACATGTGTTTCTCACAGAGGAGAACAGAAGGAAGATGGAAAAGCACACACCAAACCAGCTCCATCTCCAGCATCCACGGAGATGAGCACCAAGCTACCCTAGATCTCTTGAGCTCATCCTTTCAAGCAAACCATGCTTTCTGCTCAACTGCTTTGATAAACTGTCTCAAAACCCTTCTCTATTAAAAAAAAAAAGTTTATATTTATATCTGAGAAAAAATTATCTTATAGATAAATACATTATCTGGACAAAAATAGTGGGGGGGGAACCCTTCATTCACAAAACACAGCTTTAAGTCAGACCAGAAGGTGAACTTCAGCTCTCCTACTTCACTTACACAAAGTGACCTTAGTCTTAAAATCATCTTTGCATGATAAAACTGAAAAACTGTCTGTTTCATAGGTTCATGAAGTAACAAAGCTACAATAATCAAACTTTCAGGAAAGACTACTACCCACAGTTAGCTTGACTTACCAAAAGCACAGCTGAACATCATCACCACTGAGTGGCTTTGGCAAGAGGGGTGGTGTAAGCAATCAATGAGGTGATGTCTAGAAAGGACAGTCTTGGTACAGTGCTAACAAACAAAAGACACTCACTACATCTATGGAATACCAAGCTTTTGTATTTCAGGTTAAGATTTTGCAAATGCTTGAGGACTCGCCATCAGCTGTGCTTCTGATTCCCGTCACCCCTCAGTGCGTCTTAAATTGGAAATCACACCTAAAAAAGGAAACTCCCAAGCAAACACCTCTGTCCACTGAGAACAGAGGAGTCAACCAAAGGAGTCTCTGCCAGTAATCAAGGTCAGTATTTCAAGTTGAGCATACTCAGTTTAAGCTTATCACTACTAATAATAAGTCTCTCTAGAACAAAATGTGGACATACTAGAGAACAGTTTGAGATTGCAGTTACTATTTCTAAACCTTGAATCAATTTTCTAAAAACAGGAAAGAAAATATAATATAAAATGTAACTATGCAAAAATTCTTTTCTGAAGGGAGGCCAAGCAGGAGGTAAGCAATGTCTGTGAAGGAAATCACAGATTAAGGAGCTCTCTCTGAAGACCACACTGGTCAAAATGTCCAGGACCAAGTACTTAATCAAAATAAGATCTCCAAATAGCCTAATATACAGGTCTCAATAGTCCCATTAACGATCACACATCTATGCAGCAGAAGACACAAGTAAGTTTGTTTGTTTGTTTGTTTGATTGTTTGATGAGAGAGAGAACTGGCACCAGGGCCTCTAATCACTGCAGCCGAACTCCAGACACCTGTGCCACCTTGTGTGTATGTGTGACCTTGTGTGCATGTGATACCTTATGCATCTGGTTTATATGAGTTCTGGGGAGTTGAACCTGAGTCCTTGGGCTTTGCAGGCAAGCATCTTAACTGCTAAGCCATCTCTTCAGCCTGACACAAGTTTTTTTAAGACCTAAATATTAATGGTTAGAGAAGGTTGAGTAAGGCAATATTTACTTGCACCAAAATATCAACCAATTTCTGTCTACTTTATTACTTGGAAGCATAATTTTTAGGTACTGCAGTCATATTAAAATATAGCAGTCAAGAAATTATTGCTTTAAAATCCTGTTTGGGCACTAGAGAATGGCTCCATGTTTAAAGGTGCTTGCTTGCAAAACTTAACAGCCTGGGTTCAATTCCCCAGTACCACATAAATCCAGATGCGCAGTGGTATATGCATCTAGAGTTTGTTTGCAATGGCAAGAGGCCTTGGCATGCCCATTCATTCTTTCTCCCCCCTCCCCAGCTTGCAAATAAATAAAAATATATAAATAAAAGGCTGTTTTTCAAATGGGAAACAAGCCCCAGGTAGTCGGGAGAAGCCTCTCAGGCCTACTTACTTATGCCATCAGACCTGCTTGTCTGTCTTCACTATATTTCATCCTTACACACTAAACTTAGCCTTCGTTGTTTTTTGTTTTTTAATTTTCCAGGTACTGAGGGGCTGAATTAGGGTCTCACACATGGTAAGTACTCTACCATTGAGCTACATCCCCAGCCATCTTTTTACTTTATGTTTTTAGACAGGGGCTTACTAAGTTGCCTAGGCTGGTCTTGAATTTACCATCGTCCTGGGATAACAGACTTATTTCATACCAGGCTGCCTCATGCAACTGACACTCCTTATGGAAAACAAGAAGTACAAGTGAAAGGCATATAAAAACTTTTGAATCCTGCAGACCATGTCTACATGCCTCTGCAAAGTATTTTCTGTTTTAAAAAGCAGCAGAGCTAAAGGCACGTGGCACATCTATAAGTAGCCTTAACCTTAAAGGATTAAGATCACGACACATCCTATGGGAAATATCTACTTTCATAAAATTCTAACAGGTCTTAGAGTGCACACATGAGATTTAAAGGTGAAGTATACTAATAAAATGATTTTCTTTGAGACAGATCTCACTATGCAGTCCAAACTGGCTTCAAGATCCTGCTGTCTTCATCTTTTGAGTCCTGGGAGCTACCACAGCAGGCTTAGTCATTCCAAAATAATTGGAGCTGGGCGGGATAGATACTAAAGTGAAGTCCTGCCAGGCATAGTGGCGCACGCCTTCAATCCCAGCACTCGGGAGGCAGAGGTAGGAGGATCGCCATGAGTTCGAGGCCACCCTAAGACGACATAGCAAATTCCAAGTCATCCTGAGCTAGAGACCCTACCTCAAAAAAACAAAAATAATAATAATAATAATAATAATAATAATAATAGTCCAAAATAAGACCACAAGTTGACAATTATTAAAGTTAATTGATGAATTTACTATACTATTCTTGTCGTGTTTCATTTGACATTCTTCATAACAAAAAGTTGTTTTAAAATATCAATGCAAGCCAGGCGTGGTGGCGCATACCTTTAATCCCAGTACAGGGAGGCAGAGTAATCCCAGCACTTGGGAGGCAGAGTTAGGAGGCTTGCCGTGAGTTCGAGGCCATCCTGAGACTACATAGTAAATTCCAGGTCAGCCTGAGCTAGAGTGAAACCCTACCTCGGAAAACAAAACAAAACAAAAAAAAAATAATAATAATAATAATAATAATAATAAAAACAAAGTAAAATATCAATGCAGCCGGGCATGATGGCGCACATCTTTAATCCCAGCACTCTGGAGGCAAAGATAAGATGATTGCCGTGAGTTCAAGGCCACCCTGAGACCTGAGATAGAGTGAGATCCTACCTCAAAAAAAACAAAAATAAATAATAAAATATCAATGCAAAACTGTATCATGGGCTTAGGAAGCCAACTTTCTATCCTGGTGAAACAATAACATGACCAGACATAGTTGCAAATGCCATAATCTCAGCACTTGGGGAAACTGAGACAAGGAGACTGCCACAAGTACAAAGCCAGTCTGGACTATACAGTTAAGTCCGAGACCAGCTTGGGTTACAGTGTAAGATCCTGTCTCCAAAAATAGTGCTGGAGAGATTACTTAGTGGTTAAGGCACTTGCCTGCAAAGCCTAAGGACCTATGTTCAACTCTCCAGGTCCAATGTAAGCCAGATGCACAAGGTGACACAAGCACAAAAGGTTGCACATGCACAAAGTGGTGCATACATCTGGAGTTCGATTACAGTGACTGGAGACCCTGACATGCCAATTCTCTCTCTTGCTCTCTCTCTCTCCCTCTTGTTTTCGCTCTCACTCTCTCATTAAAAAAAAGTCCAATCTTGGGCCTGGAGAGATGGCTTAGTGGTTAAGCGCTTGCCTGTGAAGCCTAAGGACCCCGGTTCAAGGCTCGATTCCCCAGGACCCACGTAAGCCAGATGCACAAGGTGGCGCATGCATCTGGAGTTCGTTTGTAGTGGCTGGAGGCTCTGACACACCCATTCTCTCTATGTATCAGCCTCTTTCTCTCTCTCTCTGTCACATTATATCTATCTATCTATCTATCTATCTATCTATCTATCTATCTATCTATCTATCTATATATATATATATATATAAAATGTCTGGAGAGATGGCTTAGCAGTTAAAGCACTTGCAGCAAAACCAAACAAAGGACTCAGGTTCCATCCCCAGTACCCACATAAAGCTGGAGCACAAGTGGTACATACATCTGGACTTTGTTTGCAGTGCCTGGAGGTCCTGGCACGCCCGTTCCTCACCCCAGCTTATCTGCCCATTTCTCAAATGAATAAATTAAAATATTAAAAAATTAAACATATATACCATATATATTAAGGCATAAATACAAAATAAAAATATTCACAAGTATTTACAAAACACTAAGCATTTTTCCTTCATGAACATCTAAAATTATCATAAAGTTACATAAACTACTCTTAACTCTTTAGTGACAGGCTATAGGTTCTGTAGACACCTCACTGGATGCTATAAAGTTAGGCAGCACCACCTTTTACAAGAAAGTGGAGGTTCTCAATACAACTGCCCCCAAAGTTAAGAAATGACAGGATTCAAATGCAGACCTGTGACTCCAAATGCCATGCTCTTTGAGGAAGAACTTAAGTGGTAAAAGAAAGTTGTAACTAGTCCACCAAAAGAAAAATCAGCTGCCAATGGACCAAACAGTGGGTGGTGGTTTTCATATTCATATTTAATGAGAAAATAGCTTCATTCAAAAACCTTTACATCAGCCGGGCGTGGTGGCGCACGCCTTTAATCCCAGCATTCGGGAGGTAGAGGTAGGAGGATTGCTATGAGTTTGAGGCCACCCTGAGACTACATAGTGAATTCCAGGTCAGCCTGAGCTAGAGTGAGACCCTACCTCGCAAAAAAATAAATAAATAAAAATAAATAAATAAAAACCTTTACATCTTCACTAAATTAAAACCCACTACTAGCTCTAAGAGAATGCTGTACAAATTTCTATCTACTAGGTTCAAATATTTCCTTTTTATCTGTTATTAACCAAACAAATACTATTGCTTTCTTAAGTTTACAACAGTTCTAGAATTTAAATTAACTTTCTGAGCAGGTCTAATGGCCCCACACCATTTTCACTCCAACTTTTCTACAAATCCTTTTACTTCCTATTATATATGTGTGTGTGTATACATGTTCGTGTGTGTGCAGGCAAGCCTGAACATGTATTCATAAGCTGCAGAGGCCAGAGGTCGATACTGGGTATCTTAGTCCATTGTTCTCCACCACGTTTTTGGACACACTAACCTAGTGCTAACCAGTACAGTATAGCCCAGGGATCCTCGAGTCTCAACCTCCCGGCACAGGCATTACAGGCACCAACAGGCTTTTCACATCCTCTTGCTTGCACAGCAAATACTTTATTCAATGAATCATCTCCTCAGACTCTGCCCTAAAAAAATACAATCCAGATTATTTTTGGAGCCAAGATTACATGCTGTTTGTCCCTAAGTGAAAGAATCCTGGGCTGGAGAGATGGCTTAGCAGTTAAGGTGCTTGCCCGTGAAGCCTAAGGACCCACGTTCAACTCTCCAGACGCACAAAGGTGAAGCAAGTGCAGTCTCACATGCCCACTAGGTGGCGCAAGCATCTGAAGTTTGATTACAGTGGCTGAGGCCCTGGCACACCAATTCTCTCCCTCCCCTCTCTCTCTCAAATTAAAAAAAAAATCCTTCTGACCTGCACAAACATAAACATCACTAGCAAAAGAAGACATTTTAACATCACACACACTGTCTTCCTACTCATGAGTGTACACACATCAAGAACAAAAACACAGGCACCCAGAATGCTAAAGCCAAGTGCCAAAGATTAACAGCAGTTTTCAATGCTTTTAAAAATAATATGAAACCAAAAAAAAAAAAAAACTAATCTAAAAGTCGGGCGTGGTGGTGCACACCTTTAATCCCAGCACTCAGGAGACAGAGGTAGGAGGATCACCATGAGTTCAAGGCCACTCTGAGACTACAGAGTGAATTCCAGGTCAGCCTGAGCTAGAGTGACACCCTACCTCGAAAAAAAAAAAATAATAATAATAATAATAATAATAATAATAATAATAATAATGTGAGACATGCTTAAGGGTGGCTCCAACCTCTCAACTCCTTCTGTATTTGCTGAACATCTCTGTACATAGCACAAATAATTTTTATTTCTGTTTAGTACCTAGCTATGAATGGGTCTTGCCACTCCAAATAGAAGGAACATATTATTGAAGATGATATGAGAGAATGTAAACATATCAAAGAATTCCACAATGTTCCCAAAGAGAAGTTCCTGACTTTCAGAATAAAGGGACACTTTTCTAGCAATTATCACGGTAACATTTGCAGATTCACTTTAAAAAACAAACAGAAAATCCAGGTATGGTGGTGCATGCCTTTAACCCCAGCACTCAGGAGGCAGAGGTAGGAGGATCGCCCTGAGTTCAAGGCCACTCTGAGACTACATAGTGAAATCTAGTCAGCATAAGATAGAGTGAGACCCTACTTAAAAAAGGGGGGGGGCTGGAGAGATGGCTCAGAGGTAAAAGGTTTGCAAAGCCTGACAGCCTGGGTTTGGTTCCTCAGTACCCACATAAAGCCAGATGCACAATGTGGCATACGCATCCAGAGTTTATTTGCAGTGGCAAAAGACCTTGCTGTGTCTACTCCCTCCTTCCCTTCCTCTCTCTCTCTCCCCCTTCTCTAATTCAAATAAACAAATAATACAAGAGCCAGGCGTGGTGGTGCACACCTTTAATCAAAGCACGTGGGAGGCAGAGATAGGAGGATCACCGTGAGTTCGAGGCCACCCTGAGACTACATAGTGAATTCCAGGTCAGCCTGGGCTAGAGTGAGACCCTACCTTGAAAAACAAAACAAACAAAAATAAAAAAGCAAACAAAAGGACTTCAGAGATTGCTCAGTGGTTAAGGTGCTTGCCTGAAAAGCCTAAGGAACAGAGTTCAATTCCCCAGTACCCATGTAAAGACAGATACACAAAATGGCACATGTGTCTGAAGTCTATTTTAAGTGGCTGGAGGCCCTGGTGTACCCATTCTCTCTGTCTATCTTCTATCTCTCTCTGCTTGCAAATAAATAATTTTTTTAGAAAAGTAAACAAATACTGCTTCTTGAGCAAAAATAAAATTTAAAGGGGGAAAAGATTTTCCATTTTTACTGTATAGATAGAATATGATCTGCTCTAAGATGTGTACAAGCAAACTGGCCCAACCACTTACAGTTTGAGGGCTTTAACAAGCTCAAAGTGAAACTGAAGGTCTCTGATCCTACTCTGACATTAATGTCACATTGACACTGTACTTGTATATCTCTGTACTATTCATAAATTTAAATTATAAATAAAATAACTACAGATCTCACCTCCACTTATTCAAACATTTTTAAGGGCCTTTTTTGTTCCAAACACAGTAGAAGGGACTGTATGGCTACCAAAATAAAACCTTGCCCATTATCTTCAAAGAACTAACAGGCAAAGGATTTTACCAAGCCAACTATTAAGCTGCTATTCACACCTTTGTGCAAACTAGTTATCTGTTTTGAGTGACTATAACTTCTGCCCAGTGCCTGAATGCCTTCCCTAACCAAAAATTTGAAGTCTACATTAGTAAAGTCTTTTCTGAGAATTATTTATAAAATGGGCCAGTTTGGTGAAATTTGCAGAAGGACTTGCAGTTCAGGTTGTAATTGAATTGAATTTGTAATGAAAAGCAAGTGATCCACAGTAGGAATGTTGACAGACTTCTACCAGTGGATGCAATTACAACGTCCATTTATTGAAAATTAACAAAGTCCTGAATTTTTATTTATAAAGTGGGTAATATTAGTTTTAGGTTATTTTCTGCCAGCCAATAGTCAAAATTTAATAGGATGAGGTATACAGATTGCACTCATTTTCACTCTTATCCAATGCTTGCAGCCTATGTGCATTTAAACCAAAAAACATTTGATACACACTAACTATAAATTATTTCCTTGAAGATCTCTCAGGCATGAAAAAAAGCCTCTTAAAATAAATTTAAAATATTATATGCTTGATGGTGTATAACCAAAGGTTTAATCACACCACTAAAGGGGCAGTTACTATGATTTTGCAATAACCCTGCAGACAATCAAGACAGCTCCTGTTGTTCTCTCAGTAAAATCTTTGTAAACACAGCATGGATATACTGTAATTTGATATCTAAAAGATCAACAACTATACCTCATGACAACTCATAAGATCTGATTCACCACTGAAATTGAGCATTTCCCTCAGAAGCAAAAGAACAGAAAGTATGTTACTTACCATGTACTGTCCTATTAACTATAGATTAACACATTAAAATAGGCCTTCTTTCTCTAAAAAAAAGTACAGTCCATAAAGCAAGCTCTAAAACAGGAAATTAATTAGATTTTCAAACTTTGCAAAAATGCATCTGTGCCATAATTCTATCATTATTTTATATCAACTGACTCCAATTATATTTCTAGTACAAACATAAAAAATATTCCAAAAACACTTGGGTTTTTAAATGTCTACATCTCTACTTCAAAGTGATATCAATATTATGGTAACTTTTTTTTAAAAAAGGAAATTGGAATAAATAAAATAGATATAAAACTAAAGTTGCCGGGCGTGGTGGCGCACGCCTTTAATCCCAGCACTCAGGAGGCAGAGGTAGGAGGATCGCCGGGAGTTCGAGGCCACCCTGAGACTACATAGTGAATTCCAGGTCAGCCTGAGCCAGAGTGAGACCCTACCTCGAAAAACCAAAAATAAAAAAAAAATAAAAAAATAAAAAAAACATAAGTAAACTGTGGAACATGTAATTCAAAGAAGGGTAAAAGACAATTATAAATTATCAAAAGCATTCAAAATGGGGATTACTAGAAGAATTCAATTATTGTGTGCTCTTTACACACACACACACACACACACACACACTCCCCCACCACCACCACCAGTACACAGTATGCTTTTAAATACAAGTAGGTGGCCACATCCATATTTGAGAGTATAATAAAATCATCTTTCACTCACCAATGCTGGATTTTCTCCTGGCAGTTAGTGACCACCTGTCATGAAAACAGACAACTACTCATGAAAACCAGGGCAAGGCACAGACCTACAAAATCAGTACATCAGAAAACTAGCACAGTGGCTTTATAGATTTAACAGCATCTCAGTGTATATTTTTACTTGTCAGAGACACAGAGATGGGGATGTTAGTTTTTAAGGAACACACTTTATCATAGCCTTCTAACGCAAGCTGATAACTGCAGAACAAATTACAGCTTTCCAATTCATACTTTGGTACAAAACCCACTTCATAACTATTAGGTGACATATGATATAAGATAACTAGCATTTTATGCAATCTACAGACCATTTTCAATGTTACATATTTTGTAGAATACACAATTGTTATAAATAACAAAAAGCCAATATAATATCCACATTTCAACAGTTTAAAAAAATGAAGTCATTTTATTTTGTCAGCATATCTCCAAATGTTTCCACCTGCGATTTTTATTCTGATGTACTAAAAAGGAACTCAGTGATTTTTTTTTTTCAAATACATTTTTAAGAAGAAATGTCTGGGATACAGAGGTACTCTGAACAGCTCATTTTTCCCCCTAGTGCATTATGACATCTTAAGCACTTCATAGACAGGTTAAACTTTACTTACAATACTAAAAGAATAGAATTTAGCACAAAAGTTATTTGTTTTCCTTTGATATATTTCAGTAGATTCTCAAAATGCTCAGAAAACAAAGCACTCATCAACAAAGGAAACCACAATTTAAAGTTAACACTACTTGAGTGGGAATTTTAAAATACCATTTTCACAGAATGCTAATCTCCTATTTTTATAGCACTCAATTATAAAAATTTTAAATATTAATCTAGAATACCAGAGCACCATTTTAGAGACAGAGTGAAACTGTAGTAGCTACACAGGAAACAGCAGTGTGGCCTGGTTCACAACCTTAGCTCTCTGGACCAATATTGCCTCTTGCATATGCTCCATGTTTCACCCCAAAATCAAAAATATTTTTTAAACCTGTCGCTAAATTTTTCTGTTATAACATTCAATTCCTGAAATAAATGTCCTCCTTTGGGACATTTAAATGCTAAGGCAGCAATCCTGGACCAAAATATATGCTGTAATCAGATACCCAACCATACTACACATTAACTCAGCATAGAAAGTCTGCTTCCGAATGAAGATCTGCAGTAAGTATCAATCACACAGCAACAGTTAATAACAGTGGCGATACAGAACAGAGGACTGACTTTCCATCTGGAAGAGCCAGGCTAGAGCTGCATCAATCCTCTTCACTGGTTCTGATTCGGCAGTAATTATGAAATAGACAAACAGAATTAAATATAAATTGAAAAAGAAAAAAATCTGTATGAAATCCTTTTTATGAAGTTCTTATTTAACAACCCCATTAAAAGATGAGACCAGAAACCAGTCAGGACATTTTCCAATCCCAGCGCATGTGTTTCCAAGCATGAAGTGAGCCAAAAGCACAGAAAAGAAAGGGCCTGCAACCCGAAGAGCAGAATGTTCATTAACCTCCACATGATAATCCCTTCGTAGCTGCATATTAACTAGTTACATATTCATAATCATTTACATTATTTAAAGGACCTTCGATGAAATTTTCTAGGCTATATCCATTAGTAAAGGTGGTAAAGGTTATGGAAGATAGTCTACTTAATGTTTCCAGGAAGCCTTTTTAATTAGTAAATATGTAAATTTAGCACATTTGCTTTTTATGCTTAAAAACAAGTCACTGGTTAGGATGGAATGTTTTCTTGCCACTAACACACAACCCTCAGTCTTCTCTCTTCTTGGTTCTAGCCATGCTGCTCCTACTCCCTAAGTCTCCCCAAGCACACAGTCAAAGACAGATCAACAGCACAACCCCACCTCATAATGTATAAGAGACATTCTTACCACTAAACTACTGCTTTGCATGGGTTCCAAAGATCATTGGAACATCAAAAACAATGGTCAAACATAGACACACTTGAGAAACAGGACTCTGGAGATCTGAGTGGAAAGATAAAGGAGACAGATCTGAAAATGTATGCAATAACCTTCTGGTGACAAATTTCATGTTACAGTGTTTATATGATTTATGGTCAAATAGCTTTCAAAAAAATTGAACCTAAGCAGTTGTATTTATATTTTGAGATGTTTTTAACTTAACTGCCAAGGAAAATCTTAAAAGGGAAGAAAACCATGATTCAGAACAGAATATACTTGGGTTTTGAATTTCCGATGAGGTTAACCCCAAATAATCTTATTTCTTCTGACAAGGGACTCATACTAATTTTCTTTAAATATTAAATGAAGTGACTCCTACAATAGTAGGTCTAGTTCTGTAGGCAGTTCTTCAAAATTAAGCAGGGGCTGGGAAGATGGCTCAATGGTTAAAGGCACTTATTGCTTGCAAAGCCTACTGGCCTGGGTTCAATAGTCAAGCCTCCCTCATAAATCATATGTGAAAAATGACATAAGTGACTGGTGTGCAACTGCAGCAGCAAAACATTCATGCACCCATAAATGCATGTAAATACACACACACACACACACACACACACTCAAAAAATGCTTGCAAAAATACAGTACAGTGCTGGAGGAATGACTTAATGGTTAAAGCACTTGCCTGTGAAGCCTAAGGACCCAGATTTGAATCCCCAGAACCCACATAAGCCACATGCATGTGCCCCCTTGTTCACCTGGCTTAACGTGAATAACGGGGAAATGAACCTGGGTCCTTAGGCTTTGCAGGCAAGTGCCTTAACTGCTAAGCCAACACTCCAGCCCAATAAGCAAATTTTAAAAAGGAACCTGCCATTGTTAAGTCCACATCTACCTTATCCCACTGTCCATGCTGCCCTATACTGACTGCACCCAGCCTTATGGAACTTACTGGGTAAGAAGAAAAGCTCCTGACATCTGCAGTCTTTTGTTTATTGTTGTTTTGTTTTATTCTTTCAAGGTGTAATTTCACTCTAGCCCAGGCTTACCTGCAACTCCCTCTGTATGCCCAGGCTGGCTTCAAATTCTCAGCAATCCTCCTATCTCAGCCTCCCAAGTGCTGGGATAAAGGTGTGTACCGCCACGCCCGGCAGCAATCTTTCCTTCTTAAGATGCTAACTTTAGTTGCTGCTGTCTCTCCTCTTCATCCTCCTCAACACAACTCTCGCACACAAGCAACACCTTGCTGACAATGTCAGTCAAGCAAATGCACTGAAGTAACAGCCCACTATCACTAATGGTATCCAGACTCCTTCCATGCCTCCACCCTTGGCCCTTTTGGATCAAAGACTAAGGGAGACAACACATTCCCCAAGCACTACTGTGTGGGGCAGGAAAGAGCAAGGCTTAACTCACCATGGGTTTTTTTGTTTGGTTGGTTGGTTTTTTGTTTTTTGTTTTGCTGAGGTAGCGTCTCACTCTAGTTCAGGCTGACCTGGAATTCACTATGTAGTCTCAGGGTGGCCTCGAACTCACGAACTCAAGGCGCTCCTCCTACCTCTGCTTCCCCCTTCCCAAGTGCTGGGATTAAAGGTGTGCGCCACCACACCTGGCTCACCACGTTTTTAGACACTAGTAACAACTAATGGAGTGAAGCGCCTAAGATGACCATGACAGACAAACCACCCAACAACCTATTTTCAGTGCATTAATAGCCAGGTATCACATTTTGTTACAAAGGGTCAAAATAAAATACAATAAAAACAAAAAGACAAGGGAAGTTAAGATGACATCTGAAAACTAAATGGAAAACAGGAAACAGTAACTCCTTGCTGCTTACCCTCAAAAGTTGCTTTTTTAAAAGTACCTTATAAAGGAATGGATGATTTAAAATGCAGTCAGGTCTCCAGCGCTTATTTGTATTGATTCAATTTGTTTTGGTAGTAGACCACAAGGGGGCATCAACCTGTGCATTCTGCAAGTTAAATACAGTGTCATGTCAATGGTGAACTGACACAGAAAGCCTGAATCAAAACAGAGATATCTTCTGATTTTTGATACTTCACTCCAAAGTGCTTCACTTCGCTTCTAAAACTTTTCTCACTGTTCTGCAATCTCAGACTCTTCCTGAACAGGGTAATGTATCAAAGAGCAATGTGGGAAGAACATGCTCTTCAGGGACTGAGTCTTCAAGACAGATACTCCCATTTTACTGTAAAGATGCTAAGTCAAAAAAGGAAATGGAGCTGGGCGTGGTGGCGCACGCCTTTAATCCCAGCACTTGGGAGGCAGAGGTAGGAGGATCACGGTGAGTTTGATCACCATGAGTTTGATCACCCTGAGACTACATAGTTAATTCCAGGTCAGCCTTGGCTAGAGTGAGACTCTACCTCGAAAAACCAAAAAAAAAAAAAAAATGTACTCACAGAACTTTCTTAACTGACTTCAAAAAAAAACGTGGGGGCTGGAGAGATGGCTCAGCAGTTAAGGCACTTGTCTGTAAACCCTAACAACCCAGACTCGATTCCCCAGTACCCACGTAAAGCCAGATGCACAAGATGGCACATACATCTGGCATCATTTGCAGTAGCTAGAGGCCCTGATGCACCCATTCATATTCATCAGCAATCAATCTCTCTCTCTTTCTCTCTCTCTCTCCCTGCTTGCAAATAAATAATAATACTTTTTCTTAAAAAAAAAAAAAAAAAAAAAGAAGTGGAGGGCTGGAGAGGTGGCTTAGAGGTTAAGGTGCTTACCTGTGAAGCCTAAGGACCCAGGTTCAATTCCCCAGAACCCATGTAAGCCAGATGCACATGGTGGTGCATGTGTGTGCCTACAGTTTGTAGTGGCTGTAGGCCCTGGAGCACCCATTCTCATTCCCTCCCTCCCTCCCTCCCTCCCTCCCTCCCTCTCTCTCTCTCTCTCTTTCTCCCCCCTCCCACCCTTTCCCTCTCAAATAAATAAATATTTCTTTTAAAAAGGTGGGAAGCAATGAAACATGCTACTGAATGTCAACCTGTCCTCCACATGCACACATAACACACACATACACATGAAAAATAAGGAAAAAAATCTTAAACATTAAGTATTAGTAAACTGGAGTCTATGCATGCTAGAAAACTATTACCTAAAAGCTACTAAAACTTTCTAGAAGGACAGATTGTCAATTAATGATGCAGATGTACAGGTGTCACTACACAAAGTGTCACTACTACAAGAAGTGTACTTTCAACAAAATCGGTAATAATTTTAACTCTTGAAAGCATGGTGGCCATGCCTGTAATCTCAGCACCTGAGAGGCTAAAGAGGATTAAAAGGTCCAGGACAGCCTTGACTAAATATAAATAACAAGTCCTTGTTCCCATAAAGAATTTGTTAAATTACAAACTGATTACAAAAACTCTACACAAGAATTAAGGAACTAGAGGTTTCTAACAGGAAAAGACGATGCCAAGCAGTGCATATGCCGAGTGCTACCGTACTAAGCTTAAAAAAAAACTGGGGGGAGGGGGTGTTCAAGGTAGGATCTCACTCTAGCCCAGGCTGACCTGGAATGCACAACATACTCTCAGGATGGACTCAAATTCAGTGGATCCTCCTATCTCAACCTCCTGAGTGCTAGGATTAAAGGCACGCAAGACCATGCTACGCCAAAGCAGTCTAGGGAGGGAAATAAGCAGAAAAACAGCAAAATTCACTCTTCTACCAAAAAGTGAAGGTGTATAAGTTATTATCAAACACAGCAGAGAAGCAGGAGAGACTATAATCTCCCAGAAGAAACCAGCCAGAATCCTGCCTAAGTGCCAGCAGCCCTGGTCCAACGTGCTCACCCAGAAAGCACAGAGCTGCAGCAGCAGAAACCAGGTAGAGGGATTTTCCACTCACATCAGCCTCAAGAAACCTGAAGGACAAGATAGCAGGGGCCAGCTGAGCAGCTGCTGGAGAACACAAATGGGACTGGCTGAGCAGCTCAGATACAACTCCAGGCATCTTGCAAAGCTTCCCATCCCCCAACAGTCAGGGCCTTGAACCTCCAAAGACCTTTCACTCCTGGCCACACAGCATCCAGCACAGCCAATCAGAACACCAGATCCACAGCACAACAGAGAGGGATAAAGGTGGGTACTCCACATTGGTGAGGTTGGAAGCCATCCCAAAGAGGACACCTGGGTCTACTTACACAAAGGCAGGTATGTAGGCCTGCACTGGAAGTGCTAATCTCTCTTTCCAGCTCAGGGCAGGTTATGGGTTACATACTCTTGGTTGGCTTTACCATTCTCAAATAAGCTGTATTTGGGCATTTATTATTGTTGCCTTTGATGTTTCCTGATTCATAGGGCCTTTGTCTTTTTCTTCTGTCATTATTGGGGGCAGGGTCTGACTCTACCCCATTTCAGACCACAAATCTCAACCTCCCAGATGACAGTTAAGGGTGTGGGGCAACACACATCCTCAGGGACTTTGGCTTTATTAGATTATCTGTTTGTTTTAATCCCCAATACTGCATAAATACTCTGTGCTGGTTTGGATGTGTATACTGCACAGTTGAATTTTAGAATTTGCCAGTAAACTGCTCTACCTAGTCTACTAGAATACTTGAATAGCAGGCATACTCAACACCTAGGGTCACTCCTGCTGTTTTCTTGATGTATAAGAGCTACACTTGGCATCTTAAATTCCTACCCTAAAGATATATAAAGATCACACAGCTAAGAACACTGCCGATAATTAGAAAACCCAACATCAAATTAACTCAAGATGCAAAAATCTCTACATTATAATACAACACAAAAAAAATCAAGACAATACAATCCCACCAAAAATTATAAATCCATTAGAAATGATCCCCCAGTGAGACTGCTTTAGATGAAATACCAAGGATTTCAAAAAAATGATTATATCAATACTCAAAGAAATCAAAGAACAAAACAAACTCCTGAAGGAGAACACAGGAAACAAACTTAATGAAATAAGGAGGTCATAAAAGACATGAGTAAGAAAATAGAAATAATGAAAAAAATATCAATCAGAAATATTAGAAATGAAAAACAGAGTAAGTCAAATAGAAAACTTTATAGTAAGTCTCACCAGTGGAATGGATCAAGGAGAAAACAGAATATCTAAACTAGAAAACCAGGTGGCAGATCTAATACAGTCCAACAAAGAGAAAGACAAACTAAAAGGCAGGCATGAATGGGAATTTCAAGACATTTGGGACTCTATAGAGACAGCAAACATAAGAATTCAGGGCATAATAGAAGGAGAAGAAATTCACTCCAAAGTCATAGCAGGTATTTTCAACAAAATCATAGAATAAAACTTACCCCAAATAAGAAAAATGATGCCAATGCAGATCCAGGAAGTCTTAGGACACCAGAAAAAACCTCTCATTACAAAACATACAAACCAAACAAAATATATTGAAAGCAGTTAGAAAAACCAAGACACATACAAAGGCAAGTCCATCAGGATAACAGCAGATTACTCAACACAAACTTTAAAAACCAGAATGGAAAAGCCAGGCGTGGTGGCGCACGCCTTTAATCCCAGCACTCGGGAGGGCAGAGGTAGGAGGATCGCCAAGAGTTCAAGGCCACCCTGAGACTACATAGTTAATTCCAGGTCAGCCTGGACCAGAGTGAGACCCTACCTCGAAAAACCAAAAAAAAAAAAAAAAAACCCAGAATGGCTGGAATGATGTATTCCACCAAGTTCTGAAAGAACAACTGTCAACCAAGGTTACTTTATTCTGCAAAGCTATCCATCCAAATTGAAGGAGAAATAAGGACATACCACAGCAAAAACAGGGTAAAGGAATATACGAACACTAAACTAGCTCTAAGAAAATACTTGAAAGGATCCTCCATGCGAAAGAGAAAGAAAAGCACACACACAAGGAAAAAATAAACCATGTTCAAATAATAGTTAATACAAGAGAGTAAAGGAAAAACCAGAACTACAAAACAAATTAAACTACAAAACAATAATTGTAAAAATAAATACACACCTTTCAATAACTCTTAGTATCAGTGGCCTCAATGCCCCCAACCAAGACAGGTTTGCAGACTGGTTTAAAAAGCAGGACCCTTCTATTTCTTGCCTCCAAGAAACCTACCTTTCCATAAAAGATGGACACTATTTTAGGGTGAAACGTTAGAAAATGGTATTTCAAGCAAATGGGCCTAGAAAACAAGCAGATGTCACTATCCTAATATCTGACAGGAGAGACTTCAGTCCAACATTAGTTAGGAAAGATAAAAACGGTCACTTCATATTGAACACTCCAAACCTAAACGTATATGCACCTAATTATGGGGGGCTCCCAATTTCATCAAACGCTATTAGAATTAAGGGCAAAGATAACACTAAACACATTCGTAGTGGGTGACTCCAACACCCCACTCTTATCAATTGACAGGTCATCCTGGCAAAAAATAAACAAAGAAGCATCTGGATTAAGTGAGGGCATAGAACAAATATACCTAACGCATATCTACTGAGCATTTCACCCAAATGCTGCAGAATACATATTCTTTTCAGCAGCATATGGAACACTCTCTAAAATAAACCATACATTAGGTAACAAAGAAAACCTTAACAAATACAGGAAAATTGAAATAATTCCTTGTACTCTTATCTGGTATAATGGGAATAAATGACAAATCAACAGCAAGAAAAGCTATACAGCATACACAGAATCATGGAAACCAAATAATATGCTACTACTAAATTATGAATGGGTCACTGAAGACATCAAGAAGGAAATCAAAAAATTTATAGACTCAAGTGATGAGAACACAACATACCAAAAGCTTTGGGACACAAGGAAGGCAGTCCTAAGAGGGAAATTTATAGCTTTAAGTGCATATATTAAGAAATTAGAAGGCTGGAGAGATCTTAGCAGTTAAGCATTTGCCTGTGAAGCCTAAGAACCCTGGTTCAAGGCTCAATTCCCCAGTACCCACATAAGCCATATGCACAAGGTGGCGCATGTATCTGGAGTTTGTTTGCAGTGGCTGGAGGCCCTGGTATGCCCATATTCATTCTCTCTCTCAAATAAATAAATAAATAAATAAATAAATAAATAAATAAATAAATAAATTTTAAAAAAAAGAAATTAGGTTGCAAGTAAACAACTTCAGTGTTCCAACTTAAGGCCTTGGAAAAAGAAGAACAAGACAAACCAAAAATCAGTAGAAGGAAAGAAATAATAACCTGAGATATAATAAGAATGATGACATCAAAAGTAAAGACAGGCCGGGCGTGGTGGCGCAGGCCTTTAATCCCAGCACTCGGGAGGCAGAGGTAGGAGGATTGCCGAGAGTTCGAGACCACCCTGAGACTACATAGTTAATTCCAGGTCAGCCTGGGCCAGAGTGAGACCCTACCTCGCAAAACCAAAAAAAAAAAAAAAAATTAAAGACAATAATCAAGGGGGGGAGGAGATATGATTGAGAGCAGATTTTTGAGGGGAAAAGTGGGAAAGGGGAAGTAATTATCATGGCTTGTTGTTTATAATTATGGAAACTATCAATAAAAGTTAAAAACAACCGAAACAATAAAGAGTAAACTAAAAAAAGTTAGAACAAACAAAAAATTAAAACTAAACAGCTTGGACCTAAAAAAAAAATACTACTTGAAAATTCACTTGGATAAAGTCAAAAAGACCATTTTAACCCTTACTTTCTTTCATGTTCTAGCCTGTTTTCCCTACCCAAACCTTGCAGGTATTCTAACTGCTCTTTGTGCACACACATTGGACTGTGTCTTCTGTGTTGAGCCATACACTTCAGTCCCTTGTCTATTCCCTACAAACTGCAGCTCTTTTCTCTTTTAGTACCTAGTATTCACCACGCAGGTGTCCCCTACTGGAAATTTTGAAATTTAACATTTACATTTGGTGTATTTATAACAATGAAGACACTGACATGTCTCTGAGATTATTTAAATTAGGTATCCAGGAAATTCCAAGTATATTCCCTGCCACAAAGGATGTGCAATAATAATCCCTTTTAAAGTAGTTGGGGGGGGGGAGGGCTGGAGAGATGTCTTAGCAGTTAAGGCACATGCCTGTGAAGCCTAAGGATCCCAGTTCAATTCTCCAGGTCCCAGATGCACATGATGGCACATACATCTGGAGTTCGATTGCAGTGGCTAGAGGCCCTGGTGCACTCATTCTCACTCTGTCTCTAATAAATAAATAAATAAAAATAAAATCTAAAACTAAAGTAGTTGGGATCTATGATCAAACAGCTGAAGGCACAGAGCAGATGGTAAGTCAAGTTAAAAACTTGATATATTTTGGGGGTTAGGGATGAAACTCAGTAGAATGCCTGGGCAGGAAACTGGGCTCAATCCAAGCACCACATAAACCCAGTATGGAGGCACACACGCATTATCTCAGCACTTAAGTAGACAGGAAGAGCAGAAGTTCAAGGTCATCCTCAGCTACACAGCAAGTTTGAGACCAGCCTGGGCTACATGCGACTGTCTCAAAAGGAAAAAAAAGAACTTGGTATTTTAGTAAAATGGATGACATACATAGATTATTGACCCTCTGTAACTAACATTTGCAAGGAAGCACCCAGATAGAATACAGCCCTCAGTCAAGATCCAGTGGCTTTGTCAACACACTGCCACATCACTAACCAAAGGAGCAGCTGTTCTCAGTCCACTGAAGATTGGTGAACACTGAGCAGTATTTCTGACTCTGAGCAGCTTGCATGCTCATTGTTTGACTAGATACCTACTGTTTCCTGTTCATTCTATACCTTCCTCTAGAAACCCTGCCCTGCTCCCATCAAGAACAAGCAAGTCCTTTCTTAAGGTCAGCCAGAAATCAAGCTAAAGTTCAGTTGAAAGCCTCCTTGTTGACTAGCTGCCAGGATGCAAGAAAGAGCTATGCTGCCTGCTGGGAGAGAAAAGTCATTAACAGCCTTAACAGCAGTGGGCTCTGCAAGCTTTGCAGCTGGCCAGCCAGGCCAAATGTACCAGAGGGTGGTGGAATGTATATTACAGAGAGACTAAGGATTCAGAGAGCAATAGGAGAGCACTGCTACTCTGAAGCCACTTTTCCTTCAGGGAATTCTGACCCAAGCAGGAGCTTGGAATTCCAGAGTCATGGGAAGACAACTGCAACTAGAGATTTAACAAAACAGAAAACCCAATAAATGGGCTACAAAGATCGCTCAGTGGTTAAGGTACTTACCTGCAAAGCCTAAGGACCCAGGTTCGATTCCCCAGTTGCCACATAAAGCAGGATGCACAAAGTAGTGCATGTGTCTGGAGTTTCTTTGCAATGACTACAGGTCCTGATGTGTCCATACTCTTTGCCTCTTTGTTACCCTCTCTTAAATAAATAAAATAGTATTTTAAAAGGGGGGACTAGAGAAATGACTTAGCCATTAAGGTGTTTGCCTGCGTAGCCAAAGGACCCAGGTTCGATTCCCCAGGACCCACATAAGACAAATGAACAAGGTGGCACATGCATCTGGAGTTTGTTTGCAGTGGCTGGAGGCCCTGGCATGTCCATTCTCTCTCTGTCTCTCTTCTATCTCTCTCTCTGCTGATAAAATTCTAGGAAGACAAATTCAAAAGAGAGGGAGTGAGCTTCAGAGAATTTCATTTGATTCCCATGTTCTAGTAATGCTATAGGTTGTATATGTAATTTAAAATAAACACTACCAGCAGGGCATGGTGGCACATACCTTTAATCCCAGCACTCAGGAGGCAGAGGTAGAAGGATCACCATGAGTTCAAAGCCACCCTGAGACTACATAGTGAATTAGAGGTCAGCTTGAGCTAGAGTGAGACTCTACCTCGAAAAAAAATAAAATAAAATAAAAATAAACAAACACTACCAAGCTACTTATTAAAAGGATAAGGTGGTTAATGAATAGCTCAAGGTGAATAAAAACTGAAAAAATTTTAGATTTACAAAAATAATTCTAGTGGGCTGGAGAGATGACTTAGCAGTTAAGCACATGCTTATGAAGCCTAAGGACCCCAGTTCAAGGCTTGATTCCCCAGGACCCACGTAAGCCAGATGCACAAGGTGGCACATGCATCTGGAGTTAGTTTGTAGTGGCTGGAGGCCCTGGTGCGCCCATTCTCTCCCTCTCACTTTCTCCCTCTCTCCTTCCCTCCCCCCTTTCTCTGTGTCTGTTGCTCTCAAATAAATAAATAAAAATACACAAAAAAATTTTTAAATTCTGCCAGTTGTGGTGAGCACACCAGTAGGAAATTGCTGATGAGGCAGAGGGATGATCAAGAGTTCAAGGCCAGGGCTGGAGAGATGGCTTAGCGGTTAAATGCTTGCCTATGAAGCCTAAGGACTCCAGTTCGAGGCTCACTTCTCCAAGACCCATGTAAGCCAGATGCACAAGAGGGTGTATGCATCTGGAGTTCGTTTGCAGTGGCTGGAGGCCCTAGTGCACCCATATTCTCTCTCTCTTTCTCTCTCTCTCTCTCTCTCTCTCTCCCTATTTCTGTATCTCTCTCTCAAATAAATAAATAATAAAATAAAATAAAATAAAATAAAATAAAATAAAATAAAATAAAATAAAATAAAATAAAAAATAAAGAGTTCAAGGCCAAAAGAAAAGGAAGGTTTGAGCCGGGTGGGTGTGGTGGTGCATGCCCCCTTTAATCCCAGCATTCGAGAGGCAAAGGCAGGAGGATCCCTGTGAGTTCAAGGCCACCCTGAGGCTACATAGCGAATTCCAGGTCGGCCTAGGCTAGAGTGAGATCCTACCTCGAAAAAACAAAAAATAGGGCCTGAAGAGATGGCTTAGCGGTTAAATGTTTGCCTGTGAAGCCTAAGGACTCAGGTTCAAGGCTTGATTCTCCAGGACCCACGTAGGCCAGATGCACAAGGTGGCGCATGCATCTGGAGTTTGTTTGCAGTGGCTAGAAGCCCTGGTGTGCCCGTTCTCTCTCCATCTATCGGCCTCTTTCTCTCTCTCTGTCGCTTTCAAATAAATAAATAAACAAAAAAGTTTTTTAAAAAAGAAAAACCAAAAAATAAATATAAATAAATAATTTTAAAAAATCACACTTCCTAAACTGACACAATCAGAAATAGAAATGCTGAATAGTCTTAAAAAGAAATTAAGTCTATGTTTTTAATATGCCAATAAAATCTCTTTAAGAAAGCCAGGTATGGTGGTGCACGCCTTTAATCCCAGAACTTGGGAGGCAGAGGTAGGAGGACCGCTGTGAGTTCAAGGCCACCCTGAGACTACAAAGTTAATTCCAGGTCAGCCTGGGCCAGAGTGAGACCCTACGCGCGAAAAACCAAAAATAAAGAGTTCAAGGCCAAAAGAAAAGGAAGGTTTGAGCCGGGTGGGTGTGGTGGTGCATGCCCCCTTTAATCCCAGCATTCGAGAGGCAAAGGCAGGAGGATCCCTGTGAGTTCAAGGCCACCCTGAGGCTACATAGCGAATTCCAGGTCGGCCTAGGCTAGAGTGAGATCCTACCTCGAAAAAACAAAAAATAGGGCCTGAAGAGATGGCTTAGCGGTTAAATGTTTGCCTGTGAAGCCTAAGGACTCAGGTTCAAGGCTTGATTCTCCAGGACCCACGTAGGCCAGATGCACAAGGTGGCGCATGCATCTGGAGTTTGTTTGCAGTGGCTAGAAGCCCTGGTGTGCCCGTTCTCTCTCCATCTATCGGCCTCTTTCTCTCTCTCTGTCGCTTTCAAATAAATAAATAAACAAAAAAGTTTTTTAAAAAAGAAAAACCAAAAAATAAATATAAATAAATAATTTTAAAAAATCACACTTCCTAAACTGACACAATCAGAAATAGAAATGCTGAATAGTCTTAAAAAGAAATTAAGTCTATGTTTTTTAATATGCCAATAAAATCTCTTTAAGAAAGCCAGGTATGGTGGTGCACGCCTTTAATCCCAGAACTTGGGAGGCAGAGGTAGGAGGACCGCTGTGAGTTCAAGGCCACCCTGAGACTACAAAGTTAATTCCAGGTCAGCCTGGGCCAGAGTGAGACCCTACCGCGAAAAACCAAAAATAACAAACAAACAAACAAATAAATAAATTTTTTTGAAAATCTCTTTAAGAGGGACTGGGGAGATGGCTTAGAGATTAAGGTACTGACTTGCCTTCGAAAGCCTACTAAGGACCAATGTTTGACTTTCCAGATCACACATAAGCCAGATGCACAAGGTGACTGGTGCACACGTCTGGGGTTTGATAGCAGTGGCTAGAGGCCCTAGCACACCAATTCATTCATTCATTCTCTCCCTCCCTCTCCCTCTCCCTCTCTCTCATAAAAAGTACATAAAAAATGGGCTGGAGAGATGGCTTAGCAGTTAAACGCTTGCCTATGAAGCCTAAGGACCCGGTTCGAGGCTCGATTCTCCAGGACCTACGTAAGCCAGATGCACAAGGGGGTGCATGCATCTGGAGTTCGTTTGCAGTGGCTGGAGGCCCTGGCACTCCCATTCTCGCGCGCGCTCTCTCTCTCTCTCTCTCTCTCTGTGCCTATTTCTGTATCTCTCTCTCTGAAATAAATAAATAAATAATAAAATATTTTTTTAAAAAAAGGTACATAAAAGAAACATGAAAAACCTCTTAAAAAATATACTAGGCCCAGACCACTTTATGAAAAGTCTTCCAAAAACCATTAGAAATAATATAGCAAAAAAACTTTTTATAAATTGTATAAAATGTCAATTTTTATTACATTTCATTATTATTGCACTGCAGAAATGGAAATTACCAACCAATAAACCACATGGAACACAGAAACAACATAGCTTAGTAAAATATTATCAAATTTTCCAGGCGTGATGGCACGTGTCTTTAATCCCAGCACTCGGGAGGCAGAGGTAGGAGGATCACGGTGAGTTCAAGGCCACCCTGAAAATACAGAGTGAATTCCAGGTCAGCCTGGGCCAGAGTGAGATCCTACCTTGAAAAACCAAATATATATATTATCAAATTTGGAATGGGGAGACAGTGGGCAAAGTGCTTCCCTTGTGCATAAGGACCTGAGTTTGATGACCAGTGCTAAGGTGGAAAGAGTAGGCGCCCTGGAGTTCTCTGACCAGTTAGTCAGGTCTAGTTGGTTAGCTTCAGGGCAATAAAATACCCTGTATCAAAACACACACACACACACACACACACATACCCACACAGAAAGAAAATGCATAATCAAATTTAACCTAGGGGCTAGAGAGATGGCTCAGCGATTAAGGCACTTGCTTACAAACCCTAACAGCTCATTCAATTAGCCAGTACCCATATAAAGCCAGATGCACAAAGTGGCACATACATCTGGAGTTTACAGTGGCAAAAGGCCCTGACATGCCCATACTGTCTTGCTCTCTGCTCTCAAATAAAAATATCTTTTAAAAACTTAACATTGAGGCTGGAGAGATGGTTTAGTGGTTAAGGCATTTACCTGCAAAGCCAGAGGACCCCGGTTCAATTCTCCAGGACCCAGGTAAGCCAAATGCACAAGGGGACGCATTCATCTGGAGTTCATTTGCAGTGGCTGGATGCCTTGGGGTGCCCATTCTCTCTCGCTCTCTCTCAAATAAAAATAAGTAAAATGTATTTTTTTTTAAAGCCAAAGTCAATTGGAAACATCGGAGTTAAAAAGATACCCAATATTAACAAAAAAAAACTTAACATTGCTAGGCATGGTGGCACACACCTTTAATCCCAACACCCGGGAGACCAAAGTAGGAGGATCACTGTGAATTCAAGAGCATCCTGAAACTACAGAGTGAATTCCAGGTCAGCCTAGGCTAGAACAAGACCCTATCTCAAAAAAAACAAAACAAAAAAAAAAAAAAAAAAGAATTTAACCTTGTAAACATGTCAATTCTCCCCAAATTAAATTAAAATTTAAAGCAATCCGGGCTGGGGAGATGGCCTAGCTGTTAAGGCACTTGCCTGCAAAGCTAAAGGACCCAGGACCCACATAAGCCAAATGCACATGTATCTGGAATTTGTTTGTGCACCCATTCTCTCCCTCTTCCTATCTCTCAAGTAAATAAATAAAAATAAAAATGTTTTAAAAAAATTTAAAGCAATCCAAATAAAACACCAATAGGTTATTTTTGAAACATAAAAAAGCTGGTCCAATAAAAAGGAAAGTCAAGAACAGTAAATACAATCTTGAAGAACAAAGCTAAAAGAATTTTACCACTAATATTAAGATCAATTATTATAAAGCTAAAATAAGAAATGTACTTGTTCAAGTATCAGCAAATAATCCAATGATGAAGAATAGAAAAATAGAACTATAGCTACAAGACCAAGTCAGTCACATGGATTATGGTACCTGCTTTTATTTATTTATTTATTTTGGTTTTTCGAGGTAGGGTTTCACTCTAGCCCAGGCTGACCTGGAATTCACTATGTAGTCTCAGGGTGGCCTCGAACTCATGGTGATCCTCCTACCTCTGCCTCCCAAGTGCTAGGATTAAAGGTGTGCGCCACCACGCCCAGCGCTACCTGCTTTTAAAATTCTTATTCAAGAGTAACATCTACAGTCTACAATTTTTTACTACAAAGCCTGGCATCCAATCCAGAATCACAAGGTACAAGGTCATCATGAAACCAGAATCTACTAAGAAGAAACCACGAGGATAAAATACACAATCTAGGCTAGAAAGATGGCACACTTGCTCCACAAGACTTCCAGCCACAGTTCAAATATCCACATCCACATAAAGCCAGATGCAAAGTGGCACAAGTGTATACAATCCCAACATACCTACAGCAATGGAAGTGCAGCTGGGAGAATCCGGAAGCTCACAGGACCAGCTAGACAGTTATTCCCAGCAGCAAAAACAAGTCACCCTGTCTCACAGAAAGATGGGAGGACACTGAGGTTGTCCTCTAACCTCCACAGGCATCCAAAGGCATATGTGTGCCCAAACACACCATACATACACATACACACAAAACTTTTTAAAGATTTAAATACACATTAAAAAAAGATCCTCATTTGATTCCCACGTTGCAATAATGCTATAGTTTGGATTGGAAGGACCATCTTAAAGGCTTAAGCAGTCTCTAGGTTGGTGCTAATAAAAGGTGGTGGATACTTGAAAAGGTAGGGCCTAATAATGATATCTTCTAGTTCCAACAATCATAATACACACACACACACACACACACACACACACACACACGTGTGGTGGCTTGAATGTGAATTTATGTCCCCGATAACCTAAGGTTTTTTTTTGTTGTTGTTGTTTATTTTTTATTTATTTGAGAGCGACAGAGAAAGAGACAGAGAATGGGCGCGCCAGGGCCTCCAGCCACTGCAAAGGAACTCCAGATGCATGCGCCACCTTGTGCATCTAGCTTATGTGGGTCCTGGGGAATTGAGCCTTGAACCGGGGTCCTTAGGCTTTACAGGCAAGCACTTAACTGCTAAACCATCTCTCCAGGCCTCCTAAGGTTTTTTTAAATCTTTTTTTAAATCATTTTATTTTTGAAAAAGAGAGAGAGAGAGAATGGGAGTGCCAGGGCCTTTCAGGCACTGTGAACCAATTCCAGATGTGTTCGCCCCCTTGTGACATTGCATGCTTGCATCACTGTGCATGTCTGGCTACGTGGGACCTAGAGATTTGAACATGAGTCTTTAGGCTTCACAGGCAAGCGCCTTAACCACTAAGCCATATCTCCAGCCCTGAGGTATTTTTAATTAAGCTTGCAATTTAAGTCTCCAGGAGCCTGCTGAAGGAGGTGTCATTGGAGGTGGATCTTTAAGTCTAGCTCTGAGGTGTGTGGAGAGCAGGTCTGAGCTCTGGCGGTTAGTGTATGGTGCCTGTCTCTCTGCTATGCATCTATGGAAGTGAGCCAGCTTTTTCTGCCTTGATGGTGCTTCCCCTGGATTCTGTAAGCCTGAGATAAACCCTTTCCTCCCATTAGCTGCTTCTGGTCAGTGTTTATCCCAGCAATGAGAAAGTAACTGCAACCATGCATACATACAATTAATTCATGAAATTAATAAACCACAGGAAAAGAACAGCGGCAAGTTCCACAGGTAAATGTGGGACACTGCTACTCTATTAGGATCTCCTCCTCTAGCAAAACAATATGGAATTTTAACAGAAGCAAATTAAGGGTGTTCTGTTTCACTCCACTCCACTCCCTGCTGCCAAAAGAGGAAACAATCTTCTTTTTTTTTTAATTTTTATTATTTTATTTATTTTTGGAGAGAGAGAGACAGACAGACAGAGAGGGAGACAGATAGAGATGGGCGCGCCAGCAGTCTCTCAGCTGCTGTGAATGAAATCCAGATGCGTGCGCCCCCTTGTGGTCAAGTGTGGCATTGTGCCCTTGCGTCACTTGGCATCTGGCTAAACGTGGGACCTGGAGATTGGAACCAGCGTTCTTAGGCTTAACAGGCAGGCTCCTTAACCGCTAAGCCATCTCTCCAGCCCACAATCTTCTTAATATTTTATTTAGAAAGAGAGAAAGGGACACAGAGAGTGGGCATGCCAGTGCTTCCTGCCACTACAAACGAACTACAGATACATGAGGCACTTAGTGCATCTGGCTTTGCATGGGTACTGGGAATCAAACCTGGGCCGTCAGGCTTGCAAGCAAGTGCCCTTAACCGCTAAGCCCTCTCTCTAGCCCAAACAACATATCTCAGGGTACTATAAATTAGTGGAGACACATGCAAAAGTGAGGTTATGAAGAGACAAGTCCAACAACATAAGGGTCTCTAACCACAGGTTAACAATCCTGGGTTTTACTCTAAGTACAACCAAAACTTACCCAAAGATAGTTTAAAAATTACATCACTTGATTTACATTATTTCAGGGGGTGCTAGGGAGTGAACCTAGGGCCACTTCAGTCATGGTAAGCATCAGTCACCACCACTGAGCTAATCTCTCACTTCCCAATTTACATTCCTCTTTTCATAGTGAGACAGGCTGTCCAGGGTGGCAAGGAACTCACGCACCTCCTGCCTTGGCATCCCAAAAGCTGGGTAGGGTCTTGTTGTATAGCTCTGGTTGGCCTGGAACTTGCTATGTAGACCTAGCTGGCCTTAAAATTGCTGCCATCCTTCAGTCTCTGCCTTCTGAATGCTAGAACTAGAGATCTGTGCCACCAAACCTGTCCCAAGCCATGTTGTTAAACAGAGCTCTAAAGTAAAGGGCCCAAGAGCTGAACCACTAAACCCAGCCAGTAATTGCTGCCTACAGGTGAGAAATGATAACCTAGAAGGTGGGGTCATTCACGGGAGCAGTCAATTAAAAGAACACTGCTCCCTAGCTTTTGGACATATTCTCCCAATACTCACGTCTTCTTTCTGTCAATAATGTCGATTAAGTTGAGTAGGTGATAATAAACATGGCTAAAGCTAAACTAAACTTACCATTTGACCCAGTAATCCTGCCTCGAGGACTTCAGTTAGTTACTTCAGGACTGAGAAACATGTATCAAATAACCCATTGAAGCATTCTTGCAGTATTTAAGAGGCGGAAAACCAAATGCCATCAACACATGGTGACAGCAGTGAGAACGGCTATCTGTAAAAACAAGTGCTGAGTGAGGTAGGAGAGTATACTGGTAAGGGTGTAAATTAGTAGTTCATCATGGGAATGGTGTAAGAGGTGCCTCAAAAGAGGGAGCTGAAGCTGGGCATGGTGGTGCATGCCTTTAATCCCAGCACTAGGGAGGCACAGGTAGGAGGATCACCATGAGTTCAAGGCCACCCTGAGACTACATAGTGAATTCCAGATCAGCCTGGACTAGAGTGAGACCCTACCTCAAAAAAACAAAACAAAAACAAAAAAAAGAGGGAGCTGGAGAGATGGCTCAGCAGTTCAAGGCACATGCTTACAAAACTGACAGCCCGAGTTCAATTCCCCAGGACCCACATAAAGCCAGATGTACAAAGCGGCACATGTGTCTGGAGTTTGTTTGCAGTGGCAGGAGGCCCTGGTGCACCCATTATTTTCCCTCTCTTCTCCTCTCTCTCTCTCTCTGCCTCTCTCTCTCCCCCCTGCCTCTCTCTCTCTGCTTGCAACAAAAATTTTTAAATTACTAAAAAAAAAAAAAAAAAAAAAAACATAGGGGCTGGAGACCTGGCTTAGTGGTTAAGGTGCTTGCCCACAAAGCTAAAGGACCCAGGTCTGACTCCCCAGGTCCAAGGTAAGCCAGATGCACAAGGTGGCACACGCTTCCAGAGTTTTTTGCAGGGGCTAGAGGCCCTGGTGCACCCATATTCTCCTTCTCTCATTCTCTCTCTCTCCTCAAATTAAAAAAAAAAAAAAATCCTACACTAATCACAATGGCCAAGATATGAACTCAGCCTAAATACCCTTCCAAAGATGAAGAGAGAGTGTGATATACAGCACTCTTCACAACTCAATGGATAAGGAAGGCACTTGCCACTCAAGCCTGAGGACCTGAATGCAGATCTCCAGAACCCACAGAAAGCCAGTCATGGCAGCACAAGCACCTGTAATCCCAGAACATCTATGGTGAGATGGGAGAAGTCCCTGAAGTTCATGGGCCAGCTAGCCTGGTAATACAGTGGTAAACAAGAGAACTCATCTCAAATAAGTTCAAGGTGAGGACCAACACCTCAAGTTTTCCTCTGACTGCATGGTACTCACACACCCAAACATCTCAGTTGCTAGAGTATTCGCCTAGCATGCACAAAAACCAGGTGAAGGCAGAAGGTGTTCCAAGTCAACCTCAACTATACAGAGAGTTCCAGGCCAGCCTGTGCCAAATAAAGACTGGATCTCAATGGAGGGATATGTACTTATTAAATTTTAAAGAGGAAACAGAAAGGTGATAAGCCAAAAAAAAATGGGGGGGGGGTGTTGAGGTCAGGTCTCACTCTAGCCCATGCTGACCTGGAATTCACTATATAGTCTCAGGGTGGCCTTGAACTCACAGAGCTCCTCCTACCTCTGCCTCCCAAGTGCTGGGATTAAAGGTATGTGTCATCACACCTGGCCCAAAAATAGTATTTTTCAAGTTATCTACAGATGTAGGTAGGGGCAGGGATGGGAATTACCTCAGCACAATTTCTTACATACTTGTGATTTTGAGCCATGTAAATGTTTTATATACCATAAAACAAAATTAAGTGAGATAAAAAAGCAAATATTAAGAAAATTCAATATAAATACTAACTGTATATCAGATTCAATATAAAATGCACAGAAAAAAATTCATTCAAGTAACTTCTGAGATCAGAAGTTCACCCCAAAGGAGTTGACTCTGTAAGCACTAAAGGTAATCTTGATTTTATTTCACACAGTTTGTTGGCTGGCAGCAGTGGCACTAATGTAGAAACCCTGAGACAATTTTCTGTCTCTTACTGGATAGAGCAAATAAATACAGAGATGTTGATGAGTACCGCCATTCTCACTAGGAAGGAGGGTGATTCAAACAGACTAGGAAGAGTTGCAAGAGTTCAATGGTAATCAATCTGAATTCATCTTATCAGGGTACCACATCCGAATTCAGGAAACTCAATTTTAGTTTTGAATTTCTTTCCTGTACAGTGCTAGCTATGTCCAAGGTCTAATTTTTCCCAACGTTTATTCTTTCTTAGAGGCCTTCTAAAGAATAAAATGAAAATTTTACTTAGACAAAAAAAGGGAGAGAGAACAAAATTCATCTCACTCCTGTAATTACCCTCTGATAAAATGAATCTCTTCCTAAATCTAAGATACCCACAAGGCCCTGAATGCTGTGATCTGTGTGTCCCCTGCAGGTTTGTGTGCTGGAAGCTGAACCTCTGGTATACTGTGGAGGACCATTTACAAGGTAGAAGGGCCTAGTGGAAAGAACCAGGCCTTCAGGAAGGGTGTAATACTATTGATAATAAAGGAAGGCTATTCCTACACACTGGTCTCTTTTCGTGTAGCCGGTACGCTTCTGAGCTATGACACGAAAAGCATGCACAACAAATATGTTCGACTTTGTCAAAATGAGAAACTTGTTCATTAAAGGTCATTATTTTAAAAAAAGATAAGCTAAGGTATAGGAGAAAATACTTATAAATCACCTATCACAATTTAATATCCCAATATACAGAATTCCTATAACAACAAAATGAAACCAATTAAAAAATGGGCAAAAGGATTCAAAGAGGAATTCCTCCCTGATGATACATAAATGGCAATAAATACACGAAAAGATGGACAACATCCTTACTCATCAGGGAAATAGAAATCAAAGGCACAATGAGATACCACTTTAGATCTATTAAAATAGCAACAATCAAAAAGACAAAATCTAAGGGTCGACAAGGATATGGAGAACTGCATTCTCATACACTGCTGATAAGAATATAAAATTGGAGAGGTGGCTTAGCAGTTACGGTGCTTGCCTGCAAAGCCAAAGGTCCCCAGTTTGATTTCCCAGGACCCACTTAAGCCAGATGCACAAGGAGGTGCATGCATCTGGAGTTTGTTTACAGTGGCTGGAGGCCCGGCGCGCCCATATTCTCTAGCCCCTTCTCTCTTTCTCCCTCTTTCTCTCTCTCTCTCAAGTAAATAAATAAAATATATTTTAAAAACCAAATATAAAATTAGAGAGATGGCTCAATGGTTAAAGGCACTTGCTTGCAAATCCTTCGGCCTAGGTTTGATTCCCTAGCACCCACATAAAACCAGATGCACAAAGTGGTCATGCATCTGGAGTTCATTTGCTGTGGCAAGAAATCCTGGCATGCCCATTTTCTGTCTCTCTCTGCTTGAAAAAAATAAATAAATATATATATATATATATTTTTTAAAAAGAATATAAAATTGTTTAGCTACTGTGGAAAACAAATATAGTGATTCCGGTTTCCATGATTCAGTCATTCTATTCCCAGGCATATGCCCCAGAGGTGCTGGGGCAAACCAAGTCCACATGCTTGCACAGCAGTCACTCTTACACACTGAGCCATCTCCCTAGTCCCTTAAATAGATTTGATTTTTGCTTGTGTGTAATATGAGATGCGCATGTGTGTGTGTGTATGTGTGTGTGTGTTATATGGGGTGTGTGTGATGTGGTGTGTGTGGTATATGCACAAGTAGATGCCCTTGTGACACACCTAGTACATGAACCTGCAGTGGGTGGTACACTCAGCTATGGCAGCCAGAGTGGAATGCCTGGTGTCCCACTCCACTCGTTCCTGACTGATCCCAGAACTTACTGCTTATTCCCAGGTCTCTGCTCCTGCAGGACTGGGTTTACAGGTGCATGTGACCGTGCCCATCTATTTATGGAGATTGTGGAGATTTTAACTCGGGCAGTCTCAGTCCCCCTCAGGCTTGCACAGAAAACAGTTAACTGTTGAGCAATCTCTCCAACCCTCAAATAGATTCCTATACAGGATAATTCAGAGCATACTATTAACAATAGAAAACAACGGAAAGAACCTACACATTCCTCATTTCATGAAAAGGTCAACAAAATTCTATATATGTACAATGAAATCCTAAGACTGAATAATATTCTAATACAAAAGATGAACCTGGAAAACACTATGGCAGGTGAAATAAGGCAAAGGCTTGAGACATTTACACAATTCCACTTACGTGATCTAGGAGATATTTATATAGTCATAATGTAAATTCAAGAAGAAAGAAATTACTGCTAATAGTTACAGAATCTGGAAGAAAAAGTGTGGGAAACAATAGTGATGATTACATAGTAGTGAATGTAATCGTGTCAAGTATATACAGAAATGGCTTAAGTGGGCTGGAGAGATGGCTTAGTGGTTAAGGCACATGCTTGCGAAACCTAAGGATCTAGGTTCAATTCCCCAGTATCCATGTAAGCCAGATAGATGCACAAAGTGGAGCGTGTCGCTGGAGTTCGTTTGCAGTGGCAGGAAGCCCTGGCATGTCCATTCATTCATACATACATTATCTCTCTCTCTCCCCCCTCCCACAATAAGCAAGGCTGAGGGAATCAAGTTTAATTTATTTCTTTTTTTAACATGTAAGCTTCCCTTTTAAAAACAATCTTATTTATTGGCAAGTGGAGAAAAGAGAGACAGAAAGAATAGGCACGTCAGGGCCTCCAGCTGCTGCAAATGGACTCTAGATACATGCGCCACTTTGTGCATCTGGCTTTATGTGGGTAGTGGGCAACTGAACTTGGGTTGTCAGGCTTTGCAGGCAAGCGCCATAACCACTGAGCCATCTCTCCAACCCTTCTTATTCTTTTATGCCCTCACCCCCTGCTCTCGTTTCCCTGGAGGACCACCTCAGTGGGGTGATTTATTCACTGTGAGCTCATGAAAGCCTGTGGGATAATGAAGGAACTGTGCACAAAGCTCTTCTTTACAGAAAAAAACACCAGCTAACAATGATGCTCAGGAAATCACTGCGTGCGAACATCAACATAACCACCAGCGAGGGACAGCACCAGAGCAAGCTAGCTTACAGTTTCAAGTGTTTCTACAGTGTCAGGGGAAAAGCGAGCTAGCTTACAGTTTCAAGTGTTTCTACACTTGAACGGCATCTTTATGATAGAAACTTGACAGACACCACAACCTTCAGTATGTGACAGCAGCCTCTGTAAAGGATGAAATGACATCTCCTGATGTGATGCAACAGGAAGTCATCCCAGCTATGTACTTAACTTGGTTTCGTCCTGGTTATATTCTTTTCTTTTTTTTTTTTTTTTGGGGGGGGGGGGGGGTAGTGAGGTACGGTCTCACTCTAGCTCATGCTGGCCTGGAACGTAGTCTTCAACTGACGGCGATCCACCTACCTCTGCCTCCCGAGTGCTGGGATTAAAGGCGTGCGCCACCACAGCAGGCTCTTCCTGGTTATATTCTTTATACTTTGAAGTTGTGGGGAATCCACAAGAAACTGACCTGATAGATTCAAAATGTCAATTTCATAGACACGAACAACAGTATTATTTTAGATGAAAAAAAGACCAAAAAAAGAGCAGGGCTTGGTGGCACATACCTTTAATCCCAGCACTGGGGAGGCTGAGGTAGGAAGAAAATCACAGTGAGTTCCAACCTGGGACCACAGAGTAATTTCCAGGTCAGCCTGGCCAAGACCCTGCCTTGGGGGTTGAGGAATAAAAGAGATAATGTAGTCAAATGCAGTGGGAATCTTCGTCTGGACCTTGGATGAAAAAGTTTTAAGAGAACCTGAGGGAGTCTTAATTTGTTAGATGTTAATGTTAATTTGTTGGGTGAATCTGAAAAAAACCTATTACGGCTATATTAGAGAATATGGCACAAGCCAAAGTACTAGGTGACGGCATCAGTTTTTCTTTCTAAATGGGTCAGCAGGAAAAAAGGAACTGAGCGAGAGAATAAGTAAATGGGGCAGACATTGCTTCAAGACATTAAAAAAGAGTATTTGTACTTTTAAATTTTCAGTAATTTTTAAAGTTTTTTTCAAAATGAGCTGTAGTTTAAGGAAAAAAGACCAACTGAAATGAGACTCACCAACCTGGAGATATAAGCAAGCCATACAAGCAAAGTAATTGTCAAACCCAAATGAGAACATGAGACAGGACAAAATTAATTATGACTGCAGCACAAACTCCAAGTCTCCTTCTCCCTTGGCCTCAGTGTTTTAGGGTCATTCATATGTTTTGTTCCAATCTGGAGGAGACTGTCACAATGGAAATGGGAGGAGAAGTCCATTTTAAAATACAGTATGTTTATTAAAATTCCCAAAAGGCTGAAACCAAAGCAGTCTTTTCTCATGGCTCATGACTGACATGAGACTGAATGTTAACAGCAGCAAACTGTTCTGAAAGAAAATGCAATTCACAGGTAGGGAGGTCTGAAAACTCCCACCTGCAAAATGAGCTATAACTTATGACTACACAAGCAAACAGTCTTACAACTTTATCATTCTTTTTTTGTTTTGTTTAAGGTAGGGTCTCACTCTAGCCAAGGCTGACCTGGAACTCATTCTGTAGTCCCAGGCTGGCCTTGAACTCACAGCAATCTTCCTAAAGGCCTGAGCCACAAGGCTTGGCAACTTTATCTTTCTTTCTTAAAAATGGAAGAAAAGGGCTGGAGAGATGTTTTAGCAGTTAAGGCGCCTACCTGCTAAGCCTAAGAACACCAGTTCCAATCACCAGGTCCCACGTTTAGCCAGATGCAAAGTGACACAAGGACGCAACGCTGCACATGACCACAAGGGGGCGCACACATATGGAGTTCATTCACAGCAGCTGAGAGGCTGCTGGCGCACCCATTCCTCTCTATCTCCCTATCCCTCTCTCTCTCTTGCCCCCCCCCAAAAAAAAAGGAAGGAGAGGACTGGAGAGATGCCTTAGTGGTTAAGGCACTTGAATGGAAAGCCTAAGGACACAGGTTCGATTTGCCAGTATCCACATAAAGCCAGATACACAAAATGACGCATGCATCTGGAGTTTGTTTACAGTAGCTAGAGGCCCCAGTGCACCCATTCATTCTATCTATACCTATCTGCCTCTTTCTTTCTCTCATATATAAATAAATAATAAATAAATAAATAAATAAAATTTTTTTTAGAAAATGGAAGAAGAGGGCTGGGGAGATGGCTCAGCAGTTAAGGTTCTTGCCTGCTGTTGCAGTTAGGTTTGCATTGCTGGCAGAAATCACCAAACCAACAGTTTTTTGGGGGGAAAGGCTTATTTTGGCTTACAGACTCAAGGGGAGGCTCCATGATGGCAGGGGAAAATGATGGCATGAGCAGAGGGTGGACATTACCCCCTGGCCTATACATGGTGGATAATATCAACAGGAGAGTGTGCCAAACACTGGCAAGGGGAAACTGGCTATAATACCCATAAGCCTGCCCCCTACACTGCCTCCAGGAGGCGTTAATTCCCAAATCTCCATCAGCTGGGAACCTAGCATTCAGAACACCTAAGTTTATGAGGGACACCTGAATCAAACCACCTGCAAAGCCTAATTACCCGTATTTGATTCCTCAGTACCCACGCAAAACCAGATACACAAAGTGGTGCAAGCATCTGGAGTTCCTTTGCACAGCTAAAGGCTCTGACTTGCCCATTCTCTCTCTCTCTCTCCTCTCTCTCTCTCTCTCTCTCTCTCTCTCTCTCTCTCTCTGCTTTAAATTAATTTTTTTTTGAAAATAGAAGGGAATGAGGAGATAATTTTAGACTAAAATATGGTAAACATCACCATAAAAAATGGAAGCTAGCCAGGCATGATGACACACACCTTTAATCCCAGCACTCAGTAGGCAGAGGTAGGAGGATTGCCATAAATTCAAGGCCACCCTAAGACTATAAAGTGAATTCCCGGTCAGCCTGGGCTAGAGTGAGACCCTACCTCGAAAAAAAGAAAACTTTGTTTAAGGCTGGAGAAATGGTTCAGCCACTAAGAACCCCAGTTTGATTCCCTAGTACCCACATAAAGTCAGATGCACTATGGCACGTGTATCTGGAGTTCATCTGCAGTGGCTAGAGGCCATGAAGTGCCCATTCTCTCTCCCCTCACCTGCCTCTCTCTCTCTCTCTCTCTCTCTCTCTCTCTCTCTCTCTCCTTGCAAAGAAATAAATAAATAAAAATACTTTTTTTAAAAAGAAAACAAAAGCCAGGCGTGGTGGCGCACACCTTTAATCCCAGCACTCGGGAGGCAGAGGTAGGAGGATTGCCGAGAGTTCGAGGCCACCCTGAGACTACATAGTGAATTCCAGGTCAGCCTGGGCTAGAGTGAGATCCTACCTCAAAAAACCTAACATTTATATATATGCATAATAAAAAATAAAATCTTAGCCAGGTGTGGTGGTGCACACCTTTAATCCCAGCACTCGGGAGGCAGAGGTAGGAGGATTGCCGAGAGTTCGAGGCCACCCTGAGACTACATAGTGAATTCCAGGTCAGCCTGGGCCAGAGTGAGACCCTACCTCGAAAAACCAAAAAAAGAAAAAGAAAAAGAAAACAAAAGAGATGACTGGGTATTTTCCTTAAGAAAAAGAAAGGAAGAAGAACAAGAAGAGGTAGGAGGAGAGGTTGTGGTAGTAGGCTGGGGAGATGGTTCAGTGGGCAAAAGCACTTTGCCACACAAGCATGATTACCTGAGTTTGGATTCCCCAGAACCCATGTAAACCTGAACACTAAAGGACTACCGTCTATAATCCCAAAGTGCCTTCAGAGGCAGAGACTCCCTGCCTTGTAGGTGAGCTGGCCTGGCAAAGGCAGCAACGAATGGAGACCTGGCCTCAAACAAGGTGGGAAGACACCTAAAGTTGTCTTCTGACCTCCACACATGTGCTGTAGCATGAGTGTACCTGAACACACACATGAATTAAAAAGCTAAAACTACAAATAGCCAATGAACACTTGAAAAGGTGACTGACTTCACTAAACACTAGACAGGCTAGCAAACAGGAAGTGGCAGACATCAGACGGTGTTCAACGTAAGAAGCTGGACCATTTACCACAACAGGCAGGAGTGTCAACTGGTACAACCACTTGTGAAAACAGCAGTGTAAGCAAAACACAAGATAAAAATACCCCTTAAAAGTGGCAAAACTGAAACAACCCCAGCTGTTCAACTAGAACATTAAGAGTGCTCGTGAAGATTCCAACACAAGACATATAAGCATCTATCACAATGTTGACAAAAGCCGAGTGTGCTCTGTATAATCCCATCCCACCCTGTCTCACATATGTGTGATGAACAGATCCAATTTAAGATCAGTCTCAAAACACATTCTGGTGGCTTCTCATCTCAAAACCCTGAGAGTGAAGACCTGGCACAGTGCTCAGCCTGACTCACTATCATCTGCTCCGCCCACTAAAAAGCTTTTCCCAACATGTTCTCCACACACCCAAGCCCGTGCCCACTGACTCTAAATTTCTGCTCTAACAAAACTGTAAGAGGCATGCCCTCCCACACACACACTGCTTACATAAGGGGCACTCCCTACAATTCCTTGTTTCCTTTTTTGCCTAGCCTTGTCAATCACTCATGATCAGACAGTTAAAACATGCCTCAGGGGCTCCGCCATGGAAGCACAGACTGTCTTCCCTTTGTGCATTACTGCCCACCCAGGAAACAAGGCGTGCAGATACTCAACAAACGTGATGGCACAATGCTACACTTAGACTCAAGACTGAATTCCAAGTGCTCCTCACACTATCTGATGTGCAGTTACCATGACAAATACGAAAATCCTCCATTAAGCAAATTAATGTTCCAGTTTGAGAAAAATTTAAAGTATTTACTTCAAACTGCATTTAATTCTCCAAGGTTTTATTATGGGGAAAGTGCAAGTTATTTCAAAATTCAAAGTGAGAGTGATGTGCGGCACTCAGTAGTAAAGAACTTGCCCAATGAGCTTTCCAATCTCACTACTGTCCTGGAAGTGAGTCTATGAAAACTGTACTGTATCCACTTGTCTCACATGACAGCAAAATCTCACTAGTGCTGCTAATAAAACATAGTACTATTTAAAGATAAAATATTCCAGAAATATGACCTTAGCCAAGAAACCATCATCTCAACATTATGCAAATTTGAAAGAAGCAAGAAGACCCTAGTTAAGAAAACTGTCTAAAACAGCCCAAGATATTCCACAGTAGCCCTAGATCATGGACATTGCAACATAGGTCACCGTCTACACAGGCCCCTACCTATATAGCTGTTTTCCACCAATACTTTATTGCTCTTAGAAAAAGAGATGCACAGAAACATGATTTATAGGATGTGGTGGCACATACCTATAATCAAGCCCTAGGGAGACTGGGGCAGAAGGATCACAAATTCAAGGACAGCCAAGACTACACAGTGGGACCCTGTGTCAAAAACAAGGGGATGAAGAGAGTTCAGTGGGCAGTCCTTGCTTCAAAAGCTTGAGTCCTTATGGGTGTCTGTAATACCAACACTTAGGGGGACAGGGACAGGCTGACCCCTCCTGGAGCTGGCTGGCCAGTGCAGCCTTACCAGTTAGTGAGCTCCATGCCAGTGAGAGACTCTGTGGCTCTGTGGACAGACGACCTGAGGATGGCATCCAAGGTTGTCCTCTGGCACGCACACCAAACACACAAAAACAACAAAATAATAATGAGAAGGTGGCTTGAGTTTTCCTCTTTTATCATTTGTTGGAAAATTAAGATTAAGCAAAACCTTTGGGGAAGGGGAGAAACAAACCCATAAAGGAATGTTTTAATTACATATCAATTCCGGAATAACTAAGAAACAAACCTGCATAACTGGTATTCAAACTTAGCTGAGTTATTTTTTTTCAGGCTCAGTAACTGGTTAGCAATTAAAAATACAACATCCTGAGCCGGGTGTGGTGGCGCACGCCTTTAATCCCAGCACTTGGGAGGCAGAGGTAGGAGGATCACCGTGAGTTCAAGGCCACCCTGAGACTACACAGTGAAGTCTGGGTCAGCCTGAGGTAAAGAAAGACCCTACCTCAAAAAAACAAAAAAAACAAAATCCTAGTTTGTACAAAAATTATTTTGGGCTGGGCATGGTGGCGCACGCCTTTAATCCCAGCCCTCAGGAGGCAGAGATAGGAGGATCCCAGTGAGTTCAAGGCCATCTTAAGACTATAGTAAATTCCAGGTCAGCCTGGGCTAGAGGGAGACCCTATGTCAAAAAAACAAAAAAAAGCCAGGCATGGTGGTGCACATCTTTAATCCCAGCACTTGGGAGGCAGAGGTAGGAGGATCACTGTAAATTCAAGGCCACCTTGAGACTACATAGTGAGTTCCAGGTCAGCCTGAGCTAGACTGAGACTCTGACCCTACCTCAAAAAAAAAAAAAAAAAAGCCGGGCGTGGTGGTGCACGCCTTTAATCCCAGCACTCAGGAGGCAGAGGTAGGAGGATCGCAGTGAGTTCGAGGCCACCCTGAGACTACATGGTTAATTCCAGGTCAGCCTGGACCAGAGTGAGACCCTACCTTGCAAAACCAAAAAAAAAAAAAAAAAAAAAGAGGGGGCTTTTCCCCTCTTGCCTTAATATGAGCAGGAGCTCTTCACAATCTCTCCCTCTTCTTCTTTTTTTAAAAGATTTATTTTTATTTATTTCTTAAAGACAGAGAGAAGCCGGGCGTGGTGGCGCACGCCTTTAATCCCAGCACTCGGGAGGCAGAGGTAGGAGGATCCGTGAGTTCAAGGCCACCCTGAGACTACATAGTTAATTCCAGGTCAGCCTGGGCCAGAGTGAGACCCTACCTCGAAAAACCAAAAAAAAAAAAAAAAAGACAGAGAGAGAAAGAGACAAAAAAAGAGAGTGAAATGGACGTGCTAGGGCCTCTAGCCACTGCAAAGGAACTCCAGAGGCACGTGCCACCATGTGCATCTGGCTTACATGGGACCCGGAGAATTGAACCTCGGTCCTTAGGCTTCGCAGGCATCTGCCTTAACCGCTAAGCCATCCCTCCAGCCCCCTCTTTTCTTCTTTTAATAAAGATCTTCTGAACTTTTTAAAAAAAATTTATTTTGGTCCTAGAGAGATGGTTAAGCCATTAAGGAACTTGCCTGCAAAGCCTAATGACCTAGGTTTGATTCCCCAGAACCCACATAAGCCATATGCACAGGGAGGCACTTACATATTGAATTTGTGGTGGCTAGAGGCCCTGGTGCACCCATATTCTTTCTTTTCTTTCTTTCTTTCTTTCTTTCTTTCTCTCATAAACAAATTAAAAATGCCTTTAAAATTATTATTACATTTTTTATTGAAAAAGTAAAATTTATCACAAATTCACAAACTTTTTAGGGAAATACCACTATTACGCTTCTATGGTGGTTTCTTAGACAAAGTGAGTATTGATGTACACATAAGCAAAACAGGAAGCACACTGCTCTTCAGGTTTCATTCCTACACTACAGTTTACCACATGCATCAAGGTTATTTAACCAAGTCCCTAGGTAGGATTTTTCCATTATAATAACAAAACTACAAGGAACTTTTCTTACATGTCTATTTTGCAAACAAAGTACAACAGCAAGTATGTGTTAAGATGCCATGAAACCCACAGCTTTCTTTGCATGCTATCCTAAAAAGTTCACTTAAAAATATTAACTAACGGGGCCGGGCGTGGTGGCGCACACCTTTAATCCCAGCAATTGGGAGGAAGAGGTAGGAGGATCGCCGAGAGTTCGAGGCCACCCTGAGACTACATAGTTAATTCCAGGTCAGCCTGGGCCAGAGTGAGACCCTACCTCAAAAAACAAAAAACAAAAACAAAAACAAAAAAAATTAACTAACTGGGCGTGGTGGTGCACACCTATTATCCAACCCTCAAGAAGTAGAGGCAGGAGGATCCAAAGTTCAAAGTCATCCTCAGCTACACAGGGAATTAGAAGTCAGTAAGGGCTAGAGACCCTATCTCAAGGCAAGGCAAGGCAAGGCAACAGGAGAGGGGCCCAGGATCAGTATTCATACCTGTAACCCCAGCACTGGGGAGGCTAGGACAAGAACCCAGGAATTCAAGGCCATCCTCCACAAACATAGGGAACATAAGACTAGCATGCCATGGGTTCATGAGACCAGTCTCAAAAAAATAAAAACGTAAGAGTTTTAACTTTAAAAAAAAATTGGGCTACAAAGATGGCTTAGCAGTTAAGGCGCTTGCCTGAGAAGCCTAAGGACCCAGGTTCAACTCCCCAGGACCCATGTAAGCCAGATGCACATGGTGGCACATGCTTCTGGAATTTGTTTGCAGTGGCTAGAGGCCCTGATGTGCCCATTCTCTCCTCCTCTCTCTCTCTCTCTCTCTCTCTCTCTCTCTAATAAATAAGCAAAATGGTTTTTAAAAATGTTTCTTCAATAATGCTGTGGTGAAAGAGAAGGTTCAATATTGGGTCCTGTCCATTTCTGGGACTGTGGCTTCTTCATGTTCCTCTGTCCTTTTTCTCAAACTGTCAACTTTTTCATCCTTTTCATTCAGGGACTCAGTGGACAAACAAGGAAAACTCAGGGGAGAGACAGACCAAAGCCTGCAATACTTAGTGGGGCTTTTAAAAACCTTGAGCAGCAGCCGGGCGTGGTGGCGCATGCCTTTAATCCCAGCACTCGGGAGGCAGAGGTAGGAGGACAGCCGTGAGTTCAAGGCCACCCTGAGACTACATAGTTAATTCCAGGTCAGCCTGGACCAGAGTGAGACCCTACCTCGAAAACAAAACAAAAAAAAAAACCTTGAGCAGCAACATATGAACATCATCATCAGACAGCCTTTCTGAGGCTGTCCCCAGAGTAAACTATTCCCTAAGGCATGCAGCGAATGTAAAAAGCCCCAGTCCCTCTTCTACACATAGAATCAGTAATGCAGGTATCATTAACACCACCAAACAAACAGTAACTCAAATCATTTTCTTTGGGGTTTCATACTCCTTCTCATGGAAATCACATGAGGGAAGACCAAGAGTTAAAGCCTACCTCACTATGTAAATGATACTAGGTGCTCACTAATGCCAAGTGACTGTTTTTCTCCTTCACATTCACAGTATCACATGCTCTCATACTACAAACTAGGCTGACTTTAAAGTCTGAATTAAGTACCTCACAAAACTTTCTAATTCACTGTTCACAAGGCAAAGCTGTACTAACCTGTAATAAAGCATACCTGTCTACCTGGTACACTTGGTTGTGGCTTTCTGGTGCCCTGGAGCAGGTCCTTCTAGAAAGGATATAGTCTGTTTGCTAGGGGACTTTATCATCAACTGGGAGTCATTTTACATACCCAGATACATGCTTAATTTATGTGTATTAACATAAACACAAGACAATGCAGTATTGAGGTTCATGTCCATCGGAAAAATATCCAGTCTAATCCAGTCTGGATTTAACTGTAAAAGCAGTTACCCTCCTAAAATGTAATTGGACACTAACTAAACCAACAAGCTGTTCAGAGCAACTCAAGTATCCTCTCCATTTAATCACAGTAACACCAGAATAAAATCAGTATAGGAGGAAACATATCAGCATTAAGCACACATCATACTATAAAGGCAAAAATAATTTTGCTACAGACTGAAGGCAATGGAAACACCATCTTCTACAGGGCCGTTCACTTTTTCACAACAAATAACGTAAATTGTTCTGTCAAAAAAATAAGTTTCTTAGCCGGGCGTGGTGGCGCACGCCTTTAATCCCAGCACTTGGGAGGCAGAGGTAGGAGGATCGCCGTGAGTTCAAGGCCACCCTGAGACTACATAGTTAATTCCAGGTCAGCCTGGACCAGAGTGAGACCCTACCTCGAAAAACGAAAAAAAAAAAAAAAAAAAGCTTTATGTGGGCCTGGAGAGAGAGCTTAGTGGCTAAAGTGCTTTCCTGGGAAGCCAAAGGACCCAGGTTTGATTCCCCAGTACCCATGTAAGCCAGATGCACAAGATGGCACATGCATCTGGAGTTTCTCAGTGGCTAGAGGCCCTGGCGCTCCCCTTCTCTCTGCCTCATTCAAATAAACAAACATAAAAAAAGGATTTAAAAAAATGTTTGATGTGGTGGGTTTTTCTTTTTCTTCCTTCTTTTTTGAGTGAAGATGAAGCCAGACCTAGGGAAATACTAGACTCAAGAGGAGGCTTGATGCCTGGCGTGGTGGTGCACGCCTTTAATCCCAGCACTCGGGAGGCAGAGGTAGGAGGACAGCCGTGAGTACAAGGCCACCCTGAGACTACATAGTTAATTCCAGGTCAGCCTGGGCCAGAGTGAGACCCTACCTCGAAAAACCAAAAAATAAATTAAAAAAGAGGAGACTTGAGCTGAAAGATCATATATGGTTCAAAGCCAGGCTGGAATACCAAATGAGTTCAAGGCCAGCCTAGAAAACTTAGTGAGCTGTCTCAAAATAAAAGGTAAAAAGTGGACTGAGAACATAGCTCACCTACAATAAATAAATAAGCAAGCAAGCACGTATGTCTCGTTTGCACAATACGCCAGGTGAATTTTTAAATCTCAACTGTTAAAAGCCAAGAGTTGCATATGGTCTTATAGAAAAATGGAAAATCAAATGCAAAAAATAATTCAAGCCCACTGAAATCCCAAGCAAAGGAGGATTTTAGTGTCTATAAAAACCCCATGTTAACCTAAGTATAACTTAAGTCATCATTTTTACACGGGCCTCATCATAGAAAGTTTGGACTTCTCAAATCTTTAGTTTTGAGGCAACTCCCTAATCCTCTACAATGTATGACACTTTCTCCCAATATGACACAAGATTTTAAGTAAATTAAACCGTTGCTCATCGGAGAAAGAATTTAAAGACATTTCAGGAGAATCAACTTGAAAATACCACACCGTCATGGAAAATTTTCACATTTAACAATCAAGCTACAGTTCCTTAAATCAAGACCACTTCCTTACATAAAACCCCACTCGAAAATGCCAAACATGCTCCTCTCTTCCCTGATAATTCAAACCTCCCTTGCTATAGGAGTGAAATTAAAATTTAACAGAAGGCCATTCTTTCTTATCAAATGGTCAGCCACCGAGGCTCTACTGTGCGGGGGAAAAACGCATCATCACACACGTGCAGCCAAAAAAAAAAAAGTGACTCCCCCACCCCCAAAAAAGTAAACATTTTTAGCAATCTTTTAAGTTGCAAGCTTAAGGCCGGGGACAGATAATCACTCGGATTTGCAGTGCACTTCCCACCCCCCCCACACACACATATCCCAATCAACAAGATTCCCACGCACTCCTAAGTGATTTTGGTGCAAATTCCCGCTCTTGCATACACATCAGTGTCCCCCAACACACACAAGCACACACACTGCACCCCGCCCCAACCTGCAGGTCAAAGGGCTGCAGGCAAACAAACAACAAAAAAAAAAGGACAACAAACGCACGTGACAAAAGTTTCTCCCGCCCCGCGCGGGCCGCCGTGGCTGCGCTCTCCGCGAGTGGGGTCGTCGGGAGCGAGCCGAGCGTGCCCGCGGCGGCGTCCAGGCCCGAGCGGCGGCGGGAAGCGCAACAACGGGCCCGTTACCTTTTCCTGCTCCTCGCGGAGCCGGGCCACGTCCGGGGCGCGCAGCGGCGCGGCGGCCGACGCTTCCGCGTGCCCGGGGTCTTCGGGTTCCGCCGGGGGCTCCATGCCGGCCGGCCGGGCGGGTGGGCGGGCGAGCGGACGGACGGACGGACTGACGGCCGGGTGAGCGGCCGGGGCCTCAGCGCAGCGCACGAGTCCTAAACCAGTGTTTATGAAGGCGGCGTGGCCGGCGGCTGCCCTGCGCCCGCGCGCTCCTCCGCCTCATGCACCGGGCGCCGCGCTCCCACCAGGCCTTCGCCTTCGTCGCCCTCGTCGCCCCGGGGGCCGCCGCTCGTGTCCGCAATGCCCGCGGCCGCATCTCACACGCGCATGCCGACCTCGCCGCCGCCGCTGCCGCCTCCGAGCAGCAGGCCCGACGCCGACGCAGCCACGCTCCTCTCGGCGACACAACCGGCCCGGGGCGCCCGCAACAGACGCGCCACCGCCGCCGCCGCGCCGCCCACGCAAGCCACGCCCCCTCCACGCACGCCACGCCCCCCGCTTCCGCACGCCCGCACGGCACGCCGGGAAGCGAGCCCCTGGCTCCGCCCACTGTGGGCGGGGCCGAAGGTGAGCGGCGTCCGGGCGGCTCGCTTGCTGTCTGCTGGAAAGGCTGCTGAAGAAGCGTCTTCACGGAGGACCAATGGGGAAGCCTGACTCCATCAGCGCTGCGCCTGGCTGCGGGAACCCCATTGCGACTCTTGGAGCTGTTTTCACAAACTCAACTTAAACTTTTAGCGAATTCAACTCTTTCCCATGCCTTTTTAATGAGTTGAAATGCAGTTTTACAACGGTATTTTTTGCATATGGACTCATTACTTGTACGCACTAGTTTGTCCCTATATAAATTAAGCTGCTGGGCTAATAGTATCATGTTACTATATGTAAGGCACGTTTTAAAAGGTTTTTTAAACCGGGCGTGGTGACGCTCGCCTTGAATCCCAGCACTCGGGAGGCAGAGGTAGGAGGATCACCGTGAGTTCGAGGCCACCCTGAGACTACATAGTGAATTCCAGGTCAGCCTGGGCTAGAGTGAGACCCTACCTCGAAAAAAAAAAAATTTTTTTTTCAAGAGTAACTACCCGCACTGCTCCGTTTATTTTTATTTTTTAATATTTTATTTTTATTTATTTATTTGAGAGAGAGAAAATATGGGCGTGCCAAGGCCTCCAGCGGCTGGAAATGAACTCCAGACGCATGTGCCATCTTGAGCATCTGGCTTGACATGGGTCCTGGGAATGGAACCTGGGTTCTTAGGCTTTGTAGGCAAGCGCCTTAAACGCTAAGTCATCTCTCCAGCCCTCCATTTATTTTAAAACTATGGTGCCCCCTTCCTTTTCCAGTTCCTTTGCACTCCCTCTGTGCCTGGAAGGCCTTCCGTTAAACTTACTGAATAAACCTGATCTTGTCTTAACTGCCTCTAGTCCTGACAATAGGCATAAGTCCTTTGTCACCCTATGCATAGGAGTAGGCTGGCAGGAGCCTACAGAATTCACATCCTCAGTTTACCCTACTTTTCCCTCACTCCTGGCCAGCTCCCAAGTCCACATCCACCCTCTTCCTATTTGCATCAAAGAAGAAAAAGCAAGGACAGCCTGGGAGAAATAGTAAAGGTGAATTTCTGGCTTTTCCTCAATGCAAACGCAGCCCCTCACCTCCACAGTCAGAATGCAAGCACTCCCCCTGCCTCCCAGACACCAGCAGCAGCCTTCCAGCCTCTCCACCCCTCAGTGGTCACTTCTCTGGTGGTGTTTGTTTGTTTTATGTGTGAGACAGGAGAATTGGAGTGCCAGGGCCTCCAGCCACTGCAATGGAACTCCAGATGCTTCCGTCACTTTGTGCATCTGGCTTATGAGGGACCTAGACAGTTACACGTGGGTCCCTAGGCTTCTCAGGCAAATGCCTTGTGGTAGTTTGAATTGATGGCCCCCCAATATATTCAGTGGTTTATTAGTTTGTAGTTTGCAACTGCAGCCACCTGGTGTGCCCATTCTCTGTGTATCTGCCGCTCTATCTCATAAATAAATAGGACAACGAAACGTTCAGAAGCTATAGATTGTAACTAGAAAAATTTTCAGTGCCAGGGATGGGATACGTTCCAGTGAGTTGTTAGCCAGGGAGGTCACAGATACCCCCAAAATATTATAGGCCATTGCCGAGACCCTTGGTTTCCCACCAGGAATAGATGGTAAGACCCTATTGCTGAAGACTCCACATACTTGGGTGGCAAGTTCACTGAGAAAACCTGTGGAGCTGAGCTGAAAGCCTCCTCCATGTGGACCAGCTGACAGAAAGTTGGAAAAAGCTACACTGCATGCAGTTCAATTGGAGAGAAATCACCAGTGAAGGTACTCAACAGTGTACACTGCAAGCTTTAAATTTGGCCAGCCAGGCCAAATGAGCCAATGGGTGCAATAGAGGCATGTCTGTTATGGGGGAAACCAACTGCTCTCTAATTGGACTGGAGGCCTGCTCCATGGGAGGAAACACATCCCTGATACTAAAAACGTAGGACAGGGGTAGTCGTGAGCCATAGAGGTGTAACATCTGCTGGTGTCTCGCTAAATGTATCTACTATACTCACCAAACTGCCCAGTAAGCACTTCTCTTAATGTCCACACCCATATATTAATACTACTCTTACTTTGGGTTAGAGAATCTTCTTTTTTCAGATGGTGGCAACCTTGGGATAACTCAGAAGGCACCATGGTGCTGAGAAGAAGGGACAGAGGAGTGCTCAGCACTGAAACATCTCAAACCTACCTACCAAGGCTCAGGGTCCATTGCTGAAGAAGGGGAGGAAAGAATGTAGGAGCCAAAGGAAGGGTAGGACTCCTTACAACATGCTCCTCCAGACACAAAATGGCCTGGATATCCATGATCTCACAGTGCCTGACACTACCTACATAAGACCATCATAATAGGAGGAAAAGATCATGACATCAAACTGAAAAGAGAGACTGATTGAGAGGGGGAGGGGATATGATGGAGAGTGAAGTTTCAAAGTGGGGGGAGGAAGGGAAGTACCATGGGATATTGTCTACAATTAAAGAAGTTGTCAATAAAAAAAATTAAAAATAAATAAATTTTTAAGTATATAATATACCATCACACCTGGCTTTTTTACCTGGGTTTTCTGGGCATTGAACTCAGGTCCTCATTCTTGGAAGACAAGTGTTTTACCAACTCAACTATCTCCCAGCCTTTTTTTTTTTTTTTTTTTACATGTTCTTCATAGCACTTTCCTCTTTCAAATTGTTCATTTCACCAGGCATGGTGGCACATGCCTATATTCCCAGCACTTTAGAGGTGGAGGCAGGAGGATCAGGAATTCAATATTATCTTTAGCTGCATAATGACTTTGAGGCTAGCCTGGACTACATGAGACTGTCTCAAAAAATGTTAATAATAATAATAATAATGAAATGATGGATTTGGGAGTTGGAGAGATGGCTCAATGGTTAAGGCACTTGCCGGTAAAGCCTAACAACCTCCATTGTTCGAGTCCCCAGTACCATGTAAAGCCAGATGCACAAAGTGACATGTGCACCTGGAGTTCATTTGCCGCGGCTAGAGGTCCTGGTGTGCCCATACACTCCCTCCCTCCCTCTCCTCTCCCTCTTTCTCTCTCTCTCACCCCCAGGTATAGTGGTGCACCCTTTTAATCCCAGCACTTAGGAGACAGAGGTAGGAGTATGATTGTGGGTTTAAGGCCAGCCTGAGACTACATAGTGAATTCCAGGTTAGCCTAGGCTAGAATGAGACCCTACCTTGAAACCCTGCCCCCCCCAAAAAAAGGATGTGTTCAAGGTGGGCATGGTGATGTATGCCTATAATCCTAGCGCTCATTAATTCACTGAAACATAAAACAATCAGCCCCATGTATTTCCATCATCTCTCTACAGTAGCATGTCAGCTCCAGGAAGGCAAGGACTGAGTAGCCTTGCCATGCTGGGTCTCTGCTCTGTGATCTTTCTTTCTGTTACGTGGCAAAGATGGCCTGGCAGCTCTCTGAGTGGCAGAAAGCAGACCCGCCTGAGATTCCTGCTTCCTGTGCTTGTTTAGAAACTGGAAAAGCCAGGATAGAAGAATCTGCAAGCACCCACAGACTGAATGTGGGTGGGGTGGCTAATTTTATTTTCTTTATTTGCAAGCAGAGACAGAGAGAGAGAGAGAATGAATGAGTAAATGAATATGGGTGCACCAAGGCCCCCAGCCATTGCAAACAAACTCCAGATGCATGCATCACTTTGTGCAGCTGGCTTTCATGTGGGGACTGGGGAATCAAACCCTGGGTTGTTAGGTATTGCAGGCAAGGGGTTTAATGGCTAAGCCATCTCTCTAGTCTGGAATGGTTAATTTTAAGTGTCAATTTGACTTGGTTAAGAGAGACCCAGTTAGCTAGTGAGGCTTTGTTTCTGACTATGAAGGAGAAATTCTGTTTAGCTAATACAACATGATTTCAGGTTACTTATTCCAGTAACAATTAGAGCAGAAGGAATTTCATTACTGTGCTGGTGGAAACTGGTATATTTGGAAATTCTAGCTATTAACCGCTCTATCCTGATGTGGCACAAAATTAGAAAGCAACCGAGCTTCATTTAGCACGAGCAGCTCCATTTTGATTTTCAGTATGTCAGAGCCTAGTATGGGAGCCTAATGCAAAACGATGGCCAAGCTCCTCTCCTCAGTGCATATAGGTTGGCTTTGGAATCCGTGGACTGAGTAAAGAAGACCCACTCTCACCAGTACAGTCCCATTGACCGAGGGCCTCGTGAATGGCTTTTCTTATCACTGTGACTAAATGTCCAACAGAAAGCAACTCAAAGGAGGAAGGATATATTTTGGCACAGGTTTGTTTGTTTGTTTTTGGCACAGGTTTTAAGAAGGTAGTATCCGTCATGATGGGGAAGAATTGACACAGTTCAGGGTGGCAGGAGCATGTGGCTGGGTCCTCATGCTTTGCAGACTGAGAACAGAAGAAGAGGAATATGGGCATTTAGCTAATTTCCTTTTTTCCTTTAAAAAAAAATTTTTTTTTTTTTATTTAAGAGGAGAGAGAGAGAGAGAAAGAAGCAGATGACAGAGAGATACAGAGATTGAACATACCAGGGCCTCTAGCCACTGCAACAAATGAACTCCAGATATATGCACCGTCCTGTGCATATGGCTTTACACGACTACTGGGGAATTTAACCAGGGTCCTTAGGCTTTGCAAACAAGTGCCTTAACTGCTGAGCCATCTCTTCAGCCCTACATTTTCCTTTTTTATTCAACCCACACTCAGAGTTATCCTTCCCTCCTCAGGTAAATCTCTCTTGAAATTCCTTCAGAGATTCACCCACAGGTGTATATTCTACATCCAGTCAAGGTGATGATGAGGAACATAGAACAGAAAGGCAGAGGAGGGCTAGGGAGATAGCTAAGTGGGCAAGGTGATTGCTTGCAAAGCCTGCAAACCCAGGATCAGACAGAGTGGTACAGGCATCTGGAGTCCCATTTGCAGTGGCACAACACCCTAGCACACTCATTCTCAATCTCTCTCCCATAAATATAATAAAAATATTTAGCCGGGCATGGTGCCTTTAATACCAGCACTCAGGAGGCAGAAGTAGGAAGAGTTTGAAGCCAGTCTGAGAATACAGAGTGAATTCCAGGCTAGATAAGACCCTACCTCGAAAAGCAACAACAACAAAAAAAACACACACACACACACACACACACACACACACACACACACATTTATATATAAATATGGGCTGGAGAGACAGCTTAGCAGTTAAGGCATTTGCCTGAGAAGCCTAAGGACTCAGGTTCAATTCTCAGGACCCACGTAAGCCAGATGTACAAGGTGGCACATGTGTCTGGAATTTGTTTGCAATGGCCAAATGTCCTGGTGTGCCCATTCTCATTCTCTCTCTCTCTGCCTTTTTCTCTTAAATAAATAAATAAAATTTTTTAAAGTATTTTTTAATGGGGAAGGAAGGGCATGGGCAACTTTGCTGTCCCTTCTGCAGCTGCGACATCCACCTTCTCGTAGTGCCCTTGGACACTGGAGGTCCTGATTCACACTGAATTATACCATTGATGTTCCTGGTTCTCCAGTTTGAGGTGGAATATTGTGGCCTTTTCAGTCTCTGAAACTGTATGTTACTGTTGTGTTGCTGTGATCAAATACCTGGCAGAAACAACTTCAGGGAGGAAAGATTGATTTTGGCTTACAGTTTCAGAGGCTCCGGTCCATCATGACAAGGAGGCAGAGGGACAGCTCCCAGTAGCAGGAGCTTGTAACAGAGGCTCCTCCATTGTAATGGACAAGGAAGCTGAGACCACAGCTAGAACCAGAGGCAGAGACAACCTTCCAAGAGCCACCCCTAGTCACCTACTTTCATGAGCCAGGCCCCACCACCTAAAGGATCCAGAGCCTTCAAAAAAAAGTGCCACCAGCTGTGGGGGGGCATTTCTGATTCAACTATAATAATAACTGTTTGAGCCATTTCCCATAATATATCCCTGGTGATCTATCTACTTCCATGTGTCTGTATAGAACCCACTGATTCTGTCTCTGGAGAACTCTAATTCTGCATCTAAAGCCAAAGCCGGGCTGGAGAGATGGCTGAGCGGTTAAGGCGCATGCCTGCGAAGCCTAAGGACCCTGGTTTGATTCTCCAGATCCCACATAAACCAGATGTACGTGGTGGCACATGTGTCTGGAGTTCATTTGCAGTGGCTAGAGGCCCTGGTGCTCCCATTCTCACTCTCTCTCTCTCTCTCTCTCTCTCTCCCAGTCTTTGTCTCTAATAAATAAATAAATAAAATTAAAATCTTAAAATACATATTTTAAAGCCAAAGCCCTCAAGCCCACACTCACAGATGAGAAGCAGTAACACAGACAAGCTCAAGACACCAGCCAAAGCTTCCGTGGAGCAAGACTTCCTTTAAGGATGACTTCAAGGAGTTGGCAAGGAGTGTCAGGACAGTTGAAAAGAATCTCTATCTATGACATGGGAGAGAGGCTTAGATTCCCACAGGCATGAAGATTCCTGTTCTCTGACAGGGCAGGAACATCACCTAATGTCCCCAGAATAAGACACACCCTAAAAATCTCATCCTGTCTCCTCCATTCCCAGCTCTGTGAGGGATGAGGAGAGATTGTGTGGTTTGTGTTTGCAAGCTGCCTGTTACTCCTGGGACTCTATCCACTCTCAGTACCTCCTCCTCCCAGGAGTAAGCAGGGTAACACAGCTGGCCCAACCATGGGGCATGCTCGTGGTGACACACACACACTCCCTTTCCTGCTCTAGGTCTGAGGGGAATGCAAGGTGGCTTTCGGGTGCATCCATGCCTCAGAAAGCTAGGGCTGTATAAAAAGCCATTCCAGCCCTCAGTAACTTAAAAGAACTAGATAGGACTGGAGAGATGACTTAGCGGTTAAGGCATTTGCCTGTGAAGCCAAAGGACCCAGGTTCAATTCCCCAGAACCCACATAAACCAGATGTACAAAGTGGTACATGTGTCTGGAGTTGGTTTGCAGTGGCAAGAGGCCCTGACACACCCATTCTCTCTCTCTTAAATATATATATGATTAAAAACAACAACAAAAAAAGGCCGGAGAGATAGCTTAGCAGTTAAGGCACATACCTGCAAAGCCTAAGGACCCTGGTTCAATTCTCCAGGTCCCACATAGGCCAGGTGCACATGGTAACACATGCATCTGGAGTTCGTTTGCAGTGACTAGAGGTCCTGGCATGCCCATCTCTCTCTCTCTCTCTCTCTCTTTCTCTTTCTCTCTGTCTCTAATAAACAAATAAATAAAAATAAAATCTTAACAAAAACAAAAAAATAACTATATAACATCTTATTCTTCATAACTCTGTGGATGGGCTGCGGCTCTGCTGTAAGTTGTGCTGGGCTGGGGCACCGTACTTGGAACAGCTCTGCCCTACCCAGGACTCATCCTCCAACTAGCTGGCATTATTCTCCTGTTGAAGACAGCAGGCGCGCATCAACACACACACCAGGTCTCACATTAGTGTGCTGTTGCGTCAACCTCTGTCTTAGCCAGCGCAGACCTCATGGCAGCCCAGAACCCGAGCGAGGCATGTGGCAAAGGGCATGGAAACAGAAGAAGTGAAGAACGGGCCAGCAATGCAGTGTGAGTTCCCAGGTTAAGTGGAGCTGAATGCAGAGACCAAGAAGCCAGTTTAATCCCAGCTGAGCTGCAAAGGGCAAGTCCATGCTGCGGGGGAATTTGAGAGGAGAGCCAGCTGGGTAAGAAGGCTCCAGCAGGGAACAGACTGACACTAGGGAGACAAGAAGCCAGCAAGCCTGTTTCCTGATGGTGGTCTGCAGCAAGCTGACGAGAAGCAGGGGTTTATCCACTTCTTGTCCCAGAAAAAGCTGTGGCAGGGTGCTTGGGGCCATAAAGGGCAGATCTGTTCCAAAAACAGAGCAATTTTAAATTTATCTGTCTTTATTTAAAAAAACAAAAACAGTATGTCTTGAACTTTTACCACGCACATTACAACTTCACTGTTTTTCAATCTGGGTTTTGTTTTGTTTTGTTTTGTTTTGTTTTGTTTTGTTTTGTTTTTGCTACATCCTGTTGCCACCTACACCAATATTTACTTGATATTTTTATTTCGATCAACTCATAATCTTACAGACGAGATTTAACTCAGCAATAATAGGCATTAAATTGTGGTCTTACATGCCAGTTTTATTTCTCCCTAATGCCATAGTAAAATAAGCATAAACTTCAGGATAAAAAAGGATTCCTACTGTTCAAGAAAAAAAGCAAGTCATTGTAGCACAGTTAGCGTGTGAAGCCCTTTATCTAAAGACCACAGACAGACAAAACCCAATGATGCCTGTGTGTATCAGAGTCAAGTTAAAAAGAATCACATCTGGGACTGGAGAGATGACTTAGCAGTTAAGGCATTTGGCTGCAAAGCCAAAGGATCCCGGTTCGATTCTCCATGACCCACATAAGCCAGATGCACAAGGGGACGCATGCATCTGGAGTTCATTTGCAGTGGCTGGAGGCCTTGGTGTGCCCATTCTCTCTCTCTTTCTCTCTCTGCCTCTTTATCTCTCATAGATAGATAGTCAGATAGAGATAGATAGATAGATAGATAGATATAGATAGATAGATAGATAAATAGATGATAGACAAATGGATGATACAGTGAGTGAAGATGGGTGTGCCAGAGCCTCTTGTCACTGCAAACGACCTCCACATTCATGAGCCACTTTGTGTATCTCACTTCATGTGGGTACTGGGAATCGGCAGGCTTTACAAGCAATTACCTTTAACCTCAATATCCAACTTTCAGAAGAAGCCAAAGAAAGGAATGAAAGAGAGGGGGAAATGTGGCAATGTCATTATTAAACAAAAATCACAACACAATTAGGACTGATGTCCTTCCCATAGCATTCCAAAACCCATCCCCCTCTGTCCACCTGGAAGACCCAGTCTTGAAGAGTGAGTTAGTTACTTTCGTGTGGCTGTGACCAACTCAAACCAATGTAAAGACAAGTGTTTGTCTTGCTTGGTGTGGTAGTTTGAATATATGTCCCCCAATATATTCAGTGTTTTACTAGGTATAGTTTGCATCTGCAATCACCTTGCTAGAGGCAATGTCACTGGGGGCCCGGTCTTAAGGTGTTAATGATGGGTTTGAGATTCCATTGTAAAGATATGCAAATGTGCCTAGCAGGAGTTCCTGAAGTGTGCTGTGTGACCTTTTGGCTGTAGTTTTGCTCTGTGTGCTGTGGTGGCTGGTTGGCTTTTGCTCTCTCTGGTTGGCCCTGTGGAGAGCAGGCCGCTTCTTCTGCCATTATGGAACTTCCCCTGGATCTGTAAGCTTCAATAAATAATATCCCTTCCTCCATAATTGTGCCTGGTCTGGAAGTTCATCTCAGCGAACCCGAAGCTTTCTGCTACACTCGGTTTCAGAGGCTCATGCCAGGGTTGCTCACTCTGTCGATTCTGTGCTGAGGAAGAATATCATGGCAGTGGGAGTGTGTGGAGGAGGACGAGGCTGTTCACCTTATGTTGAACAGGAAGCCAAGAGAGATCATGATGAAGAAAATGGAAACCAGGTATAACCTTCAAAGACCCACCTCCAATGACCTGCTTCGTCCAACTAGGTCTACCTTCTAAAGCTTCTAGAACTTCCAAAAATATCACCAGCACCTGGATGAGGGCCACGTGTTGAACCCACAAATCTGTGGAGAACACTTCCTATTCAAGCCACAGAAGAGGGCAAGAGCCACTGTACACACTGTACAGCAGTCTGCGTGGACAGAGGGGCAGAGTGGCCCTCAAGGAAGCATGGTGTTCCCCAGGCGGAAATCTCTTGCTGGACAGAGTGGACAGCAGGGACCAGACTCACCAGAGCTGCCCTAAAACAGGCTCAGCATCCGGGCCTCTGGATTCTTGACTTACTTCTGCTTTCACAAATGTGAGCAAAATCTAGACTCACACAGGAGTGTATTTCAATAGCCCTGACACACATGCGCACACACGCACCCACACATACACAGGTGGACTTTGATTGTTTTTCATACCTCAACACGTAGTTATTTCTTAATGGAGAACACCAATGTAGAACCCGAAAACATACGGGCTTCCAACTGTTTCATTCAATTCCATCGGCCTGCCTGGCACACAGTTCCTAGGTCTTGCTCTTTACCCAGTCTCACAGCCTCTCTCTTCCAATGAGTACATTTCAACCATGTACACTCTCTGTTAGCTTTCTGTAGCTGTGACCCACCTACTTGACAGTGACTGAGCAACTCACATGATGAGGGACACAAAGCAGACTGGAACCATATCAGGCAGGGGCAAAGACAAGATCTAGCCCAAGGACATGTCCTCAGTGACCTACTTCCTCCAACCAGACCCCACCTCCCATAGTCGCAACACTTCCCCACGGCCAACTGAAGCTTTGAATCCATCCATTAGTCCAGAGGCCTCCTGGTGTAGTCATGACTGGGAATCCCTCACAGGTATTCCTGGTGTAGTCATGACTGGGAATCCCTCACAGGTACTCCTGGTGTAGTCATGACTGGGAATCCCTCACAGGTACTCCTGGTGTAGTCATGACTGGGAATCCCTCACAGGTATTCCTGGTGTAGTCATGATTGGGAATCCCTCACAGGTACTCCTGGTGTAGTCATGACTGGGAATCCCTCACAGGTACTCCTGGTGTAGTCATGACTGGGAATCCCTCACAGGTATTCCTGGTGTAGTCATGACTGGGAATCCCTCACAGGTACTCCTGGTGTAGTCATGACTGGGAATCCTGGGAATCCCTCACAGGTACTCCCTGACAGGTACTCCTGGTGTAGTCATGACTGGGAATCCCTCACAGGTATTCCTGGTGGAGTCATGACTGGGAATCCTCACAGGTACTCCTGGTGTAGTCATGACTGGGAATCACAGGTCTCCTGGTGTAGACATGAGGTACTCCTCCTGGTGTAGTCATGACTGGGAATCCCTCACAGGTACTCCTGGTGTAGTCATGACTGGGAATCCCTCACAGGTACTCCTGGTGTAGACATGACTGGGAATCCCTCACAGGTACTCCTGGTGTAGTCATGACTGGGAATCCCTCACAGGTACTCCTGGTGTAGACATGACTGGGAATCCTCACTCCTGGTGTAGTCATGACAGGTACTCCAGGTACTCCTGGTGTAGTCATGACATGACTGGGACTCCTCCCTAGTCATGACAGGTAGGTACTCCTGGTAGTCATGACTGGGACAGGTACTCCTGGTGTAGACATGACTGGGAATCCCCACAGGTACTCCTGGTAGAGTCATGACTGGGAATCCCTCACAGGTACTCCTGGTGTAGTCATGACTGGGAATCCCTCACAGGTACTCCTGGTGGAGTCATGACTGGGAATCCCTCACAGGTACTCCTGGTGTAGTCATGACTGGGAATCCCTCACAGGTACTCCTGGTGTAGTCATGACTGGGAATCCCTCACAGGTACCCTGGTGTAGTCATGACTGGGAATCCCTCACAGGTACTCCTGGTGTAGTCATGACTGGGAATCCCTCACAGGTACTCCTGGTGTAGTCATGACTGGGAATCCCTCACAGGTACTCCTGGTGTAGTCATGACTGGGAATCCCTCACAGGTACTCCTGGTGGAGTCATGACTGGGAATCCCTCACAGGTACTCCTGGTGTAGTCATGACTGGGAATCCCTCACAGGTACTCCTGGTGTAGACATGACTGGGAATCCCTCACAGGTACTCCTGGTGTAGACATGACTGGGAATCCCTCACAGGTACTCCTGGTGTAGACATGACTGGGAATCCCTCACAGGTACTCCTGGTGTAGTCATGACTGGGAATCCCTCACAGGTACTCCTGGTGTAGTCATGACTGGGAATCCCTCACAGGTACTCCTGGTGTAGTCATGACTGGGAATCCCTCACAGGTACTCCTGGTGTAGTCATGACTGGGAATCCCTCACAGGTACTCCTGGTGTAGACATGACTGGGAATCCCTCACAGGTACTCCTGGTGTAGTCATGACTGGGAATCCCTCACAGGTACTCCTGGTGTAGTCATGTGGGAATCCTCCTCACAGGTACTCCTGGTGTAGTCAGGACTGGGAATCCCTCACAGGTACTCCTGGTGTAGTCATGACTGGGAATCCCTCACAGGTACTCCTGGTGGTGACTGGGAATCCCTCACAGGTACTCCTGGTGTAGACATGACTGGGAATCCCTCACAGGTACTCCTGGTGTAGTCATGACTGGTGTAGACATGACTGGGAATCCCTCACAGGTACTCCTGGTGTAGACATGACTGGGAATCCCCTCACAGGTACTCCTGGTGTAGTCATGACTGGGAATCCCTCACAGGTACTCCTGGTGTAGTCATGACTGGGAATCCCTCACAGGTACTCCTGGTGTAGTCATGACTGGGAATCCCTCACAGGTACTCCTGGTGTAGTCATGACTGGGAATCCCTCACAGGTACTCCTGGTGTAGACATGACTGGGAATCCCTCACAGGTACTCCTGGTGTAGACATGACTGGGAATCCCTCACAGGTACTCCTGGTGAGTCATGACTGGGAATCCCTCACAGGTACTCCTGGTGTAGTCATGACTGGGAATCCCTCACAGGTACTCCTGGTGTAGACATGACTGGGAATCCCTCACAGGTACTCCTGGTGTAGTCATGACTGGGAATCCCTCACAGGTACTCCTGGTGTAGTCATGACTGGGAATCCCTCACAGGTACTCCTGGTGTAGACATGACTGGGAATCCCTCACAGGTACTCCTGGTGTAGTCATGACTGGGAATCCCTCACAGGTACTCCTGGTGTAGTCATGACTGGGAATCCCTCACAGGTACTCCTGGTGTAGACATGACTGGGAATCACAGGTACCCTCACAGGTGACTCCTGGTGTAGTCATGACTGGGAATCCCTCACAGGTACTCCTGGTGTAGTCATGACTGGGAATCCCTCACAGGTACTCCTGGTGTCATGACTGGGAATCCCTCACAGGTACTCCTGGTGTAGTCATGACTGGGAATCCCTCACAGGTACTCCTGGTGTAGTCATGACTGGGAACACAGGTACTCCTGGTGTAGACATGACTGGGAATCCCTCACAGGTACTCCTGTGTGGACTGGGAATCCCTCACAGGTACTCTGGTAGTCATGACTGGGAATCCCTCACAGGTACTCCTGGTGTAGACATGACTGGAATCCCTGGTACTCCTGGTGTAGTCATGACTGGAATCCCTCACAGGTACTCCTGGTGTAGTCAGTGACTGGGAATCCCTCACAGGTTGACTGTGGTGTAGTCATGACTGGGAATTCCCTCACAGGTACTCCTGGTGTAGACATGACTGGGAATCCCTCACAGGTACTCCTGGTACTCCTGGTGTAGTCATGACACAGGTACTCCTGGTGTAGACATGACTGGGAATCCCTCACAGGTACACATGACTGGGAATCCCTCACAGGTACTCCTGGTGTAGTCATGACTGGGAATCCCTCACAGGTACTCCATGAGACATGACTGGGAATCCTCACAGGTACTCCTGAATCCCTCACAGGTACTCCTGGTGTAGTCATGACTGGGAATCCTCACAGGTACTCCTGGTGTAGTCATGACTGGTGTCACAGGTACTCCTGGGCATGACAGGTACTCACCTGGTGGTGTAGTCATGACTCCCTCACAGGTACTCCTCCTGGTCATGACTGGGTCAGTCATGACTGGGAATCCCTCACAGGTACTCCTGGTGTAGTCATGACTGGGAATCCCTCACAGGAATCCCTCATGACAGGTGGTGTAGTCATGACTGGGAATCCCTCACAGGTACTCCTGGTGTAGTCATGACTGGGAATCCCTCACAGGAGTCATGACTGACAGGTACTCCTGGTGTAGTCATGACTGGGAATCCCTCACAGGTACTCCTGGTGTAGTCATGACTGGGAATCCCTCACAGGTACTCCTGGTGTAGACATGACTGAGAATCCCTCACAGGTACTCCTGGTGTAGTCATGACTGGGAATCCCCTCAAGGTACTCCTGGTGTAGTCATGACTGGGAATCACAGGTCACAGGTACTCCCTGGTGGAGTCATGACTGGGAATCCAGGTACTCCTGGTGTAGTCATGACTGGGAATCCTCACAGGTACTCCTGGTGTAGACCTGACTGGGAATCCCTCACAGGTACTCCTGGTGTAGTCATGACTGGGAATCCCTCACAGGACTCCTGGTGTAGTCATGACTGGGAATCCCTCACAGGTACTCCTGGTGTAGTCATGATGGGGAATCCCTCATGACTGGGAATCCCTCACAGGTACTCCTGGTGTAGTCATGACTGGGAATCCCTCACAGGTACTCCTGGTGTAGTCATGACTGGGAATCCCTCACAGGTACTCCCTGACTGGGAATCCCTCACAGGTACTCCTGGTAGTCAGACATGACTGGGAGACATGACTGGGAATCCCTCCAGGTACTCCTGGTGTAGTCATGACTGGGAATCCCTCACAGGTACTCCTGGTGTAGTCATGACTGGGAATCCCTCACAGGTACTCCTGGTGTAGACATGACTGGGAATCCCTCACAGGTACTCCTGGTGTAGACATGACTGGGAATCCCTCACAGGTACTCCTCCTAGACATGTGGGAATTACCTGGTACTCCTGGTGTAGACATGACTGGGAATCCCATGACTGGGGGTACTCCCTCATGACTGGGAATCCCTCACAGGTACTCTGGTGTAGTCATGACTGGGAATCCCTCACAGGTAGTCATGACTGGGAATCCCCTCACAGGTACTCCTGGTGTAGACCTGGTCCCTCACAGGTACTCCACATGACTGGGAATCCCTCACAGGTACTCCCTGGTGTAGTCATGACTGGGAATCCCTCACAGGTACTCCTGGTGCAGTCATGACTGGGAATCCCTCACTGTACTCCTGGTGCAGTCATGACTGGGAATCCCTCACAGGTACTCCTGGTGTAGTCATGACTGGACAGGTACTCCTGGTGTAGACAAGACATGACTCCCTCAGAGTCATGACTGGGAATCCCCTCTCAGGTACTCCTGGTGTAGACATGACTGGGAATCCTCACAGGTACTCCTGGTGTAGACATGACTGGGAATCCCTCACAGGTACTCCTGGTGTAGTCATGACTGGGAATCCCTCACACTGTGAGACATGACTGGGAATCCCTCACACTCCTGGTGTAGACATGACTTCCTGTGTAGACATGACTGGGAATCCCTCAGGTACTCCTGGTGACTCCCTCACAGGTACTCCTGGAGTCATCTGGGAATCCCTCACAGGTACTCCTGGTGTAGTCATGACTGGGAATCCCCTCACAGGTACTCCTGGTGTAGTCATGACTGGGATCACAGGTACTCCTGGAGACATGACTGGGAATCCCTCACAGGTACCCTCACAGATGGGGAATCCCTCACAGGTACTCCTGGTGTAGTCATGACTGGGAATCCCTGACTGGGTAGTCATGACTGGGAATCCTCACAGGTACTCCTGGTGTAGTCATGACTGGGAATCCCTCACAGGTACTCTGGTGTAGTCATGACTGGGAATCCCTCACAGGTACTCCTGGTGTAGACATGACTGGGAATCCCTCACAGGTACTCCTGGTGTCCCTGGGAATCCCTCACAGGTACTCCTGGTGTAGACATGACTGGGAATCCCTCACAGGTACTCCTGGTGTAGACATGACTGGGAATCCCTCACAGGTACTCCCATGACTGGGAATCCCTCACAGGTACTCCTGGTGTAGTCATGACTGGGAATCCCTCACAGGTACTCCTGGTGTAGACATGACTGGGAATCCCTCACAGGTACTCCTGGTGTAGACATGACTGGGAATCCTCACAGGTACTCCTGGTGTAGTCATGACTGGGAATCCCTCACAGGTACTCCTGGTGTAGACATGACTGGGAATCCCCTCACAGGTACTCCTGGTGTAGTCATGACTGGGAATCCCTCACAGGTACTCCTGGTGTAGTCATGACTGGGAATCCCTCACAGGTACTCCTGGTGTAGTCATGACTGGGAATCCCTCACAGGTACTGGTACTCCTGGTGCAGTCATGACTGGGAATCCCTCACAGGTACTCCTGGTGTAGTCATGACTGGGGTTTTGTTACTCCTGGTGTAGTCATGACTGGGAATCCCTCACAGGTACTCCTGGTGTAGTCATGACTGGGAATCCCTCACAGGTACTCCTGGTGTAGTCATGACTGGGAATCCCTCACAGGTACTCCTGGTGTAGTCATGACTGGGAATCCCTCACAGGTACTCCTGGTGTAGTCATGACTGGGAATCCCTCACAGGTCCCCCAATCCAGTCATGACTGGGAATCCCTCACAGGTACTCCTGTAGTCATGACTGAATCCCTCTCAGGTACTCCTGGTGTAGACATGACTGGGAATCCCTTTTCCTGGTGTAGTCATGGGTTCCAGGTACTCCTGGTGTAGACATGACTGGGAATCCCTCACAGGTACTCCTGGTGTTGTCATGACTGGGAATCCCTCACAGGTACTCCTGGTGTTGTCATCTCTGGAAGTCCCTCACAGGTACTCCTGGGGCATGCTTTGCTATCTTCCTAGATGTCCCCCAATCCAACAGAATTCCTGTGTCATCAGTGGTGGGTTCAGCTGATGCCCGCCAGTCAGGAGTGGGGTTTTGTTGTTGCTGTGATGTGGAATAACACCAGGTTTAAATTCCTCAAGCATTACCTGTGTGTAGAGTGGGAATTGGGCTATTTGAGACCTTCCTTTATACTCCTTTTTTTTCTTTTGGTTTTTCCAGGTAGGGTCTCATTCTAGCCCAGGCTGACCTGGAATTCACTATGTTGTCTCAGGATGGCCTTGAACTCACAGTGATCCTCCTACCTCAGCCTCCCGAGTGCTGGGATTAAAGGCGTGCACCACCATACCCAGCTGATTATTTTTCTTTACCCTCAATTTTTTGCACCTTTTTGTACCCAGACCTCGGAAGCTATTTTACCACAATTTTGCCCTCCCCCATCAAAGACCACACCCGCTTGTTGTTGGGCATTGCTGAACACAGGCTGGGACTGTGAGGAAGCTGTCCTGAGCTGTTGGGCATGGCCGGAGACCATGGGCTGTGGTGGTTGCAGCTGGCCTTTTCATTGGGAACCCACTCTGGTGATGGAGACTGGTCCTCTCTGCCCTCAGGCAAGATTGTAGTGTGCCCTTTCATCGCCCAGAGTGGGCAGAACTGGCGGGCCCTCCCCTCTATCCCATTCTGGTCATTTGACCATTCCATAGTCAGGCTTTGCCCACCCACCCATCCCCTCCCCCCCCAGTTCCTGACCTTGTGGCTAGCTGCCCAAGAGGCCCTTATGGGGCTGAAGTCACGTAACTTTTCCCGCTACTTCTGTTCTCTCCCTTACAGCTCCTCCCTCCCAAGTCTGAAGTCACGTAGCCTTTCCCGCCACTATCTCCCTTGCAGCTTCTCCCTCACGACTTCTGCCTTTCAACACCAGCCAATTAGATAGCAACCCATAAACTATGTATCCACTCGCCATATCGTCTGTAGGTGCCTTCTCAACCTTTCTCAAGTGTTTATAAACCCACTCCCCTGTTGAATAAACGGGAGTGCACTATCCATCACACGCCCTCCGGGGTGGTTCTTTGCCCGTCTCACTCACCCACTCCAGGACCCTGCTTTCCCCCAACTCCCCCTGAGCCCGGGACATCGGTGGCCAACGACCCCCGGGAATGGAGAGAACCTACAGCTTGTCACTTGACATTCTTTTTTTTTTTTTTTTATTGACAACTTCTATACTTATATACAAAAAATGAATGATATTTCCCTCCCCTCCCCCCATTTCCCTTTAGAACTCCAATCTCCATCATATCCCCTCCCTCTCTCCATTGGTCTCACAGGGAGGCCTTTCTCAGTGATCTCTCCCTTCTTCCCTGTGGTAACTTAAACTTCCATACAGGAGGAGGGAAGAAAGTCTGCATAGTGTTGGCTATCTGGCTCGTCTTATGACTGACACTGACTCTCACGATGTAGTGCACGCTGGTCTGGAGCTCGCTATGTAACTCAAGCTGGCTTTGCCATCCTCCAGCTCAGCCTCCTGAGTGCCGGGAGGGCATGAGCCATCACTTCAGCTGGATAATGTTGTATATGGTCCTGTGCAAGCGAGCCTATGGTTTGAGTGGGTTTCCTAAATGCTTATGTTGACAGCACCTCAGCACATAAAGAATTTTCTGATGATGTTAAATATTAGTGGAGATGTAAGAGGATAGGATTTTGATAGTTCAAAATAAGACTGACTCGTGGAAATTCTGCATGGCTTAGTAAGTCAACATTTTCCAAATAACTCATGCATGAGGTTAGAAAACCCATCAAGGAAGCCGGGTGTGGTGGCACACTCCCTTAAGCCCAGCATTCTCCTCTAAATGCATATGTCAATGGTATTGGGAGGTGGGTCTTTAGAAGGTAATTGGGATCAGATGAAGTGAGGAACATGAGAGCCCCCCACACACACACACCAGCATTAGTGGCTTCATCAGAAAAAGGGAGGCTGCCAGTCTTCCCTTGTGAGCGTACCAGTGCTGCTTCCTGTCACATATACTCCCCTTCTAAGCAAGACTTCTGCTTACTGGTGGAAAAAAGAAAAAGAACAAAAGAAAGAAAGAAAGAAAGAAAGAAAGAAAGAAAGAAAGAAAGAAAGAAAGAAAGAAGGTGGGAGGGAGGAAAGAGGAGGCAAAGGAAGAGGAAGAGAAGACTGATCTTCAACTCACACATGCATTCTGCCATCATCTTGTGATGCCCTCTGCCCACACAATGGCACATCGAGGGCCTTGCCAAGATACCCGCCCCATGCTCTCAGACAGCCCAGTCTCCACAACCATGAACTGAAGACATCTTCATTCTTTGTGAAGTAACCAATCTCAGACATTTTGTTATAGCAACGGAAACTAGACCAAAATAGAAAGAAGCCAGTTGATCCACTGGGGTCTACGCTGGGAGGGAGATTTTCCCTGACTGCCTGCGCTGCCCAGATCTTCTGCAGAAGCACTTGCTGAAGGTCTCTGGAGACACTCTTTGCATCTGAAAGACCTATGGTTCTGCACTGCTGTGCTGGTTCCCACGCAGGCTCGAGCAATCTGCTAAGAAGTTCAGCTAAGGTGTTTTTCCTGCTTGCAGGGCACCTGGGGTCCCTTGTGCAGCACTGTAGGTGAGCAAGCACTCATGTCCGTTTTCTCCGTGGAGGCACCTCTTCATCAGATTTCAGGCCCTGTGCTGATGTTCTCCAGTAAGGTCAAAAAAGGGCGACTTTCAGTTTCTCTTCCTCTTTCTGGCTGTTTCTCCCTTTCTGCACTCTAGGTAGAGGCAGCACTGCTTTGAAAGCCTCTCTGTGGACTGAAGAGCTAGCCCACTGGTTAAAAGCCCTTGTTTACAAAGTCTACCAATCCAGGTTCGGTTCCCCAGTACCCACATAAAACCAAATACATAAAGTGGCACATTCATCTGGAGTTCACTGCAGTGACAAAAGGCCATAGCACACCCACTCTCATTCTCTCTTTCTCTCTCTTCTTGCAAATAAATAAATGGGCTTTTAAAAAAGAAAGCTTCTAAATGCACATATTATGTCCACCAAACACTAACACTATGTTTGTACCCATATATTAATGTTACCATCACTTTTGGTTAGAGAAACTTCTCTTTTCAGATGGCAGTGTCCAATGGGGTGACTCAAAACTCACCATAAGAGCCAGGCATGGTGGCACATGCCTTCAATCCCAGCACTCAGGAGGCAGAGGTAGATGGACTGCCAAGAGTTTGAGGCCACCCTGAGACTACATAGTGAATTCCAGGTCAGCCTGGGCTGGAGTAAGGCCCTATCTTGAAAACAAAACAACAACAACAAAAAACCCTCACTATAGTGCTGAGAAGAAGTGACAGTGGAGTGTTTCAGCACTAAGTGAGACACCACTATGACACCCTCTAAGGCTCAGGGACCATTGCAGAAGAGGTGGCAGGAAGAATGCAATAGTCAAGGGAATGGAAGAACTGCTTACAATACTGTCATCCAGACACAAAGTGACCTTGATATACATGACCTCACAGTGGCTGACACTACCTACACAAGACCTGCATAACAGGAAGGGAAAAAATTACGTCATCAAAATAGAAGAGAGACTAATTGGAAAGAAGGGATTCAGTGGCAAGGGGAGGGTGATTTGGGAGGGGAAGTGGAGATCGTGGGAGGGGGTTATGACCATGGTATATGTGGTAGGAATATAAATATATTCAGTGTTTTACTTTATAGTTTCATCTGCAAAAGAGGCAAGTCTTAAGGTGTGGTGATGGTTTGAGATTCCATTGTAAAGAATGCAAATGTGCCTAGCAGGAGTTCCTGAAGTGTGCTGTGTGACCTTTTGGCTGTAGTTTTTCTGGGAGGTGGCTGGTTGGCTTTCTCTCTCTCTGTTTGGCCCTGTGAAGAGCAGGCTGGCCGTTATGGAACTTCCCCTGGATCTGTAAGTCAATAAATAATATCCCTTCCTCCATAATTGTGCCTGGTCTGGAAGTTCATCTCAGCGAACCTGAAGCTGTCTGCAACAGTATATTACCTATATAAGTGGAAGTTTTCAATTACAAAACAAAAGCCTCTCTGTGCACCTTGATGGGTTTTCTTTTCTTTCTTTTTTTTTTTTTGTCTTTTTTAATACATAATTTTATTTATTTATTTGAGAGAGAAAGAGGCAGAGAGAGAGAGAATGGGCACGTCAGGGCCTCCAGCCACTGCAAACGAACTCCAGATGCATGTGCCCCCTTCTGCATCTGTCTTACCTGGGTCCTGGAGAATCGAACCAGGATCCTCTGGTTTTACAGGCAAAAGCCTTAAGCACTAAGCCATATCTCCAGCCCTTTCTTATTGTTGTTTTTTGAGATAGGGTCTTGCTCTAGCCCAGGCTGACTTGGAATTTACTATGTAGTCTCAGGGTGGCTTTGAACTCACAGTGATCCTCCATCTGCCTCCATAGTGCTGGGATTAAAGTCTTGTGCCACCATGCCCAGCTTGGAAAATGTTGACTTACTAAGTCATGCAGAATTTCCACAAGTCAGTCTTGTTTTGAACTATCAAAATCCTATCCTCTTACATCTCCACTAATATTTAACATCATCAGAAGAGTCTTTATGTGTTGAGGTGCTGTCACATTCACAATGGTAGGTGAAAGTCCCCCCAAATTCTAATGCTTAAAAGCTTGAATGTGATCATTGGCAGCATGTCACGCACTGCCAGCTGCCTTCCTTGGAGTGACAGGCTCATTTTGCTCATGTTAAAGGAAATGCTTGTTAAATACCCAGGATGATTAATCTCCATAGTCAATTGACTGGATTTCTATTCACCTAAAAGATGGTGAGGCACACCTCTGGGCGTGCCTGTGAGGATGTTTCCTGAGAGAATTAATGGATGGGGGAATGTGTGCGGCACCATCCCATAGGCTGAGGGCCTGGGTGGACTAAAAGGGAAAGGGGGAAAGACAGTGTTTCCCTTTCTGCTTCTTGGACACCATGACATGATCTGCTGCTCCCACCATGGGGGACTGAACTCTCTGCAGCTGTTAGCCAAGGTAACCTTTCCGCTCTTAAGTGGTTTCTGTCAGGTATTTTGTCACAACGACGAGATCAACTAACACAATAGCCCACCTGAATGGCCATAGTCGGATGAATCAGATCTATCTTTAAAGAAATAATAGAGGGCTGGAGAGATGGCTTAGCAGTTAAGGCACATGTCTGCAAAGCCTAAGGACCCTGGCTCAATTCCCCAGGTCCCACGTAAGCTAGATGCACAAGGGGCACACGCTAGAGGCCCTGGTGTGCCCATTCTCACTCTCCTTTCTCTCTCTTTCCCTCTTTCTGTCTCAAATAAATAAACAAATAAATAAATAAATATAAAATATTTTAAAGTAATAATAGAATGGGGTAAGCCTTTGAAAGTTATGCCTATCCCAGGGTTTTACCTCACTTTCTGTTTCCTGGGCCACTGCGATGTGAGGAGTCTCCCACACATGCACCCACAACCATGAGGACCACTAGGCCTTCCCCACCATGGTGAACTGATATCTCTGAAAGCATGAGCCAAAATAAATCTCCCCTCCCTTAAGTTATTCTATCGGGTATTCTGTCACAGTGACTCAAAAGCACCCAGCACGTGTGGTAAGAACGCTAACACAGTATCTACCATTGTGTGCAATGAGCATTCATTACAAGCACAGTGTTTTACAACTGAACTTAATTATCTGGCACAATAGAAACTCTGAACCCACTGACAGCAAATGCCCATACGGCCTGCGACCGTTCCCTAGATGCCCCATGGGAGCAGAACCACAGACACTTGTCCTGTGATTATCTTATTTCACCTAGCAAGATGTCCTAAAATTCATACAAGCTGCCTCAATGGCAGAATTTCTGTCTTTTTAATTATTTATTTATTTTTTCCTTGATTGATTTTTTTTTATTAGTATACAAAGAATTAGGTTTCACAATGGTGTTTTCAAACATTTTTTTTTTATTTTCCTTCCTGACTCTCCCACTTCCCCCTACTCTCTGGTACCATTCCAGCCCCCCCCCCTCCTCCCACTTAGCCTCCTTTCTGCTTCTGTACTCCATACTCCATGTTTCTTTTTGCCCTTTCCTCCTTCTCATCACCTCTGGCCTTTCCTGTCGTGGTCTGTCTAGAACCAAGGCCTGTCTCAGTCTCATATCCCCTTATCTGTATAGATATAAACCTGGCCTGTTAGGCTTCCCAGGCAAATGTCTTAACCACTGAGCCATCTCTCCAGCCTCCCCTACCCCATTTCTTTGGTTTCCACTAATATTTAACATCATCAGAAGAGTCTTTATGTGTTGAGGTGCTGTCACATTCACAATGGTAGGTGAAAGTCCCCCAAATTCTAATGCTTAAAAGCTTGAATGTGATCATTGGCAGCATGTCACGCACTGCCAGCTGCCTTCCTTGGAGTGACAGGCTCATTTTGCTCATGTTAAAGGAAATGCTTGTTAAATACCCAGGATGATTAATCTCCATAGTCAATTGACTCGATTTCTATTCACCTAAAAGATGGTGAGGCACACCTCTGGGCGTGCCCGTGAGGATGTTTCCTGAGAGAATTAATGGATGGGGGAATGTGTGCGGCACCATCCCATAGGCTGAGGGCCTAGGTGGACTAAAAGGGAAAGGGGGAAAGACAGTGTTTCCCTTTCTGCTTCTTGGACACCATGACATGATCTGCTGCTCCCACCATGGGGGACTGAACTCTCTGCAGCTGTTAGCCAAGGTAACCTTTCCGCCCTTAAGTGGTTTCTGTCAGGTATTTTGTCACAACGACGAGATCAACTAACACAATAGCCCACCTGAATGGCCATAGTCGGATGAATCAGATCTATCTTTAAAGTAATAATAGAGGGCTGGAGAGATGGCTTAGCAGTTAAGGCACATGTCTGCAAAGCCTAAGGACCCTGGCTCAATTCCCCAGGTCCCACGTAAGCTAGATGCACAAGGGGCACACGCTAGAGGCCCTGGTGTGCCCATTCTCACTCTTCTTTCTCTCTCTTTCCCTCTTTCTGTCTCAAATAAATAAATAAATAAACAAATAAATAAATAAATATAAAATATTTTAAAGTAACAATAGAATGGGGTAAGCCTTTGAAAGTTATGCTTATCCCAGAGTTTTGCCTCACTTTCTGTTTCCTGGGCCACTGCGATGTGAGGAGTCTCCCACACATGCACCCACAACCATGAGGACCACTAGGCCTTCCCCACCATGGTGAACTGATATCTCTGAAAGCATGAGCCAAAATAAATCTCCCCTCCCTTAAGTTATTCTATCGGGTATTCTGTCACAGTGACTCAAAAGCACCCAGCACGTGTGGTAAGAACGCTAACGCAGTATCTACCATTGTGTGCAATGAGCATTCATTACAAGCACAGTGTTTTACAACTGAACTTAATTATCTGGCACAATAGAAACTCTGAACCCACTGACAGCAAATGCCCATACGGCCTGCGACCGTTCCCTAGATGCCCCATGGGAGCAGAACCACAGACACTTGTCCTGTGATTATCTTATTTCACCTAGCAAGATGTCCTAAAATTCATACAAGCTGCCTCAAAGGCAGAATTTCTGTCTTTTTAATTATTTATTTAGTTTTTCCTTGATTGATTTTTTTTTATTAGTATACAAAGAATTAGGTTTCACAATGGTGTTTTCAAACATTTTTTTTTTATTTTCCTTCCTGACTCTCCCACTTCCCCCTACTCTCTGGTACCATTCCAGCCCCCCCTCCTCCCACTTAGCCTCCTTTCTGCTTCTGTACTCCATGTTTCTTTTTGCCCTTTCCTCCTTCTCATCACCTCTGGCCTTTCCTGTCGTGGTCTGTCTAGAACCAAGGCCTGTCTCAGTCTCACATCCCCTTATCTGTATAGATATAAACCTGGCCTGTTAGGCTTCCCAGGCAAATGTCTTAACCACTGAGCCATCTCTCCAGCCTCCCCCTACCCCATTTCTTTGGTTTTTTGAGGTAGGGTCTCACTCTAGCCCAGGCTAACCTAGAATTCACTCTAGTCTCAGGGTGGCCTCAAACTCATGGCGATCCTCTTACCTCTGTCTCCCAAGTGCTGGGATTAAGGGCATGAACCATGACACCAGCACAAATATATATTGTTTTTTTGAGGTAAGGTCTTGCTCTAGCCCAGGCTGACCAGGAATTCACTATGTAGTCTCAGGGTAGCCTTGAACTCACGGTGATCATCCTACCTCTGCCTCCCGAGTGCTAGGATTAAAAGCACGTGCCACTATGTGTGGCCATTTTTAAAAAAAGTCTTTGATCCATCTTGAATTGATCCTCATGCAAGGTGAGAGATGTGGATCTAATTTCATTCTTCTGCAGATGCATATCCAGTTTTGCCAGCACTATCTATTGAATAGACTGTCTTTAATTCAGTATATTTTTTACATAGCCAGATGCACATGGTGGCACATATGTATGGAGCTTGTTTGCAGTGGCTAGAGGACCTGGCATGCCCATGCTCATTCTCTCTCCATCTATCTATCTATCTATCTATCTATCTATCTATCTATCTATCTCTTCTCTCACTCTCTAATAAATAAATTAATTAAATTAAATGTTTTTTAAAAATTATTCATTTCAGGGTTGAAGAGATTGTTAAGGCACTTGCCTCCAATTTATTTAATAAATAATTTATTTATTATTTGAGAGAGAGAAAGGGGGGTGTACTGGGACCTCTTGGCCTCTGCAAACTAACTCCAGACACATGTGCCAGTTTGTGCATCTGGATTTATGTGGGTACTGGGGTCTTATTGGTCTAGCCACAGCTCCAAGAACTATATTGAATAAGGGGGGAGACAGTGGGCACCCTTGTCTTCTTCTAGATTTTCAAGGAAATGTCTTATAATGGTGGCTATAGGTTCATCCTATGAAGCTTTTATTGTTTTGAAGTATAGTCCATCTAGTCCTGATTTCTCCAGAGTTTTCATCAGGAAGTCCTGTTGAACTGTCAAATACCTTCTTTCATCTATAGAGATAGCTGATGGTTGCTGTCCTTCAGCTTATTTGTATGGTAAGTTACGTTTCTGATTTGCATATGCAAACACATCTTGCATCTCTAGGATCAAATCTACTTGGCCATGATGTGCACAATCTTAATGTGCTCTTGAATTCTATTTGCAAGTATTATGTTGAGAAATTTTTCATCTATTTTCATCAGGGAAATTGACCTGTGGTTTTCCTTTTGTTGTTGTTGTTGTGTCTTTATCTGGTTTTGTTATCAGGATAATACTGACTTCATGGAACGAATTTGGCAGAAATCCTTCCTTTTATTTTGTGTGGGACAGTTTGAGAAGTGTTGGTACTAGATCTTCCATAAATGGTTGATAGAATTTGCAGTGTATCCATCTGGTCCTTGGCTTTTTTTTGTGTGGTGAGACTTTTAATTACTGTTTCCATCTCTTTGCTCATTGTGAGTCTGTTTGAATTATTTACATTTTCCGGTTTTAATTTTAGCAGGTTGTATACATTTAAAATTTATTCATCAGGCTGGAGAGATGACTTAGCAGTTAAAGCACTTGCCTATGAAACCTAAGGACCCAGATTCAACTCCTCAGAACCCACATAAGTCAGATGCACAAGGTGGCACATGTGACTGGCGCTCATTTCCAGTGGCTAGAGGACCTGGCATGCCCATTCTCTCTCCCTTTATCTATCTATCTATCTATCTATCTATCTATCTATCTATCTATCTGTCATCTATCTCTTCTCTCTTTCTCTAATAAATAAATAAAATAATTTTTTTTAAAAAAATTATTCACTTCAGGGTTGGAGAGATTGCTAAGTGGTTAAGGCACTTGCCTCCAGAGCATAATGACCTGGGTTTCATTCCCCAGCACAAAGTGGCACACACATCTGGAGTTTATTTACAGTGGCTAGAGGCTCTAGTGCACCCATATTCTCGCCCTCTAGCTCCTTGCAAGTAAGTAAATAAAAATTTAAACAGCTGTTAGCTGGGCGTGTGGCACACTCCTTTAATCCCAGCACTTATTTTTTGGCTTTTACTGGGTTTAGGATTGGCCTCTTGTTTCTCTAGCACTTTAAATTGCATCATTAGGTTGGTGTGTGTGTGTGTGTGTGTGTGTGTGTGTGTGTTTGTGTGTGTGTGTTGCTGCTACAAATGAATACCTGTTTTTGTAGCTGGCTGGGGAATTGAATCCAAGCTGGAAGGATTTGCAAGCAAGCAGCTTTAACCTCTGAGCCCTCTCCCTAGCCACAAGATTTCTCAGCGTTTTTAATGTGTACACTTATGTCTATAAACTTTCCTCTTAGGAATGCCTTGATTATATCCTAAAGGATCTAGTAAATTTCATTATCAGTTTCATTAATTTCTAGAAAAATTTTAATTTCCTTGCTAATTTCTTCAATGACTCACAATTCATTCAAAATTCTATTGTTCAGTCTCCAAGTATTTGTGTAGTTTTATTCCAACATACTCTGAAAGAATACAAGGAATTATCTCAACACCTTTGAACTTGTGAAGGCTTGTTTTGTGGCCTATGATGTGCTCAATTTTGGAGACACTTCCATGTACCACCAAGAATGTGCATTCCTTATCTCTCGGATGGACTGTTCTGTAGATATTTATTAAATCCACCAGATGTATGATTAATTTAGCTCTGAAGTATCTTTTCTTTCTTTCTTTTTTTTTTTTTTTCAGCAAGAACCCTTTTATTATTTAAATACAAAAAGCAAGCACTGGCTGTTTTGTTTGTTTCCAAATAGGGTCTCACTGTAGCCCAAGCTCACCTGAAACTCACTTTGTAGTCCCCGGCTGGCCTCAAACTCACAGTGATCCTCCTACCTGTGCCTCTCAAGTGCTGGGATTAAAAGCATGTGCCACCATGCCTGGCTTGACTTTTACACACACACACACACACACACACACACACACACACACACACACACACACAGGTGTAGTAGCCAAAATATTCAGAGGAAATGAACTCCTTCTCTGTGTGCACAGTCCCCTCATCGCCCCAACTTCTGGCTGAAATGGCTGCCAACCTCTCTTCTTGCCAACATACACTATATGTTTTGCACTATAGCTGTGATGTATTTTGTCAGTTTCATTTTGTGTGCCTGTCTCTCTCTGACATTTCCATTCTTTTTTTAAAAAAGAAAGGGGTTGTTAATCGTTAGGGTTGCTTGCTTTCCTCCCACTGGCATTAATGTTTCACCCCACAATGAGACAGCAGGAACGTCCAGTGAGGAGGAATTTACTAAACAGGGTGGGCAGAACTGGAATAACCGTCTACGTGGCTGCACTCTGGTATCAGAGTCAGAATGGAAATAAAAGTGAGGACAAGCTGGGCGTGGTGGCACGCGTCTTTAATCCCAGCTCTTGGGAGGCTGAGGTAGGAGGATCGCTGTGAGGCCACCCTGAGACTACATAGTGAACTCCAGGTCAGCCTGGCCTAGAATGAAACCCTACCTTGCAAAACCAAAACTAAAAGGGGGGGCAGGCCTGGAGAGCTGGCTTAGCGGTTAAGCACTTGCTTGTGAAGCCTAAGAACCCAGGTTCGAGGATCGATTCCCCAGGACCCACGTAAACCAGATGCACAAGGTGGTGCATGCATCCGGAGTTCATTTGCAGTGGCTGGAAGCCCTGGCGCCCCCATTCTCTCTCTCTATCTATCTGCCTCTTTCTCTGTCTGTGGCTCTCAAATAAATAAATAAATAAAAATAAACAAAAAAATTGAGGACAGTATGAAGGGTACAGTTGCAAGTTGGGAATTTCCATGAGACAATAAGGGAGAGTTCGCCCCAGCCCAGCTTTAAATAAATCAGTGTGTCAACGTTAAAAATCCAAACAATCAGTTCAGACACAACTGAATTTGAAAGTTCTCTCGCAAGGACAGCTCAATGATAGCAGCTGGACATCTAGATTTTTCCAGGAAGTGAAGATAGAACCCTTGGCATTCCCCCGTCAGCCCTCTGAGTTAGGCCCTAGAAGTACCTGCCACTGTTGCTGGTGAATTAAAATATGCTTCCGGTGCCGGGCGTGGTGGCGCATACCTTTCACCCCAGGGAGGCAAAGGTAGGAGGATCGCCACGAGTTTGAGGCCACCCTGAGACTACATAATGAATTCCAGGTCAGCCTGAGCTAAAGTGAGACCCTACCTCAGAAAAACCAAAAAAAACAAAAAATAAAAAAAAAAATAAAATAAAATAAAATAAAATAAAATATGCTTCTGGGGCTGGAATGGTGGCACATCCCTGTGATCCTAGCACTCAGGAGGTTGAGGCAGGAGGATTGCAAATTGCAGACCAGCCTAGATTATATAGCAAGACTCTTTCTCAAAAAGAGAGAGAGAGAGAGAGAGAGAGGGAGAGAGAGATGGCTCAGCAGATAAAGGCACTTGTTTGAAAAGCCTGATGACCTGGGTTTGATTCCTCAGTGCCTACATAAGCCAGATGCATGAAGTGGCGCATGCATCTGGAATTAGTTTGCAGTGACAAGAAGCCCTGGAAAGTTCATACTCTCTCTCTCTCTTTCTCTCTTCCCACTTGCAAATAAATAAATAATTTTTTAAACGAAAAGAGGTGGCTGGAGGGATGGTTCAATGGTTAAGGTGTTTGCCTGCAAAGCCTAACAACGCTGTTTCTATTCCCCAGGACCCACGTAAGCCAGACGCACAAAGTGACGCATGCATCTGAAGCTTGTTTGCAGCAGCTGGAGGCCCTGGCATGCCCATTATCTCTGTCTGTCTCTCTTCTCTCTGTCTCTCTGCTTGCAAATAAATAAATTAGATAATAAAATATTTTTAAAAAGAAAGCTGGGCATGGTGGCACACACCTTTAATCCCAGCTCTTGGGAGGCAGAAGTAGGAGGATCACCATGAGTTCAAGGCCACCTTGAGACTACACAGTGAATTCCAGGTCAATCTGAGCTAGAGTGTGACCCCTACCTTGAAAAACTAAAAAAAAAATAATAATAATAAATAAACAAGAAAAGAAAAGAAAAAAGATATATTTATATATACATGTATGTTTCTACATATGATTCATTCCTTAAAATGATTCAACCAAAAGAAACCAACTTTTACATTTAAAACGTTTTTATATATGTGTGTGTGTGTGTGTGTGTGTATGTGTACAAAAGGATGTATATATCCTTTTGTACATACATGTGTATATAACTGTATTCTTTTTTTGGGGGGGGTGGTTCAAGGTAGGGTTTCACTCTAGTTCAGGCTGACCTGGAATTCACTATGTAATCTCAGGGGGACCTTGAACTCATGGTGGTCCTCCTACCTCTGCCTCCTGAGTGCTGGGATTAAGGGTGTGCACCACCACACCTGGCTCTTATACCTGTATTCTTTTTTTGCTTTGTTTTGTTTTGTTTTGTTTTGAAGTAGGGTCTCGCTCTAGCCCAGGCTGACCTGGAAGTCACTCTGTAGTCTCAGGCTGGCCTTGAACTCACCACAATCTTTCTACCTCTGCTTCCTGAGTGCTGGGATTAAAAGCATGCACCACCATATGCAGTTTATACCTGTATTCTTTACAAAAAGGGTGTGGTGGCACACCCTTTAATCAATAAACCAAAAAAAAAAAAAAAACAAGTAGAATTATATCATAAATGCTGTTAGCCTAATTATTGGCCTAAATACATCAGCAAAAGAATTTCATGTTGATAGCTTCTTTTCAGAACAACAGAAATAAACTTCCAGCTAAGGAAAATCTACAACATGAAGAAACCAAATAGCTTTTTACTGAAGATCATTAAAATATGAACGTCTAAAAACCAAGACAAGAATCAATGTTATCCAACTATGACTCTCTCTACAAATTAATCTATATGTTTGATGCAATCCCAGCCAACCCACATAGAATTTGTGATGAATTTATTAATACTCTCAAGTTCATTTGGAAGAGTAAATGCCAAAGAATAAAAAAAAATTTTTTGTATGAAAAGCAATTGAGAGCACTTGGCCTGAAGACACCAAAATGTAGTTTAAGACATCAGCAGTCAGACAACATAGTATTGACACTATGCTATGAGAATCAGTGGAATAGAACAAAAATTCTAGAAACACCCTTAATTAAAATCTTGTTTAAGTTTGGCATTTCAAATTAAAAAGGAAGTAATGGAGTATTTGATAAACACTCTTGGAATAATTACCTATTGTTTGGGTGAAAGAATCTTATATTTAAAATAAATAAAGCTGGGGGCATAGCTCAGCGGTAGAGCACTTGTGCATGAGGCCCTGGGTTTCATCTGCAGCATCACAAAGTAAATAAGTAAGTAAAAAGTTGTCAGATGAGAAGCTGGGCACGGTGGCGCACGCTTTTAATCCCAGTACTTGGGAGGCAGAGGTAAGAAGATCACCATGAGTTCAAGGCCACCCTGAGACTATATAGTGAATTACAGGTCAGCCTGGGCTAGAGTGAAACCCTACCTCGAAAAACAAACAAAACAAAACAAAACAAAGTTGTCAGATGACATATCCCCAAACAGTAAGTTTGTAAGAAGTTATGATAAATTTTAAAAAATATTTTATTTTCTTATTTATTTGAAAGAAAGAGAAAGAGGCAGATGGAGAAAGAATGGGCACGCCAGGGCCTCCAGTCACTGGAAATTAATTCCAGACGTGTGTGCCACCTTGTGCATGTGGTTTACATAGGTACTGGGGAATCACACCTGGTTCCTTAGGCTTCTCAGGCAAGCACCTTAATGGCTAAGCCATCTCTCCAGCCCAGATTTTAATAGCTTTGAATGGGAGAACATTCTTAGGCATACATAAAACCATAAACTATACCCATGTATTAGGGCCAGGGAGATGGCTCAGTGAATAAAGCATTTTCCATGCAAGCGTGAGTACCTGAGTTTGGATTGCCCATGTAAAAGCCAGATACTGTAATGCTAGCATCCATAATACCAGCATGCCTAGGGGAAGAAGGGTTGCAGAGTCAAGAGAACCATCCAGAAGGTTGTGGACCAGCTAGTCTAGCAATGGTGGTGAACAATGAGAAGCAACCCTGCCTCAAACAAGGTGGAAGGCAAGAGCCAACACTCCAAGCTGTCCTCTGATCTACACACACACTCTCTCTCTCTCTCTCTCTCTCTCTCTCTCTCTCTCTTTCTCTCTACAGGTGTGCACCTGTGCTCACACACATCATGCACACACAATAATTAAAAGAAAAGGAAAGAGGCCAGGCATGGTGGCCCACACCTTTAATTCCAGCACTTGGGAGGCAGAGGTAGGAGGATTGCTGTGAGTTCAAGGCCACCCTGAGAGTACATAGTGACTTCCAGGTCAGCCTGGGCTAGAGTGAGACCCTACCTCAAAAAAAACAAAAAAGAAAAAAGAAGGAGGAGGAGGAAGAGGAAGAGGAGGAAGAGAAGCAACAATAGATTGCAGTGAGTTCAAGGCCACCTGAGAATACAGAGTGGCTTCCAGGTTGGCCTGGGCTAGTGCAAGACCCTACCCTACCTTGAAAAAGAAAAAAGAAAGGGCTGGAGAGATGGCTTAGCAATTAAGGCATTTGTCTGCAAAGCCAAAGGATCCTGGTTCGATTCTCCAGGATCCACATAAGCCAGATGCACAAGTGGGCACATGCATCTGGAGTTTGTTTGCAGTGGCTGGAGGCCCTGGCAGGCCCATTCTCACTCTCTCTCCTTCTTTCTCTGTCAAATAAATAAAAATAAAATACTTTTTAAGAAGAGAGAAGGAAAGAGAGGGAAGGAGGGAGGGAAAGAGAGAGAAAGAAAGAAGAAAAAAGGAAGTAATGGAAGGAGCAGAAAGAAAGAGGAAAGGAGGGAAAGGAAAGAAAGGAGGAAAACCTTGGGTTGCAGAAACTATTTGCAGTGTTTTTAATAGATAAAACATGAACATACATATTATAAAAGAAATCTACAAATAATTGAGAAAACACAAAGGTCTTATGATGAAGGGGAACAAGTCACCTGAGGGAGCAAGTCAAAAAGAAGAGGTTAGGCGTGGTGGCACTGGAGAGATGATTCCATAGACAAAGTGTTTGTCTCATATGCATGAGGACTGGAGCTTAGACCCCCAGCAATGACATCAATGCCAGGTGAGTGTGGCAACTCCCAGTGTGTAAAGGGTGGAGATGGTGAATCTCCAGGGTACGCCGGCTAGCGAGGTTAGCCGAGCCTGTGAGCCCTGGGTTCAAGTGAATGATGCCACCTCAGTAAACAAGGTAGAGACAATTGATGTACACACGCATGGATATACGCATGCACACCACATGCGTATATGCATGCAAAACCCACTAATCTACTTGTCACCGTTTTGTAGGTCAGAATTCTAGGGCTAGGGAGATGACTCGGTGGCTAAAGGCGCTTGCAAAGTCTTCCAGCCTGGGTTTGTCCAGGTTCCATTCCCCAGTGCCCATGTAAAGCCAGATGCACAAAGTGGCGCATGTATCTGCAGTTCGTTTGCAGTGGAAAGAGGCTCTGGTGTGCCTGTTCATTCTCTCTCTGTGTTTGCAAACATATAAATAATAATAAGAAGAAGAATTCTGGGGGCTGGAAAGATGGCTTAGCAGTTAAGGCACTTGCTTGTGAAGCCTAAGGACCCTGGTTCAATTCCCCAGTACCCATGTAAACCAGATGCACAAAGTGGTGCATGTATCTGGAGTGACTGCGGTGGCTGGAGGCCCTGGCAAGCCCACTCTCCTCTCTCTCTCTCTCTCTCTCTCTCTCTCTCTCTCTCTCAAATAAATTTTATATATATGAATTCTGGATATGGTATGGATCAACCTTGTCATTTACTGAGCATTCTAGAAGGCTGAAGTCAAGGTCTTGGCTCCTATCTGGAGGTACTGGGAGAAGACTAATGTAAGTCCACATTAATAGACTCATACTCAGGGTATGGGGGGGGAGGGATGTTAGCATTGAAACTCCCGACCTCATGCATGCTAGAATAATAGGGAACTGCTCTATAGCTGAGCTGCACCTCCAAGCCCCAAATGTTCCTTGTTTATCTACAAATAGCCCAAAACTGAAAGCAGCATAAATGATAAGGTACCTGGTGAGCATGGTGGTTCACACCTTTAATCCCAGCACTCGGGAGGCAGAGGTAGGAGGAACACCATGAGTTTAAGGCCACCCTGAGACTACATAGTGAATTCCAGGTCAGCCTGGGCTAGAGCGAGACCTTACCTCAAAAAACAAACAAAAAAAAGCACATCCAGGCAAAGAACAGCTCCTTGGTAATATATGTGAATGAACCATGTGGATAAATATCAAAATAATGGGACTGGAGAAATGACTTAGCGGTTAAGGTGCTTGCTGGCTAAGCCAAAGGACACAGGTTCAATTCCCCAGTACCCACGTAAGGCTGGATGCACAAGGTGGTGCATGCATCTGGAGTCTGTTCTGCCTCTTTCTCTCCTCTCTTTCTCTCTCTAATATAAATAAATAAATAAATGAATAAATAAATCTATTTGTTTTTTGAGGTAGAGTGTCACTCTAGCCCAGGCTGACCTGGAATTCACTATGTAGTCTCAGGATGGCCTTGAACTCATGGTGATCCTCCTACCTCTGCCTCCCAAGTTCTGGGATTAAAGGTGCGTTATAGCCACCACACCTGGCTATAAATAAAATATTTTTAAAAGATTTTTAAAATATCAATATAATGGCACTGAGCGAAAGAGTCCAGCCATTAAAGAACATAATTCCTCTTATGTAAAAAGTGGATGATGCAAATGAATCTCCTGGAGCAGAAAGCGGATAAAGGTTGCAGTGGCCAGAGGCCAAGGGAAGGAGGGACTGCAGATAGGCAGGAGGGACTTTGGGGGTGGCAGAAATGTTCTGTGCCTCATTTGTACTGCTTTCAGGGGTGCCCACAACTGCCACTCTCAGTGCAGTGTACAATTTAAATGGATGCAGGTTGTTGTGTGGAAATTAAACCTCAATTAACTTGATTAAAAAAATCAAATTCAAAGGCATCAAGGGGTGCCTTTCACAAGTTTTTAGAAGAAAGGCAGAAAATTTTTGATTGAATGAATTTCCCTTTTCTTTGATTGGAATTACTCTAGGTTTGTAGGCAAACCTAAGGGGACTTGCTAGCATTCCAAGCGTCAGTGTCTCCACCCAGGCACGTGAGTGATCTCTTTATGCTCTGGGATAACCTCAGCAGTGTGGTTGTTATCTGGTCCTCAGGACTCACCCATCAAGTAAACCTAGGCTCAGCGTCAGGACGAGAGGAGACGGTGGCCAGGAAGGGTCAGTGGGCTTTCATGGTTGGATTGGAAATGTCCCCCAAAGGCTCATTTGTTGAGGGACTTTTGGAGGTAAGGTTTTTGGTAAGCAATTGGGTCTACCCAATTGATTAATCCATTGATATGTTAATAATTTGTTGGGCTCGTGAGAAGTGGTGGAAATTTAGGAAGCACAGCAGGACTCAAGAATTCCACCATAGGCTGGAAAGGCAGCTCAGCAGGTAAAGGTGTTTGCTTGCAAAGCCTGACAGCCTGGATTCGATTCCCCAGTACCCGCATAAAGATGCACAAAATGGCACATACATCTGGAGTTCATATTCAGTGGTAGGAGGCTTTGGGGTTCCCATACTCACTTTCCTTATCTGCCTCTTTCTTTGTCTCTAAATAAATAAATAGAGGCTGGAGAGATGGCTCAGAGGGTAAAGCGCTTGCCCACAAAGCCCAACAACCCAGGTTCTACTCCCCAGTACCCACATGCCAGATGCACAAAGTGCTGCACTCATCTAAAGTTCATTTGCAGTGCCTGGAGGCCCTAACATGCCATTCTCTATCCCTCTTTCTTTCTCTCCTTGCAACTAAACAAGTGAAACATTGAAAACAAATTCCACTGATAGCCCATCCCTGAATTGAATCTATTTTGCTCCCACGTACTTTCCTCTGCTTTCCTCTGTTGTTGCCCTATGGTCCTTACTGCCCATCTCAATCTAGCTTTAAAAAGACATCCCCTGGGCTGCAGAGATGGCTTAGAGGTTAAGGCACTTGCCTGCAGAGCCAAAGGACTCAGGTTCGATTCCCCAGGATCCATGTAAGCCAGATGCACAAGGTGGCACATGCATCTGAAGTTTGTTTGCAACAGCTGGAGGCCCTGGCATGCCCATTCTCTCTCTCTCTTTCTCTGCTTCTTTCTCTCTCTCTCTCAAATAAATAAATAATTTTTTGAAAAGGCATATATCTTGGCCTAGAGAGATGTCTCAGTGGTTAAGGTGCTCAGCTGCAACCAGGTTCCATTCCCCAGGCCCCACATAAAGCCAGCTGGACAAGGTGGTGCATGTATCTGGAGTTCCTTTGCAGTGGTTAGAGGCCCTGGCATGCCCATTTGCTCTCCATCTCTCTTTCTCTGTCTCTCTCTCCTTGCAAACAAATAAAAAAATTAAAAATAAATAAATATTAGGGCTGGAGAGATGGCTTAGCAGTTAAGGCATTTGTCTGCAAAGCCAAAGGACCCTGGTTCTATTCTCCAGGACCCACATAAGCCAGGTGTACAAGGGGGCGCATACATCTGGAGTTTGTTTGCAGTGGCTGGTTGCCCTGGCACGCCCATTCTGCTCTCTCTCTCCCCCTCCCTCTTTCTCTCTCTCAAATAGATAAATAAACAAAATATATTTAAAATAAATAAATATAAAAAATAATTCCACTGAGAGCCTGGGAAGGTCTCAGTGGTTAAAGTCCTCAGCTAACCACATGAAACAAGACAGGCATGCCTTTGTACCAGCAAGAGGGCTGGAGAGATGGCTCAGCAATTAAGGCACTTGCCTATAGCAGCAAGAGACCTCTACCACACACACACATGCATGCATGCAAATAGGTAAATAAAATTTTTTTAAATTTCCCCCAAATCTAAATGTCTTAGCAATGAACTCTCCTCTCCTCTGCGCTGGCTTCATTCAGTTTCTCAGAGCTTCTCTCTGTGGGCATTCCTACCCGCTTCCAGGAGACCACAGCAGGAAATGGCTTCTTTTTTCTCATAGCTCCAACTAAACTCCAGGATGACAGAGATCCCTCAGCAGCCAGGTAGGATACACTGTGCACACCCGGGTCACGTGCCCACTGTGGCCTCAGGGGAGAGGGGAGAAGCAGAGAGACTGACTGGTGGAGCCAGTGTGGAACTGAGGTAGGAAAAGAGACTGCTGGTGTTCTATGGCACAGTCAGATGACTATAGTTAACAAAATGAGAAGTGCGTTTCAAAATAGTAACAAACAGGGGATGGAGACATGGTTTAGTGATTAAGGCACTTGCTTGCAAAGCCAAAGGACCCAGGTTCAATTCCCCAGGACCCACATAAGCCAGATGCACAAGGTAGTGCATGCATCTGGAGTTCATTTGCAGTGGCTGGAGATCCTGGCATGCCCATTCTCTCTGTGTGTGTCTGTCTCTCTCTCTCACTCAAATAAATAAAATAAAAATAATAGTAATAAACATTTCTGAAAACGTATTTACTTATTATTATTTTTTTTTTGGAGAGAGACAGAGAGAGAGGGAGAGGAAGACAGATAGAGATGGGCACGAAATCCAGATGTGTGCGCCCCCTTGTGGTCAAGTGAGGCATTGTGCCCTTGCATCACTTTGCATCTGGCTAAACGTGGGACCTGGAGATTGGAACGGATGGAGATTGGAAACAGCGTTCTTAGGCTTAGGAGGCAGGCACCTTAACCGCTAAGCCATCTCTCCAGCCCTTATTTACTTATTTTTAATAACTTCAATTTTTTAAATTTAATTTTACTTATTTATTTGAGAGAGAGAGAGAATGGGCATGCGAGGGCCTCCAGCCACTGCAAACTCCAGACACATGCGCTACCTTGTGCACCTGGCTTACGTGGGTACTTAGGTGGGGAATCCAACTGGGTCCTTAGGCTTTACAGGCAAGCACCTTAACCACTAAGCCATCTCTCCAGCCCTATTTACTTTTTTGTTGTTGTTGTTGGTTTGTTTTTCGAGGTAGGGTCTCACTCTGGTCTAGGCTGACCTGGAATTCACTATGTAGTCTCAGGGTGGCCTTGAACTCATGGCGATCCTCCTACCTCTGCCTCCCAAGTGCTGGGATTAAAGGTGTGTGCCACCATGCCCAGCTAAGCCGTTTACTTATTTTTTAATTTAAAATTTTAAGGCATTTGCCTGCAAAGCTTAAGGACCCAGGTTTAATTCTCCAGTACCCATGTAAAGCCAGATGCACCAAATGGCACATGCATCTGAAGTTCATTTTCCAGCAACTAGAGGCCCTGGCGCACCCATGTTCTCTCTCTTTGTCTGTCTCTCATCTGTCTCTCTCCGCTTGCAAATTATTTTTTTTAAGTCATGGGTTTTGTTTTGTTTTTGAGATACACTCTCACTATGTAACCCATGCTGGCCTTGAATTCACAATTGTCTACCTCAGCTTTGAGTCTTGGGATTACAAGCCTGTGTCGTCACAACCACGACATGCTTTTTTCTTTTTCCTTTTTCCTTTTCCTTCCTTTTTTTTTTTTTTTAAGAGAGAGACAGGGTTGCACAGGCTGGTCCTGAATGTTTTTAGCTCAACTGATTCTCCTGCCTCAGCCTCGCAAGTGACTGGGACTGCAGGTCATACCCCACAATGCTCAGTAGGAAGAGGATTTTAGATGTTCTCTCCACACACGCACAGTGTCTATGGAGACCCTGATTTGATTATTACACGATGCAAGCGTGCATTCAGACATCATGGTCCACCCTCATAATGTGTAGACTCGTTATTTGTGAATCCAAAATAATTTGCTTTAAAGGAGGAAGCCAGGGTGGAGCTCAGTGAAAGAGTTCTTGCTTAGCATTGGTGAGACCCTGAGATCCATTCCCAGCAGTGACAAACAAGAGGACAATAAGGACACCCTCTCTGAAGCAGGAGCACATATGCTGTCATGGTCAACTCCACTGTGAGATCACAGGCTTTGGGGAGAGTCCAGCACGGGCCCAGGCCATACTTAGTAAGTGCATATTGGTGGAAGGATGAGTGAGCAGGTGCCTGATCTAGCGTCTCTAAACTCCTCTGGGGCTCCACTTGGGAGACCTTACCAGACAGAGCTGGGCCCAGGGCAGTTAGCTTGCTTGTGCCCCAGAACCAAGGTGCTGGCAGGTATGGTGGGAGTGCTCAGGTGTTCTGAAGGGGAATGGGAAGGGTATGTGGATGGACAGGACACCAGAGACCAGGAAAGTGACTTCCCTGGTTGAGGGAGGTGCCTGGGGAAATGAAGGCAGCACAGGCGCGGACGCTAGACTCCGAGGCCAGGCGGCTAGAAATGCCTGGTTGGAAACGAGGCAGGAGACAGGCTCTGGTAAGAGGAGAGAACCCTAAAGCAGGTGCTCCCCACTTGCTTCTTCTATTCTGTAATCTTCAAGACCAGATCCCCTCGAAGGCCAAGGCTAGAGGCTCTCTAGGGCTCCAGCCCCCCGACTCCCCATTTCCTGCTGCAAAAGAAGGAGCAGGCTCAACAGGCAGCAGCTTCTCGGCCTTGACCTTCTTTGTTTGGCCCTTGGACCTGGAAGTGGGAGTGGAAGACGCGCACCGTGGACAGCAGCAAGTCCTCAGGCCTCAGACCCAGACAATGACCTCCACCAACCAGGCCATCCATTTTTCCAGGCACAAGAGACTCCGACGCAGTCTTTCCAAAAGGCCCTGGAAAAAGTCAGAAAACAAAAGCGTGAAAGAATCCTCCATGCAAGAGTGAAATGCAGGGTCATGAATATGCTAAGTCATCATGTTAGAACTTGCTGATTGATTGATTGATTATAGGATCACTTATCTCCAGGGTTCAGATTTACCTAAATGTCCATGAAAGTTGAGTTGGGAAGTCGAGTCAAGTATTATAGGGTGCCAACCTAACTTGTGTTCATTAAACAGCAACTTACCCAATGACTTTTGGCTCTAAATTTGACATGAATATTTCATAAATGTCCCATACATTTAATATTTTAACACTTTTACATCATATCTACAGTACTTTAGTACCTGACTTGTATATTTATGTGACTATTGTTAGAAGTGACTAATTGGGTTTGATTAGCTCCGTCATTAATATTCTGTCCATAATTTAACATGCTTCAATAAAATACCCTAAAGCAGTGTAATGATTAGATTTCAGGAATATGTGTTTTGCAATTAAGTTCCTCTTGATTTTGATATGCAGATGAAGAAATGGTGGTCTCATTTAAAAAAAAAACTGCCCTTATTAACTCAGCAGTATACTCTGAAGATTAGGTAAGAAATCCAAGATTTTCTCTTTGTATATGCTAGTTAAAATGTATTTCAATCAAGTCTATGTGGGCAAATCAGATTTGATTAGTTTAAGTTCACAGTCATTCTATCTAAATGAATAATGTGTCACCTAACATTGCAAAAATTTGATTAATAGTTTATCAGTTAATTAAAAACGAGGTTTAATTTTTCTTTTTTAGGAAAATGCAAGGTAGATATTCCTTGTGTTCATCACAAATGCAAATCATTTCAGCTTGAATCTATTGTTCCCGCGCCCCGCCCTTAGCCAAGTGGCAAGAAAATAAAGCTCTTAGGAATGTCTCTGGGAGGGAGGACTAGTGAAACTTTCTTAGCTGTCATGGGTGCCTGTCACTTGGGTCTTGTTCTGGGAAGAGCTGCTCCCCTGGGCCTCGGCTTCTAAGTTCCCCCCAGCTCCTTCACACCAGGCCCCTGCAGCCACTGCCCGTGAGACTATCCCCAGTGACAACTTCGGTTGTCTTGTTCAGCTTCACTGGTCTATGGGGAACAGAGCCAGGAAACCAGAAGAGCCTGTGTGACACTGAGGCCTGGCATGAGAGCTAAAGGCAGCCAGCTCTCTCCCTTCCGCTGGGTCAGGTTATCTGCTTCCAGCGTCCCAGGAAGCACCTTCCCCACAAAGCATGGATTTAGCCCAAAAAGGCTACTAGGCACACGGAGCACCCAAGCACTTCTCCAAGGGCATGGTAAGCAGGGAAAGCCACCAAGACTGTGCAGAGCCTTAGGACCCTGATTCGATTCCCCAGGACCCACGTAAGCCAGATGCACAAGGTGGTGCATGCGTCTGGAGTTTGTTTGCAGTGGCTGGAGGCCCTGGCATGCCCATTCTCTCTCTCTAACTGTCTCTTTCTCTCTCTCAAATAAATAAATAAATAAAATATTTTTAAAAACACCTTTATTTACTTATTGGTTTTTCAAGGTAGGGTCTCGTTCTAGCCCAGGCTGACCTGGACCTCTGTAGTCTCATGCTGGCCTTGAACTCACACTGATCTTATCTCTGCCTCCCAAGTGCTGGGATTAAATGTGTGTACCACCAAGCCTGGCTTAAATATCTTTTTTTTTTTTTAAGTTTTATTTATGAGAGACAGAGGGAGAAAGAAAGAATGGGTGTGCCACGGCCTCTAGCCATTGCAAAAGAACTCCAGATACCTGCGCCACCACGTGTATCTGGTTTACATAGTTACTAGGGAATCTACTGGGCGTGGTGGCACACGCCTTTAATCCCAGCACAGAGATAGGAGGATCACCATGAGTTCGAGGCCAACCCTGAGACTACATAGTGAATTCCAGGTCAGGCTGGACTAGAGTGAAACCCAACCTCGAAAAACAAAAAACAAAAACAAACAAACAAAAAAAAAGAGTATTAGGGAATCAAACCTGGGTCCTTAGGCTTTGTAGTCAAGCACCTTAACCACTAAGCCATTTCTCCAGCCCTCCAGCCCCATTGTTTAAAATAAGTTGGAAGTGATTCACTTAACACTTCAGAGGCCATTTTTTGCAATCAAGGTCTGGAAGAAAAGACTTTCAGGGATAAGAGGACCCTGACCACCCAGATGACCTTGGAAGAGACCATAACCTCGGTTAACACAACGGAGCTCAGACCATTAGCTATGGATAGGGCCTGACTAACTTCTACAAACTTATTTAATCCTCACGCACACACACACAAAATCAAGCTGGGCATGGTGGCATACATCTTTAATCCCAACACTTGGAAGGCTAAGGTAGGAGGATAGGCATGAGTCTGAGGACAGCCTGGAGTTACAGAGTGAGTTCCAGATTAGCGTGGGCTAGAGTGAGACCCTACCTCAAAATAAACAGGGCTGGAGAGATGGTTTGGCGGTTAAGGCACATGCCTGTGAAGCCTAAGGACCCTGGTTCAATTCTCCAGGTCCCCCGTAAACCAGATGCCCATGGTGGCGTATGCATCTGGAGTTCGTTTGCAGTGGTAGAGGCCCTGGTGCACCCATTCTCTCTCTCTCTCTCTCTCTCTCTCTCTGTCTCTAATAAATAAATAAATAAAAATAAAATCTTTAAAACAAAAAAGAAGCCAGGTGTAGTGGCACATACCTTTAATCCCAGCACTCCGGAGGCAGAGGTAGAAGAATTGCTGTGAGTTGGAAGCCAGCCTTAGACTTCATAGTGAACTCTAGATCAGCCTGGGCTAGAGCAAGACCCTACCTCAAAACAACACAACAATCTATCTGTCTATCTATCATCTATCTATCTATCTATCTATCTATCTATCTATCTATCTATCAATCATCTATCTATCTTTTCTCATATCTGCATTTTACAGGTGAGAAGACATCGTGGCAGTCTGCCACACAGACAGCCAATGGGAAGAGGGAAATTCAAGGTCAGACAGTGGGCTCCACTGCTCATTCACATGCTTGTTAACTTGCTGCCTCTGTGACAAAGTACCTAATCCAAACAATTTACAGGAGGACGGATGAGTTTGTCTCATCGTTCCAGAGCCTTCGATCAACGGTGGGCTGCTTCCATTTCTGTTGGGCCTGTGCTGAGGCAGAACATCACCGACATGGGAGCATGCCAAAGAGGAGGTCGTTCAGTTCAGAGGGGGAAAGAAGGGTCTGAGGATAAGTCAGGCCCTTCCAACATACATTCCAATGACCTACTTCCTGCAAGCAGTCCCCACCTCCTACTGGCCCATTCAGCTACGAGCAAATCAATGAGACACAAACCAAAGAAGTCAGAGCCACCGTGACGCAATCCCTCCTCAGTGGTGTCCCCAAGCTGAGGACACTGTATCACTTTGGGTGACACTTCATATCGAAGCCATGACACCCTTGCTCCTGTGCCACAGCTGAAGTCAAGAGACCCGCTTATGCGTTTATCAGCCCACGTTGGAGGATTTCACCTCTGGCAACCAGAAGGGAACTCCTGCTCCCATTTTACTGATGAGCAAACCAAGGCAGAAACTTCCCAGAGTTCCTTAGAGGTACAGGGCCATGCTGAGAAGTTCTGGGCTCTTTTACTGTCCTCTGCCTCTAAGCCCCTCTTAAAAGAATGCCTCCTTTCCTGGCATGAAGCAAAGGCCAGACTCCCCTGCTGTTGGGAAGCTGGGAGGAGACAAATTGTCAGTGTTGAGGTGATGGAAGGGAGGGAGGGAGGGAGGGAGGGAGGGAGGGAGAGGAAGGAAGGAAGGAAGGAAGGAAGGAAGGAAGGAAGGAAGGAAGGAAGGAAGGAAGGAAGGAAGGAAGGAAGGAAAGAAAATTTAAAGATCACTAGGAACAAACTCTAAAGACAACATTTTTTTTTTTCTGAGGTAGCGTCTCACTGTAGCCCGCTATGTAGTCTCAGGGTGGCCTCAAACTCACAGTGATCCTCCTACCTCAGCCTCCCAAGTGCTGGGATTAAAGACGTGCACCCCACGCCCAGCTCTTTTTTGGTAATATTTATTTATTATTTAGTTGTGAGAGAGAAAGAGATCCAGAAAGAGAATGGGTGCTCCAGGGCCTCTAATCATTGCAAACTCCAGACACAGGTGCCACCTTATACATCTGGCTTAAATGGGTACTGGAGAACTGAACCCAAGTCCTTAGGTTTTGCAGGCAAGCACCTTAACCGCTAAGCCATCTCTCCAGCCCAAAGGCACCAACTCTTGGACAGTTCAGCTCTCAGGAAGGGCTCTGAGCATTGTGAAATTCAGGGCTTAGTGGGATTCAAGTGGTAGGTGAATGTTTGCATAAAATTGTGAATTTTGAGCAGCAGGTACTTTATCCATTGAGCCACTGGCAGATAACATTGTGATTTTTTTTTGTTGTTTGGATTTTTGGTTTTTTTTTTTCAAGGTAGGGTTTCATTCTAGCACAGGCTGACCTGGAATTCACTATGTAGTCTCAGAGTGGTCTCAAACTCCCAGCGATCCTCCTACCTATGCCTCTCAAGTGCTGGGATTAAAGGCATGTGCCACTATGCCCGGCTCAAAATTGTGATTTTGAAAGCAAGTTTTCCTGCATAAAAATATCCCAAAGCTGGGTGTAGTGGTACACACCTTTAATCCCAGCATTCGGGAGGCAGAGCTAGGTGGATCGCTGTGAGTCCTGAATTTCCAGGTCAGCTAAGGCTAGAGATCAAGACCCTAACTCAAATCCACACCCTCCCCCAAAATCCCAAGCCAAGAATGGTGGCACAGGCCTATAATCCCAGCAATCAGAAGACTGAGGCAGGAGGATCTTCAGTTAAAGGGCGGCTTGGTTAGTCCCTGCCTCACAAAATAAATAAAATAAAATAAAATAATAAAATAAAATAAAATAAAATGAAGTTTAAAATGGGCTGAGGGGAATTCTCAAAAAATATCTGAGCCAGGCATGATGGCATATGCCTTTAATCCCACACTCGGGAGGCAGAACTAGGAGGATCAGCATGAGTTGGAAGCCATCCTGAGACTACACAGTGAATTCCAGGTCAACCTGGGCTAGAGAGAGACCCTACCTCGGAAAAAAAAAAAAATTAAAAAAAAATCTAACCGTAAGTGTTAGAAGTCAAAAGTTCTTAGACTACTTCCCCTTCAGAAGTAGCCATCTGCAAGCTGGGTGTGGTGGCGCACGCCTTTAATCCCAGCATTCGGGAGGCAAAGGTAGGAGGATCGCCATGAGTTCGAGGCCACCCTGAGATTACATAGTGAATTCCATGTCAGCCTGGGCTAGAGTGAGACCCTACCTTGAAAAACCGAAAAATGAAGAAAAAAAAAAAAAGCAGTAGTCTGCAAAGATGGCAGCTGGACCCTCTTCTCTGTGGGAGATGTAACACTGGGTCAAAATTGGCCAATTTTAAATTGGTGCTTGCCCACAGCTATAAGCCTGGACGACTCAGCTCCTGGCAACAGCCCCTGCTAATGAAGCTTGATGGGACATCTTGGATTCCCAGCGCCAGCCCACGTTTGCAGGCTGAGTCTGCAGGTGAGAGGACTGGATCTGCCTCTGTGCATCACTAAGTCCCCATCTACTGGACGGCTGCAGGGGCGGGGAGGGAGGGGGTGCAGGGGAGTGGAGGCTGGCTGGGAGAGGGCTCAGGCTTGGCTGAGATGAGCTGCTGAAGGAGGGCAGCCATGTGTGAGCATCTGAGGGTACCATTAGTCCTGCATCTGAGGTCCCTCTTCTTCTGTCTGGCTGGTCCCCAAGACTGAGCCAGGTCCCTTCTCCCTGCCAGCAGGGCACATGCTGCTGAGGGAGGGGCTGGTGGCAGAGGGTTTGTGGATGTTGATTTGAGTGTTTGTGAGTTTTCACACCTTGTTCCACAGATGCACTTTTTCCCCCCTTTCAGTACAGTGGTGGAGGGGGCAGGACAGAACTCCAGGTCATATGCTGTTAGAAGAGTGCTCTGCCATTGAGGGATATCCCCAGCTCCCCACGGAAGCTGTTTTGAGCATCAGCAATAAACAAGGCTGAGGATAGGGAGAGCCCCGCCCTCTGCTAACATGCACACGATTATCTTTTTTTTATTATAGAGTGAGAGACAGAAAGACAGAGAGAGAGGATTGGCATGACAAGGCCTCAGCCAATGCAATTGAACTCCAGACGCTTGCGCCATCTAGTGGGCATGTGCGACCTTGCACTTGCCTCACCTTTGCATCTGGCTTATGTGAGATCTGGAGAGAGATGGAACATGGATCCTTGGGCTTCACAGGCAAGTGCCCTAACTGGTAAGCCATTTCTCCATCCCACAGCTGTTTTATTTATTTATTTATTTATTTATTTATTTATTTATTTATTTATTCATTCATTCATTCATTTTGGTTTTTTCAAGGTAGCCCAGGCTGACCTGGAATTCACTATGTAATCTCAGAGTGGCCTTGAACTCATGGCAATCCTCCTACCTCCTATCTCCCAAGTGCTGGGATTAAAGGTGTATGCCACCATGCCTGGACTTCTTTCTTAAAAAAAATACACACACACACACACACACACACACACACACACACATATGTATATTCTATTTATTTATTTTAGAGAGAGAAAGAGAAGTGTGTTCGCCAGGGCCTCTTGCCACTGAAAACAAACTCCAGACACACGTGCCACTTTGTGCATCTGGCTTTATGTGGGTACTGGAGAATCAAACTTTGGGCTGGCAGGCATTGCAAGCAAGCATGTTCAACCACTGAACCACCTCCCCAGCCTGGACACAGCTGTTTTGATGAAGACAAAACGCTATAGAGGTAGCCAATGAATCTTCTACTCAAAGTTAGGGACAGTCACACAGTCAATCTAGCAGAATGCTCTCATTGGTCCAAGTGCTGCCTTACCCTGCAGTGTCCTGGAACTTAGACTAGCCATTCCCCAGGGGCAGGAAATGAGCCTCAGAGAGGCTAAGGGATTTTCCCTTGCTGTTCACTGATGAGTTCACGTGCTGGGATTTGAACCCATCACTCATGCTGTACATTATGGTCAGGGCTTCAAAGACCAGTCCTGAATAATGTAAGGACAACCAAGGTGATGAGAATGTCAGTTCTGGGCTGGAGAGATGGCCTAGTGGTTAAGATGCTTGTCTGCAAAGCCTAAGGACTCATGTTTGACTCTCCAGGTCCCACATAAGCCAGATGTACAGGGACACAAGTGCACAATGTCACATATGTGCACAAGGGGCGCACATATTTGGAGTTTGATTGCAGTGGCTGGGGGCCTTGGTACACCACTTCTCTCTCTGTGTCTCTCTCATATTAAAAAAAAGACCAGTCTGTTGGATTTGCCTGAAAAAAAAGAAAAAGAGAAAATGTCAGTTCTTGGGCTGGAAAGATGGCTTAGTGGTTAAGGCACTTCCCTGCAAAGCAATTGAACCTGAGTTCAATTTCCCAGTACCCATGGAAGGCCAGGTGCACAAAGTGGCATATGCATCTGGAGTTTATTTACAGGGGCTGGAGGCCCTGGCGTTCCCATTCTGTCAGTCTCTCTTCTATCTCTGCTTGCAAATAAATAAATAAGTATAAAAAAAGAAAAAAGGGGGCTGGAGAGATGGCTTAGTGGTTAAGGTGCTTGCCTGCAAAGCCAAAGAACCCAGGTTCGATTCCCCAAGACCTACATAAACCAGATGCACAAGGTGGCACATGCATCTAGAGTTTGTTTGTAATGCCTGGAGGCCCTGGTGCACTCATTCTCTCTATCTCCCTTGAATAAGTCACCCCAGTAGTCACCTGCTATCTGAAAAGAGAAGCTTCTTTAACCAAAAGTGACAGTGGCATTAATATATGGGTATAAACATTTAAAAAAGTGCTTACCAGGCAGTTTGGTGGGGTGGGCATAATACATGCATTTAGCCTGACAATGGCAGGTATTATTTCCCCAGGGCTCATGACCTCCCCTGCCATAGGCATTTGACTAGGTTTCAGTACTGGGCCTGTATTCCCTCCTGTGGAGCGGCTCCAGTCCTCCAATTGGACATTTTTGTACAGGGGTCACTTCGACATTTCCTAGGAACATTTCTTCCTCACCTGTCATGCAGCTTAGCCCTGTGCTGAAATGCTGCAGGCCAGGTGAAGAAATAGCCCATCTCTGCCTCAGGGAAGTGAAATTCTACTTGGAAATTCAGGCACGTGGGGGAAAGCTGGGGTGATGGACATGATTGGACATTCGGTAGATTTCTCCGGCCTCTCATCTCGGCATCTCTTTTTTTGTTTGTTTGTTTGTTTTTTCAAGGTAGGATCTCACTCTGGTCCAGGCTGACCTGGAATTAAATATGTAGTCTCAGGCTGGCCTTGAACTCATCGCAATCCTCCTACCTCTGCCTCCCGAGTGCTGGGATTAAAGTCGTGCACTACCATGCCTGGCTCATCTCGACATCTCTTAAAGCTCCGTGTTTCAGCCACCAGACCCTGACCAAGGAAGGGCCCCACGGACAGGCTCTGTGCCTCCCTCATTGAGCTCTGGGCCGAGTTGCTGATCTGTCTGCATGTGGGACATTTCCTATCCCAGCCTCATGCTGTATTTCACTGGAGGCTTAGATCCCACCCGACCCCTACCCCATCTGGGAGATTGTGACTCACTCATAACCAAGCCCATGTTCTTCTGTTTCCCTCTTTTGCAGGTGGCTCCTTCTTAATTACACCCACAGAGCACAAGAAAGTGGATGCCAGTGATATTTATTTATTTATTTTGCTCTGAGCCCAGCACAAGTAACTCACTAGGGGCATCTTTCTTAATGAGAAAAGAAAAATGTCAGAGCAGCGAGCAGCCACGATGCACCCGATGGGCCTAAAAATAAGCAAAAGTCACATGAAAATTCATTTTGCATTAGCTGGCTGTGTACATCACCTAAGATTAGATAGCAGGGGGATCTTCTTTGCACCTTGATGAAGCCTGTTAGTAAGAGGTTCTCTCACAAGGGGACATGCCTCGGAGAGGCGATCATCACACTGAAGATTATTTTCTTGGTTTAAAACCAGATGCTGGGCTGATGGCTGGCCTGCAGTGGCCACTACTCAGGAGACTGAGGCGGGAAGGTGAGTTCAAGGCCTGTCTAGGCAACTTAGGGAGACTCTGCCTCAAAACTGGAGAGATGGCTTAGTGGTTAAGGCGTTTGCTTGCAAATCCAAAGGACCCAGGTTCGATTCCCCAGGACCCACGTAAGCCAGATGCACAAGGTGGTGCATGCATCTGGAGTTTGTTTGCAATGGCTAGAGGTCCCGGCGTGTCCACTCTCTTTCTCTCTGTCTGTTTGTCTGCCTCTCTCTCTCTCAAACAAACAAAAATATTTTTAAAAAATAAATAAAATAGAGCCAGGTGTGGTGGCACACACCTTTAATCCCAGCACTCGGGAGGCAGAGGTAGGAGGATCACCATGAGTTCGAGGCCACTCTGAGACTACATAGTGAATTCCAAGTCAGCCTGGGCCAGAGTGAGACCCTATCTTGAAAAACCAAATAATAATAATAAAATAATAATAATAATAATAATAATAATAATGGGTTGAGGGTATCACTCAGTGTTACAATGTTTGCCCAGTAAGTGCAAGGCCATAGGTTCAATTCCTAGTATTGGCAAAGGAAAAAATATGCAGAGCTGAGGCTGAGCATAGTGGTGGCACAGGCCACGAATCTCATCAGTTAGAATGCTGAGGCAAAAGGGTTATGAGTTCAAAGCCAGTGTGAGCTATGTAGTAAGACCCTACTTCATGAAAGAAAAAAAGAAACAAAGAAGAAAGGAAGGAAGGAAGGAAGGAAGGAAGGAAGGAAGGAAGGAAGGAAGGAAGGAAGGAAGGAAGGAAGGAAGGAAGGAAGGAAGGAAGGGAAAGAAGGAAGGAAAGAAGAAAGAAAGAAGGGAAGGAAGGAAAGAAAGAAAGAGAGAAAGAAAGAAAGGAAGAAAGAAAGAAAACAAAAAAGGAAGGAAGGAAGGAAGGAAGGAAGGAAGGAAGAAACAAAGAAGGAAAGGGGGAAGGAAGGAAGGGGAGGGCTGGAGAGATGGCTCAATGGTTAAGGTTCTAGCCTGCAAAGCCTAACAACCTGAGTTTGATTCCCCAGGACTCATGTGGGGCCAGATGCACAGGGTGGCACATGTATCTGGAGTTTGTTTGCCATGGCTGGAGGTCCTGGTGTGCCCATACTCGCTCTCTCTCTCTCAACCTGCAAATAATTTTTTTTAAAAAGAGAAAATAAATAAAGGAAGCAAGAGGGAAGGGCTGGAAAGATAGCTCAGCATTTGAAGGCACGTGCTTATAAAACCTGCTGGCCTCCAGGCGTGGTGGCGCACGCCTTTAATCCCAGCACTCGGGAGGCAGAGGTAGGAGGATCGCTGAGAGTTCGAGGCCACCCTGAGACTACATAGTTAATTCCAGGTCAGCCTGGACCAGAGTGAGACCCTACCTCGCAAAACCAAAAAAAAAAAAAAAAAAAAAAAAAAAAAACCTGCTGACCAGGGTTCAATTCCCCAAGCACCCATGTAAGATGGATGCAGAAATTGGCACAAACATCAAGAGTCCCTGGCATGCCTCCCCACATCACACACAAATATATAAAAATTTAAAGAAAGAGGGGCTGAGGAGATGGCTCAGCAGTTAAAAGCACTTGTTTTACAAAGCCTGTGAGCCCAAGTTCATTTCCCCAGTACCCACATAAAGCTGGACGCACAACATGGTACATGCTTCTGGAGTGGACTTGTAGCAACAAAAGGCAGGGCATGATTCTCTTCTTTCTCTCTCTCTTCTCTCTCTCTCTCTGTCTCTCTCATAGATAAGTTTAAAGAAAGAAGAAGAAAAGAAAGCCAGGCATGGTGGCACACCCTTTAATCCCAGAAGGCTGAGGTAGGAGGAACACCATGAGTTTGAGGCTTAGTCTGGGGGCTACAGAGTGAGTTCTAGATACAGCCTGGGGTAGAGTGAGACCCTGCCTCAGAAAACAAAAGAAGGAAGAAAAGAAAGAAAGAAAAGGGCTGGAGAGATGGCTTAGCGGTTAAGGCACTTGCCTGTGAAGCTTAAGGACCCAGGTTTGATTCTCCAGGTCTCACGTAAACAAGATGCACAAAGTGATGCATGTATCTGGAGTTTGTTTGCAGTGGCTGGAAGCCCTGGCACACCTTTTTCTCTCTCTCTAATAAATCAATAAAATAAAAATAAAAATTTTAGGTGGCAGAACCCTTTAATCCAAGCATTTGCAAGGCAGAGGTAGGAGGATCTCCATGAGTTTAAGGCCACCCTGAGACTGACTACATTGTGAATTCAGGTCAGCCTGGGCTAGTGAGACCCTACCTGGGGGGAAAAAAGTCCTTGGGACTCAATGTCAAATAAGTCTTTTTTTTTTCCAAGAAAAAAAAAATTTTTTTAAGAAGGAAAGCAGCACTGTTCTGTCAAAAGCAGACTGACACCTTCATTGCTCTACCAGGGGTCAAGGCCAGAGGCTCAGCAAGGTGACAATGGATTACGGGGCTGGGGTTGGGGGTACATTCCTCCAGAGACTTATTTAAACGGGGACAGGCAGTGCAGGCTCCCCTCCATCAGCTCCGTGGCAGGGTGCACAGTGGGTGCTCTCTCCAGGGCTTGATGATGGTCCAGATCCTGGGGAGCAGGGGCAGCACTCGTTGATGGTTCCAGGCCAAAGCCCAGTGAGGGATGGACCAAGGCAGATGAGGAAGCCCTTGAAATCACGGAGACAAGAGTGACCGTGATTGGCCTCATGTAGAGCGAGGCAGGGAAGGAGTCCGGAGCAAATGAAGCTGTCCCCTGGGACTCGAGCTGCTCCCCTGCCCTTGCCCTCCCTCACAGTGACAGGTGACAGTGAGAGGCTGGTGGGCCCCACTGAAGCCAGACCGCTTGGAGAGGTGAGTTAGTACACACGCACACCTCCTTTGTTTGTTTATTAGGTCTTTTGTGTTTGGTTGTTTGGGGTTGTTTTTTGTTTGTTGTTGTTTTGATTTTGGTTTTTCGAGGTAGGGTCTCGCTCTAGCTCAGGCAGACCTGGAATTCACTATGTAGTCTCAGGGTGGCCTCGAACTCTGGGCGATCCTCCTACCTCTGTCTCCGGCAATCCTCCTACCTCTGCCTCCGAGTGCTAGGATTAAAGGTGTGTGTTACCACACCTGGCTTGGTTTTTCAAAGTAGGGTCTCACTCTAGCCCAGGCTGACCTGAGATTCACTCTGTAGTCTCTCTGGGTGGCCTAGAACTCAGGACGACCCTCCTACTTCAGTCTCCAAGTGCTGGGATTAAAGGCATGTACCACCACACTCTTGTTTTTTTTTTTTTAATTTATTTATTTTTGGGTTTTCTTTTCTTTTTTTTTTTTTGGAGAGAGAGAAAGAGGGAGAGGAAGACAGAGAGAGATGGGCACGCCAGCAGCCTCTGAGCTGCTGTGAACAAAATCCAGAGATGCGCGTGCGTCACTTGCATCTTGTAAAGTGGGACCAGAGTGAACCACTGGAGATTGCAGCATTCTTAGGATTAGGAGGCAGGCGCGTCATCTTTGCCTCTTGTTTGTTTGTTTTTTTCTATTTTATTTTGTTTATTTATTTGGGACCTGGAGATTGGAACTACTGGAGATTGGAACCAGCATTCTTAGGATTAGGATCTGGCAGGTCCTGGAGCCTTAACTGTCCTAGGCTCCACAGGCAAGCGCTTAACCGCTAAGCCATCTCTCCAGCCCTCTTGTTTGTTTTTTAAGACAGGATTTTTTTTTTTTTTTCCTTTGGCTGTAGTCTCAACCTGGCTTCAAACTCACAGTGATCCTCCTACCTCTGCCTCTTGCCACATGCCTGGCTGAGACATTGAGTCCCAAGGACTCATGTCTGGCTGAGACAGGATTTTGATGTATATCCCAGACTAACCTGGTAGCTCAGGCTGGCCTTAAACTTGAAGCCATCCTCCTGCCTCAGCCCGCTCCACCTCTTCTTCAGAGCAGAGAATGGCTAGAGGGAAACAGAGAGAGATGAGTTACAGGAGCCAAGGAGGTGGTAAGACTATGGGAAACACTGACAGCCCAAGGAGACACCGAAGGAAGCCAGGGAGGTGACAAGGTACTGAGAGAGGGAGCTGCCTGGCTACCTCTTTATAGAAAGCAGGGGGCGGGGCTGAGCATCCAGCTTGGGGGTAGCTGCCAGAGTCTTTGCAGGCTGCCAGAGAGCCTGGGAGGTGGCAAGCAGGAAGCCACTCCTCCTGCCTGCTCTTGCAGATATGCCTCCGCGGATGCTCCCTTCTGCTTTCTGAATGGGTGACCTCACCCCTTCCCCCAGGGAGACCCAGCAGGAGACTGAGGTGGGAGCAGCCATTCCCCAGACTCCACAGCTCCTGTCAGGTACACTTTCTATAGTCATCTTGACCGCCAGACTCAAGTGCCAACTCCTTGCCTAGCCCTGAGCCCCAGTATGGAAACCATCCCACTGTTACTAGATCCCGAGTCTGACCCTTCTTCCCGGGTCCCCTTCAGAAAGAGCCCCTGCATTTCTTCTTTTTTAAAAAAAAAAAAATTTTATTTTTATTTATTTGAGAGAGAGAGAGAGAGAGATACAGAAAAGGCAGGTAGAGGGAAAGAGAGAATGGGCACGCCAGGACCTCAAGCCCCTGCGAACGAACTCCAGATGCGTGCACCCCCTTGTGCATCTGGCTTACATGGGTCCTGGGGAGTTGAACCTGGGTCCTTTGGCTTTGCAGGAAAGCACCTTAACCGCTAAGCCATCTCTCCAGCCCGCACCCCTGCAAGTATGCCGGATCCAGGAAATGACAGGAACATCCTGAACTTCTAACCCTTGTGAGGAAAAGGACCTGTATATGCAGAAGAGAGAACCCTGCCTCCAATGTAAGAGGCTGGGCTCTGCCCAAAGGTCAGAGGGCATCCTTGAGGGCAGAACATAGACTATTGGAGGGCAGAAACCGGTAGACCTCGAAGGAGGACCTAGCCTTCTCCATGTATCTGAGCTATTTGATGAATGTGTCTCAAGGCTTGGCTGCAGCTGTCCCTGGAGAACAGCTCTAAGATAAATAGGTAAAGCCTTCGCTGGTGTACATGCCAGTGTCCGGGCTCCAGGGCCTATTTTTAGAATGTAGGACAATTTTCTCCCAGAATAGACAAGACAGCTAATCCAGGAGAGAGGCCTTGGAGAGATGAAGATGTTGAGTCTAGATATGAATTAGTTGTGAGTGTATTATTTGAAGAAATGTTGAACAGCTAGGCAAATATTTGATACCTTTGAATTGGAGCCGGCGTTTTCACAGGCTAACACTCCAGCTGCCTAGACATTCCCCTTCTTCCGGGATGTACCCGGCTGTCACACCGCCTCTGCGGACCACAGTCTTGCAGCATGCATGCTGAGACGTCATGAAAGCTGCTTGCCTGCTGGAATTGCAGCCACACCCCCAGCACCGGTCTCTGGACAGTGCCTGATGTGGGAGTAGAACGAAAACCTTTCTCTTAGACCAGGCAGTGTAGTGCACATCTTTAATCCCAGCATTCGGGATACGGAGGAAGGAGGATCATTGTGAGTTTGAGGCCACTCGGAGACTACATAGTGAATTCCAGGTCAGCCTGGGCTAGAGTGAGACATTACCTCCAAGAAACAAACAAATAAAAAAAAAAAAAAAAAAAAAAAAAAAGCCTTTCTCTTGGGCAAGAGACATGGCTTAGCAATTAAGGCCACTAGCCTGCAAAGCCAAAGGACCCAGGTTTGATTCCCCAGGACTCATGTACAAGGTGGTGCATGCATTTGGAGTTTGTTTGCAGCCGCTGGAAGCCCTGACACACCCATTCTCTTTTTTTCCCTCTCTCTCAAATAAATAAATATTTTGGGCTGGAGAGATGGCTTAGTGGTTAAGGTGCCTGCCTGCTAAGCCTAAGAACGCTGGTTCCAATCTCCAGCGGTTCCAATCTCCAGGTCCCACATTTAGCCAGATGCAAAGTGACGCAAGGACACAATGCCGCACTTGACCACAAGGGGGCGCACGCATCTGGATTTCGTTCACAGCAGCTGAGAGACTGCTGGCACGCCCATCTCTGTCTGTCTCCCTCTCCCTCTCTGTCTGTCTGTCTCTCTCTGTGTGTCTCTCTCCAAAAATAAATAAAATAATAAAAAAATTTAAAAATAATAATAAATAAATATTTTTTAAATGTCCAGAACTGAAACATCTCTGTCACACCCTCCAAGGCTCAGGGTCCATTGCAAAAAGAGGGGGCGGAAAGCATGTAAGAGCTAAAGGAAGGATACGACTCCTTACAATGCAACTGTCCAGACAGAAATTGGCCTCGATATCCATGACCTTGCAGTGCCTAGCAATACCTTTGCAAGACCTTCGCAAGACCCTCATAATAGGAGAAAAACATGATGACATCAAATTAAAAGAGACTAACGGAGAGAGGGAGGGGATATGACGGAGAATGGAGTTCTGAAGGGGAATGGGGGAGGGGAGGGTAATATGGTTTTTTTGTCTGTAAGTATAGAAGTTGTCAATAAAAAAATTTAAACAGCCGGGCGCATGCCTTTAATCCCAGCACTTGGGAGGCAGAGGTAGGAGGATCGCCATGAGTTCAAGGCCACCCTGAGACTACATAGTTAATTCCAGGTCAGCCTGGGCCAGAGTGAGACCCTACCTCGAAAAAAAACAAAAACAAAAAAAAAAAAATTTAAACAAACAAAAAAACTTTCTCTCGCCTGGTGTGGTGGCACACACCTTTAATCCCAGCACTTGGGAGGCAGAGGTAGGAGGATCACAGTGAGTTCAAGGCCACCCTGAGACTGCATACTGAATTCCTTGTTAGCCTGGGCTAGAGTGAGATCCTCCCTTGGAAAACCAAAAATAAATAAATAAAATAAAATAAAATAAAATCTTTTTCCTCTCTTCCTCCCCCTACTTCACCCTCTGTCTCTCTCTGGGCTTTGAGGTTGAGACAAGTTTCACAATGAGGCACGTGATCCTTCTACCTGAGCCTCATCAGTACTGAGGTGACAGGGGTAAGCCACCACACCTGACAACGCCTTCCTTCTTTCCCCTCCTTCCTTCCTTCCTTCCTTCCTTCCTTCCTTCCTTCCTTCCTTCCTTCCTTCCTTCCTTTCTTCTTTTGAGGCAAGCCCAACAGACTGGCCTTTTTTTTAATGTGAGACAGCGAGAGTGAAAGCAAGAGAGAGACGCAGAGAGAGAGAGAGAAAATTGGTGTGCCAGAGCCTCCAGCCACTGTAATCGAACTCCAGACGCATGCGCCACCTTGTGCATCTGGCTTACGTGGGATCTGAAGAGTTGAAAATGGGTCCTTAGGCTTCCCATGCAAGTGCCTTAACCACTAAGTCATCTCTCCAGCCCACGGGCCTTAAAAAGGGGGGTGGCTGGAGAAATGGCTTAGCGGCTAAGGCGCTTGCCTGCAAAACCAAAGCACTAGGTTAGATTCCCCAGTACCCATGTAAGCCAGATACACAAGGTGGCACATGTATCTGGAGTTCGTCTGCAGTGGCTTGGAAGCCCTGGCACACCCATTTTTCTCTCTCTCTCTCTTTCTCTCTCTCTCCCTGCCTCTTTCCCTCTCTCAAATAAATAAATAAATAAATAATTTTTTTTTAAAACCAGAGAAAATGATCCCTTCTGGATGGGGACCTTCTGGTCTAGTGCTCTGGAGAAAGATTTCTCAGGCCCCTTGGGCTTAGAAGACAGGCCATACATATAAGGTAGGAGGCTCCTGGACAGAGCAACCAGGTTCAGGCACATCTGTGAATGTTTACAGCCTGGTAGAGTCAACATACAGGTGGAAGGAAAGCATTCAGGCCTGTTCACAGAGTGGTGGCTTGTTCCTCCATTACCCTTCTGGGATAGAGGACAGTGGGTGTGCTGGCTTGGATTAGATGTCCCCCATATGCTCATGTGTTGTGAGTGCTCCATCCCCAGCTGATGAGCCTCCTGGAGGAACTGTATTGCTGGAGGCGGGCTTACGGGTGATGCAGCCAGCTTCTCCTTGCCATTTTTTGGCACACTCTCCTGTTCCTGTTGTCCACCTGATGTTGGCCAGGAGATGGTGTCCAGCCCTGCTCATACCATGTTTTCACATGCCATCATGGAGGGTCCCCTTGAGTCTATAAACCAAAATAAACCTTTTCCACCCAGAAGCTGGTTTTGTTGTTTGTTTCACTTTAGTTTTTTGAGGTAGGGAATTGACTACGTAGCCTCAGGGTGGCCTGGAAGTCACGGCAGTTCTACCTCTGTTGTGGGTTGGGATCGTGTGCGCCACCACCCCCAGCATCCCTCCAGGGACAGGAAGGTATTTGTCTCATGAATGTCAATGAATGAAATCCACAGACATGGGTGAAGTGAAGAAAGGATTTATTAGAGTTTATAGAGATAGAGCTTAAGTGAAGAAAAGAAGGCAGAGCTCTTGCCAAAGAGGGAGTTTCTGAAAATGAGAACGCCTGCCTGGTGTCTTTCAGACTTTTATGGGGTTTATTGGATAGGGGCCTACGTGGTCAGGGTAGCTCTCACACCAGCTGTCTAGGTACTTTACCAAGTTTCTGGAGAATGAGGTACTGCTTTAGGGCAGGGAGATAAGGAAAGATTAGCCTCTTCCAGAGGCTGTGAGGACTCCTTGAGAAAAAAGGAGATGGGGAAGGGCTACATTCTGTCTTATAGGCTCAAGGACATTTCCCTCCTTACAGACAATTTTACTTCACTTTTGGTAGATTTGTTGACTCTAAACTGCCTCAATTAAAAAGGGGGCTCAGATAGGTGCTGGGGAGATGGCTGGGCTGGGAGTTAAAGGTATGCTTTCAAAGATTCTCTATGTTCAATTCCCCAGTCCCCCCACCCTAAAGCCAAAGGCGCATGCCCTGGCATGCCCATACTGTTTATCTATGTCTCCTTTCACCCGCCACCTCCCCCCCCACACAAATAAATAATATTTTTTTAAAAGGCCAGGGCTGGAGAGATGGCTTAGTGGTTAAGTAGCTTGCCTGAAAAGTCCAAGGACTCATGTTTGACTCTCCAGATCCCACATAAGCCAGACGCACAAGGTGGCGCAACTGCACAAGGTCACACTTCTGGATTTTGATTGCAGCGGCTGGAGGCCCTGCCGTGCCCTCTCTCTCTCTCTCTCCCTCTCTCTCTCTCTCTCTCTCTCATAAAAAAAAAAAGCCAGAGCAGGGCATGTTGGCATAGGTTATGTTTTAAAAATATTTATTTGTTTGTTTGTTTGTGAGAATGGGCATGCCAGGGCCTCTAGCCACTGCAAATGAACTCCAGACACATGTGGCACGAGGGTAAGCGGCACGGGCTTTTAATCGCAGCACTCTGCAGGCAGAGGTAGAGAGGATCTCCGTGAGTTCAAGGCCAGTCGGCTGGGGCAACAGAGTGAGTTGCAGGTCACCCTGGGCTAGGTATCCGGCTCTGCTGCATGTCACTCAGCTGGGGCCTGCTGAAGCTGTCCCAACCCCAGCTGTACCCTGCGGCGTCAGGGGCGGCGATGCGGAGCTTCCTGGCCGTGTGTCTGGGTGTGCAGGATGGGGAGGGACCCGGGGTGCGGGATCTGCAAGCCCTGGCTGGCCTGGGCGCGGCGCCGCAGCTGACCGAGCGCGGCCACCAGATGGCAGCAGACGCCTAGCGATCGCGCGGCCCGGCGGGAGCGGGGGCACCGGCGCCGACCTACGGAGCCCACCCGCGGCGCGCCCAGGGAAGCGGGCTGCGGAGGCCGGCCTCGGCCGCCGGGGGGGGGAACCCGTCCCTCCGGGCCCTCGGGCCCTGGCGCGGCCGCCCGCTGCTCCAGGCGCGCGCGCGCTGATTGGCTCGGTCTGCGGCGGGCAATCAGCCCCCGCGGAGCTGCGGCGCGGGGCGGGCCTGGGGGTGCGCTCGCCCCACCCCACCGCCGCCTCTGCGAGCCTGCCAGGGGCCAGTGCCTCCAGCCCGTGGCAGGTGACAGAATGGGACCCTGTAAAAAATAATAAAATAAAATATAAAATAAAATACAACAATAATAAAATAATAAAAGCCAAGTGCAGTGGCGCACGCCTTTAATCCCAGCACTTGGGAGGCAGACGTAGGAGAATCGCCGTGAGTTCAAGTTTATTTTTTATTTATTTATTTATTTATTTATGAAAGAGAGGCAGAGCCAGGGCCTCCAGATCCATGGGCCCCCTTGGGTGCTGGAGAATCAAACCGGGGTCCTTTGGCTTAGTAGGCAAACACCTTAACCGCTAAACCATCTCTCCAGCCCCATCACCGTGAGTTCAAGGCCACCCTGAGACTAGTGAATTCCAGGTCAGCCTGGGCTAGAGGGAGACCCTTCCTCAATAAAAGCCAAAAAAAAAAAAAAAAAAAAAAAAAAAAAACCCTGTGTGAGATGTTCCTGCTTCCGATCCCAAGCTCCAAATGTGCCCACACTAGTCTGGAGTCCTGTGAAGGATGCGCAGGAACCAAGCGTGCCTTAAGGTGGACCTCAGACTCCACTGACCAGCGCTAGGTGCTGGACGGAGGGACATGGAGAAAGGGGACACAGCTATTTTATTCGCCATCCAGAGTCAAACACCGTCGGGGCAGAGCTGCAATTCTCTGTCCCAAGGGATGGCACCAAGAGATGGTCACGTGTGCCCTGGGGACCCTCTAGCCTGTCCTCCCTCGACAGGAGAAATGAAAGCCAAGGCGGAGCCACAGGCTCGCAAGGAGTCCCAAGAGGAAACCCGGGCAGAGGGCAGGAAAACGATCTCAGGCTTGGACCTTCCAGTCTGTGACCTTTGGAGAGAGGTCACAGCTGTGGCTTTTAAGGAACTAAAAGTAACGCTCCTCACAAGGTGACCATTACACAGCTCGTGCCAATAAGACCTCCTCTGGCCAAAAGAGTACACCTGGCCCAAGGCACGTGCACCTGATGTGGGCAAGGAGGGAGGCTGGGCACCAAGATGCTGGGGACCGATCAGTCAGGCACGCACCACGGAGTCTGAAGCTGGGGCATCCATGACCATGACTGGGAATCTACTAGGTGCGTGTCTCATTTCCACATACGTTTTCTCAAGTCCTTCGACCATGAAGAATAATCAATGAACTATTACAAAATACAGTTGGTCCTGCATAGGTATGGTTCGTTCCTAGATTCCATCAAGGGGGATGGAAAATATTCTCCCCAAAATTGCATCTGTATGAAACATGTACAGACGTTTTTCTTGTCATCGTTCCATTAAACAATGCGATATAGCAAGTTTTGCATTAGTCATTAGAAGTCTTCTGGAGGCGACTTGAAAGCACATGGTTCCCTGGCATGGTGGCACACACCTTTAATCCCAGCACTTGGAAGGCAGAGATAGGAGGATCACCGTGAGTTCGAGGTCACCTTGAGACTACATAGTGAATTCCAGATCAGTCAGCCTGGGCTAGAGCGAAACCCTTTCTCGAAAAACCAAAACCAAAACCAAAACCAAAAAAAAAAAAAAAAAAGAGCCAGGCGTGGTGGCGCATGCCTTAATCCCAGCACTTGGAGGCAGAGGTAGGAGGATCGCTGTGAGTTCAAGGCCACCCTGAGAAGACAGTGAATTCCAGGTCAGCCTGGACTAGAGTGAAACCCTACCTCGAAAAAACAAAAACAAAACAAACAAACAAAAAAAAGAATACATGGTGTGAAAAGGTTATATGCAAACACTACCTCATTATCCACACGGGTTTGGGGAGAATTGTGTAAGGGATATTGATATCTCAGGATAGTCTTGGAACTGACTCCCCCAAAATGCCAAGGGGACACAATGAGTCAAAGAGGAGAGAAAAAGGGAAGGAGAGGGAGAGAGGGAGGAAAGAGATCTATTGTGCTTGAAATGAACCCAAGGCACCTGTGCGTGACAGAGGGTTAACAGTGCCACTGAGCCACATCCCCAGCTCCTCACTGTGGATTCTAGACAAGTGCTCTACCACTAAGCCAAGCCCCAGCCCCTCACTGTGGATTCTAGACAAGTACTCTACCGCTGAGCCACACCCCCCAGCCCCTCACTGTGGATTCTAGACAAGAGCTCTACCACTGAGCCACGCCCCAGCCCCTCACTGTGGATTCTAGACAAGTGCTCTACGGCTGAGCCACACCCCCAGCCCCTCACTGTAGATTCTAGACAAGTGCTCTACCGCTGAGCCACGCCCCAGCCCCTCACTGTGGATTCTAGACAAGTGCTCTACCGCTGAGCCACGCCCCCAGCCCCTCACTGTGGATTCTAGACAAGTGCTCTACCACTGAGCCAACACCCCAGCCCCTCACTGTGGATTCTAGACAAGTGCTCTACCACTGAGCCACACCCCCAGCCCCTCATTGGTGTATTCTAGACAAGTGCTCTACCACTGAGCCAACACCCCAGCCCCTCACTGTGGATTCTAGACAAGTGCTCTACCACTGAGCCACGCCCCAGCCCCTCACTGTGGATTCTAGACAAGTGCTCTACCACTGAGCCACGCCCCAGCCCCTCACTGTGGATTCTAGACAAGCTGAACCACGTCCCCAGCCCCTCACTGTGGATTCTAGACAAGTGCTCTACCACTGAGCCACGCCCCAGCCCATCACTGTGGATTCTAGACAAGTGCTCTACCACTGAACCACGCCCCCCAGCCCCTCACTGTGGATTCTAGACAAGGGTTCTACCGCTGAGCCACGTCCCCAGCCCCTCACTGTGGATTCTAGACAAGTGCTCTACCACTGAGCCAACACCCCAGCCCCTCACTGTGGATTCTAGAAAGTGTTCTACCACTGAGCCACGCCCCAGCCCCTCACTGTGGATTCTAGACAAGTGCTCTACCACTGAGCCACGCCCCAGCCCCTCACTGTGGATTCTAGACAAGAGCTCTACCGCTGAGCCACGCCCCAGCCCCTCACTGTGGATTCTAGACAAGTGCTCTACCACTGAGCCATGCCCCCAGCCCCTCACTGTGGATTCTAGACAAGGGCTCTACCACTGAGCCACACCCCCAGCCCCTCACTGTGGATTCTAGACAAGTGCTCTACCGCTGAACCACGTCCCCAGCCCCTCACTGTGGATTCTAGACAAGTGCTCTACCACTGAGCCAACACCCCAGCCCCTCACTGTGGATTTTAGACAAGTGCTCTACCACTGAGCCACGCCCCCAGCCCCTCACTGTGGATTCTAGACAAGTGCTCTACCGCTGAGCCACACCCCCAGCCCCTCACTGTGGATTCTAGACAAGTGCTCTACCTCTGAGCCACGACCCCAGCCCTCACTGTGGATTCTAGACAAGTGCTCTACCTCTGAGCCACGACCCCAGCCCCTCACTGTGGATTCTAGACAAGTGCTCTACCTCTGAGCCACGTCCCCAGCCCCTCACTGTGGATTCTAGACAAGTGCTCTACCGCTGAGCCACACCCCAGCCCTCACTGTGGATTCTAGACAAGTACTCTACCCCTGAGCCACGTCCCCAGCCGCTCACTGTGGATTCTAGACAAGTGCTCTACCACTGAGCCACGTCCCCAGCTGCTCACTGTGGATTCTAGACAAGTGCTCTACCACTGAGCCACGTCCCCAGCTGCTCACTGTGGATTCTAGACAAGTGCTCTACCCCTGAGCCACGTCCCCAGCCCCTCACTGTGGATTCTAGACAAGTGCTCTACTGCTAAGCCACGCCCCCAGCCCCTCACTGTGGATTCTAGACAAGTGCTCTACCTCTGAGCCAAGGCCTCAGCTCTCAGTGATGGAGTCTAGACAAACGTCTAGACAGGTGTTCTTTTATCAGTGGAAAAGACCCATGACCATGATGAAAATTCCAAAGAGGGCTGGAGAGATGGCTTAGTGGTTGAAGTGTTTGCCAGCAAAGCCAAAGGACCCAGGTTTGATTCCCTAGTAGCCACGTAAAGCCAGATGGACAAAATGGCGCATGAGTCTGGAGTTCACTTGCAGTGGTTAGGCCTGGTGCACCCATTCTCCCTCCCTCTTTCCCTCTCTCTCTCAAATAAATAATATATTTAAAAAACTCAAAGCCGGTGTGGTGGCACATGCCTTTAATCCCAGCACTCGGGAAGCAGAGTTAGGAGGATGGCTGTGAATTCGAGGCCACCCTGCAACTACATATTGTGTTCCAGGCCAGCCTGGACTAGAGTGAAACCCTACCTCAAAAAAAAAAAAATCAAAAAACAGAACATGATAAAGAATAAAATCAAAAAGAAAGGTTCAGCATTTAAAAGATTATTGCTGGGCTTGGTGGCACACAGTTTTGATGCCAGCACTGAGGAGGCAGAGAGAGAAGGATTGCCTTGAATATAAGGCCAGTCTGGGCTATGGAGTGAGTCCAGGTTAGCCTGGGCTAGAGTGAGACTCTGCCTCAAAATAAAATATAAGAATTAAAAATAAAATATATTATTTTTAGATTTTGTTAGAGCAAAAAGGTATTGTTTATGAGATGTGCCTTGTCTATGGATAGAAAACTTATGAGAAAATATCAGTTTCTTGGGGCTGGAAGAGATGGCTCAGCAGTTAAAGGTGCATGCTTGCAAGGCTTGCCAGTGCCTGTTCAACTCCCAAGCCAGTCACATAAGTCACGTGCAAAAATGGCCAAGGGTTGGAGAGATGGCCCAATGGTTAAGGCACTTGCCTGTAAAGCCAAATGACATGCGTTTGATTCTCCAGGACCCACATAAAGCCAAATGCACAAGGTGGCACATGTATCTGGAGTTAGTTTGCAGTGGCTAGAGGCCCTGCTACACCCATTCTCCCTCTCTCTGTCTCTGTGTGTAAATAAATTATTACATTTTTAAGTGGCGCAATCTTCCGGCATCCATTTGCAGCTGCAAGAAGCCCTGGTACACCCATAAATGCACACACATGCATGTGCACACATACACACAGGGAAATAAATAAATTAAAATTTTTTAAATATCAATTTCTTCCAAAATTATATTCACTATAATTGGAATTATATTAGTCTCTTCCCTCTTTTTGCAGCCAGCTTTTTTTCCGTATGTTTTCTTTTCTTCTGCTATTGCATTAGCACATGTTCTGAGACAACATGGAATAACAGACCATCTTTTAAAGGCAGAGCCTTGCCTACTATTCTATTTCATCTCTGGTCGTTGGTCAGCTTAGGTATGAGTCCTACCTATCACTCAGTCAACTTTAGCAATGGGTATTTTTCCAGTAATTATTCCTTTCCAGACATTATAAAGTTTGCTGCCATAAAGATGTGCACCACTTGGCTGGAGAGATGGCTCAGGTGTTAAGGTGCTTTCCTGCAAAGCCTAAAGACCCAGGTTCAATTCCCCAGGACCCACCTAAGGCAGACACCCAAGGGAGTGCATATGTCTTGAGTTCCTTTGCAGTGATCAGAGGCCCTGGCATGCCCATTCTCTCTCTATCTGCCTCTCTCTCAAATAAATAAATATGTAAATGTATATAAAAGTTGTGCACCATGGGGTAAGTTTTTGTAACTCTCCTTTTGTGGCATTGCAGAATAAACACAGGGCCTTATACAAGCTAAGTATGTTTCCCCAAGTCCTTGTAACTCCTTCATTATTTCTTGTTTATTTATTATTTTTAATTTTTTCCCTTTTTTTTTTTTTCCAGGTAGGGTCTCATTCACCCCAGGCTGGCCTTGAACTCACAGCGATCCTCCTACTTCTGCCACCTAAGTGCTGAGATTAAAGGCGTGTGCCACCATACTTGGCTATTTTTAAACTTTTTATTGACGACTTTCATAAGTATAGACAATATACCATGGTCGTAATACCCTCCCCAAACTTCCTTTTTTCCCCCTCCCAAATACCCCATCCACCATATTCATTTCTTTATTTGCACATGTGTGTGTAGAGTATGCGTGGTATAGTGTGTGATGTGTGGTAAATGCACTTGTCTGTGCAGAATGACATACCATGCGTTAATGTGGTGCCCAGAGAACTTCAGGGGCTCTTTATCACTCAATGGCATACTTCAACCCAGAACTGCTGGATTCCCCCAACCCCAATCGGTGAACTCCAGAGATTCTCCACTCTCTCCCACCATCCCCAACTTATGAGAGAGAGAGAGAGAGATAGAGAGGGGGAGAGAGAGAGAATGGGCTCTCCAGGGCCTCTAGCCACTGAAAGTGAACTTCAACCACATGTGTCACCTTGTGCATCTGGCTTCTGTGGGTCCTGGGGAATCAAACCTGGGCCATCAGGCTTTGCAAACAAGCACCTTTAACTGCTGAGCCATCTCCCTAGCCCTCTTATCTTACTTTGAGTATCTATTATATTTTCTTCCAATTGAAGCTTTGTGTAAAATATGGTTGTCATTTTGTGATCCAGATATTAAGGAAATTGTTTAATTTCCACTTCTAATGGTTTTCTCTTCCTTCATCAAGTGTGGGGAAGGGTTTGTTTGAAAACTCAGTTGCTAGCCGGGTGTGGTGGTGCACGCCTTTAATCCCAGCACTTGGGAGGCAGAGGTAGGAAGATCGCTGTGAATTCAAGGCCACCCTGAGACTACCCAGTGAATTCCAGGTCAGCCTGAGCTAGAGTGAGATCCTACCTCAAAAAAAAAAAAAAAAAAAAAAAGAAAGAAAGAAAGAGAGAGAGAGAGAGAGAGAAAGGAAGGAAGAAAAAGAAAGAAAGAAAGAAAGAAAGAAAGAAAGAAAGAAAGAAAGAAAGAAAGAAAGAAAGGAAAAAGAAAGAAAAAAGAAGGAAAGAAAGAGGAAGGAAGGAGGGAGGGAGGGAGGGAGGGAAGGAAGGAAGGAAGGAGCCGGGTGTGGTGGCGCACACCTTTAATCTTTAATCCCAGCACTCAGGAGGCAGAGGTAGGAGGATCGCCATGGGTTTCAAGGCCATCCTGAGACTATATAGTTAATTCCAGGTCAGCCTGGGCCAGAGTGAGACCCTACCTTGAAAAACCAAAAAAAAGAGAGAAAGAAAGAGAGAGAGAAAGGAAGGAAGGAAGGAAGGAAGGAAGGAAGGAAGGAAGGAAGGAAGGAAGGAAGGAAGAAAAGAAAAACCAGTTGCTTTCTGGTTTTACTGGGACATGATCAGAGAATGTGGCTTGTAGCATCTTCCTCTCATTGCAGCGGCCTATGGGTTAGCTTGTGGACAAGAACATGCGTGATGTCTGGGAGTGTACAGGGAGCACAGGAGAAGGTAGATTACTCTGCTTATACAGTAAATCATCACCTTAATTATGTAACCTTGATAAAATTAAAACTCCAAAAATGTGCTTCTAACTACATTATTTAAATCTTCCACATTTTTTGGCCACCAAGATCTTCCACTGTGTAAAGAGAGGTAGGATCCTGTCGTTACCCAAGGACAACTGTACTGGGAGAAAACTACTTTGAAGTGCATCTATTTGGGGGGGGGGCGACAAAATTCTATGCACAATGCAAAAAGATTGAATTGGCATTATCTGCTGAGAAATGAAACCAAATATTATGGAAAACACTTATTCTATTCAATATTTACTATAATTTAGGTTATAGTTGCAATAATGGAATAATTTTTTAAATTTTGTAAATCAGAGATCCTCATGACGAGTGGTGTGCACTTTTATTTATTTTATTTGTTCGTTTATTTTGTGATTTTTCAAGGTAGGGTCTCGCTCTAGCCCAGGCTGCCCTGGAATTCACTATGTAGTCTCAGGGTGGTCTCAAACCTAACAGCAATCCTCCAACCTCTGCCTTCTGAGTGCTGGGGTTAAAGGCGTGCACCACCATGCCCAGCACTTTTATCTATTGTAGTTTAAGAAGTTTTAAATTTTTTGTTTATTTATTTTGGTTTTGGTTTTTTGAGGTAGGATCCCACTCTAGCCCAGGCTGACCTGGAATTCACTATGTAGTCTCATGGTGGCCTCGAACTCACAACAATCTTCCTGCCTCTGCCTCTGCCTCCCGTGTGCTGGGATCAAAGGTATGCACCACCCCGCCCCGTGGTTAAGAAGTATTTTTTTACATATTAATGCTACTCTCACTTCTGGTTAGAGAAGCTTCTCTTTTCAGATGGCGATGACCACTGGGATGACCCAAAAGGCAACATAGTGCTGAGAAGAAGGGATGGAGGAGTGCCCAGCACTGAAACACCTCTGTCACACCCTCCAAGGCTTAGGGACCATGGCGGAAGAGGGGGGCGGATAGAATGGAAGAGCCACAGGAAGGGTATGACTTCTTACAATGCAACTGCCCAGACAGAAATTGGCCTCGATATCCATGACCTTGCAGTGCCTAGCAAAACCTTCGCAAGACCCTCATAATAGAAGAAAAAGATGATGACACCAAATTAAAAGAGAGACTAATGGAGAGAGGGAGGGAATACGATGGAGATTGGAGTTCTAAAGGGGAATGGGGGGAGGGGAGGGAAATATCATGTGTTTTTTGTATGCATAGAAGTTGTCAATAAAAAGAAGTATTTTTAGTTAAAATAAAAACTTTATTAAAACAATTTTACATAACCCCCTCCCACCACCCTCCTGTGTCCCCCTTCTCTCATCTCCCGCCACAGAAAACTCTCTTCTATTATTCCTCTATTTATTTTTACTCTTTTATTTATTCATTTATTTGAGAGAGAGACACACACACAAAGAAACAGAGAGGAAGTGAGTATGGATGCACCAGGGCCTCCTGCCGCTGTAAACAAACTCCAGACCCATGCACCACTCTGAGCATCTGGCCCTACGTGGGTCCTGGGGAGTCAAACCTGGGCCATTAAGCATTACAAGCAAACTCCTTTAACCACTGACCCACCTCTCCAGCCTAGTCCTCTATGTGGATGTCATTTCCTCCTCCTCTGTCATCCGTAACAACCTGGTAATAGGTCGAATATTATGCAGATCTGGTGGGGATAACGACGGCTGTCACTTTATATCTGGAAGACAGCATTCCTAAGCACTCTTTCCTGTCCCTTGGTTTTTTCGTTTTTTCTCGATAATCCCTGAGTCATTGGGGTGTGACAGAGATGTCTCCTTAAGTGCTCAACAGTCGCGTCTTCTCAGACACTTTGATTTTTTTTTTTTTTTTTTTGAGTTTCCCTATTAGTCACCACCATCTGAAAAAAAAAAAGAAATTTCTGGGCTGGAGTGATGGGTTAGAGGTTAAGGCACTTGCCTTCAAAGCCTAAGGACCCAAGTTCGATTCACCAGGACCCATGTAAGCCAGATGCACAAGAGGGATGCACGCATCTGGAGTTCATTCACAGTGGCTGGAGGCTCTGGCACGCCCGTTCTCTCTCTCTCTTTCTCTGTGTCTTTGCCTCTTTCTATCTCTCTCTCAAATAAATAAATAAAATATTTTAAAAATATTTTTTTAAAAAGAAATGTCTATGACCAAAAGTGAGAGCAGCATGAATACAGCCATAAACATGGATATTTAGAGGACAGGTAGACATACAGCAGTAGTTGCTTCTGTGCAGGGCTTATGATCCTCCCAGACATATCTTTTTAATATTTTATTTATTTATATTTATTTATTTGACAGAGAGAAAGAGAGGGAAAGAAGGAGAGAGAATGGGCATGCCAGGGCCTCCAGCCACTGCAAACGAATTCCAGATGCATACGCCACCTCGTGCATCTGGCTAACATGGGTCCTGGAGAATTGAACCTGGGTCCTTTGGCTTTTCGGGCAAATGCCTTAACAGCTAAGCCATCCCTCCAGCTCTTTTTTAAAAAAAATATTTTATTTTTCCTCCCAGACATATTTTGACTAGGTCTCCAGTATCAGACAAGAGTTCCCTCACATGGAGCAGGTGTCCAGTTCAATCTGAAAGCAGGTGGTTACCCCAATAACAGACATGTCAGTATGTCACCAGTGAGCATATCTTGCATAGCTGTGCAGTTGTATATCTTACTGGATTTACTGCTGGTTAAAAATGCTGATAAGGAGCTGGGCATGGTAGGACATGCCTTTAATCCCAGTGCTCAGGAGGCAGAGGTAGGATAGTCGACGTGAGTTCGAGGACAGACTGAGATTACTTAGTGAATTCCAGGTCAGTCTGGGCTATAGTGAGACCCTACCTCGAAAAACAAAACAAACAAACAAACAAAAAGCTGATAAGGGCTGGAGAGATGGCTTAGCAGTTAAGGCACTTGCCTTCGAAGCCTAAGGACCCCAGTTCGATTCTCCAGGTCCCACGTAAGCCAGATGCACTTGGTGGTGCATGTGTCAGGAGTTTGTTTGCAGAGGCTGGAGGCCCTGGCATGCCCATTCTCACTTTCTCTCTCTCTCCCTCTCTCTGTCTCTAATAAATAAATTAATTAATTAAAATAAAATCTTTTTTAAAAAAAATGCTGGTAAGTAAATAAAAATTTTTTTTTAAAAAAATGCTGATGACTTTTCTACCTCAGCAGATTGCATAGCAATTCCAGCACTAGAACCACTGGTCAGAAAGGAGAAGGTTTTCAGCTAATTTGTAGCTTGATTCCTCAGTGATTTGCAGCCAAAGCATGTGGTGTCTTCAGCAACAGGGTCTTACCATCTCGTTCGGATGGGCAACCAAGAGTCTTGGCAATAGTTTGTATTGTTTTGGGGGCCTCCCTGACCAACAAGTCACTAGAAAGTATCCTGCCCCAGCACTAAAATTTTTCTGTACCATTGTATAGTTTCTGGGTGCAACATTATCCATGCGTGCATGTGTGTGTGTTTGTTCATAATTTTTTTTTAATTTTTATTGACTTTTAATCTTACATACCAAAAAAACCCCACCTGATATTTCCCTCCCCTCCCCCATTCCACGTTAGAACTCTGGTCTCCATCATATCTTCTCCCTTTCTCCATTAGTCTCTCTCCTAATTTGATGAAAAAATATATGGAACGCTTCACGAATTTGCGTGTCATCCTTGCGCAGGGGCCATGCTAATCTTCTCTGTATCGTTCCAATTTTAGTATATGTGCTGCCGAAGCGAGCACTGTTCATAATTTTTTTTTTGAGGTAGGGTCTCGCTCTTGTCCAGGCTGACCTGGAACTCACTATGTAGTATCAGGGTGGCCTCGAACTCACAGTGATCCTCCTACCTCTGCCTCGCAAGTGCTTGGATTAAAGGCATGTGCCACCACACCTGGCTGTTCATAATTTTTAAAACAAGCATAAATCTGGTATATTTCCTATATGTATGTTATACTTGAATTAATTTTTTTTTTTTTTTGCTTAGGGCTGGAGAGATGGTTTGGCAATTAAAAGGCACTTGTTTGCAAAGCCTAAAGACCTAGGTTCAATTCCCCAGTACCCATGTAAAGCCAGGCGCACAAAGTAGTGTATGTGTTTGGAGTTCATTTGCAGTGGCAGTAGACTCTAGGGTGCCCATTCTTATTGTCTCAATCTCCCTCTCTCTCCCTCTCTCTCTCTCTGCTTGCAAATAAATAAGAAAATATTTTTAAAATCTGCTTTAAAACAATAAGCCTCAGCCAAGTGTGGTGGTGCATGCCTATAATCTCAGCTCTGGGGAGGTGGAGGCAGGAGGATCAGGAATTCAAAGTCATCCTCAGCTACATAGCAAGTCTGAGGCTGCACAAGACTCTGTCAAAAAAAAAAAAAAAAAGAGGAGGTGCTTAGCAGTTAAGGGCACTTGCCTGCAAAGCTAAAGGACCCAGGTTCAATTCCCCAGTACTCACATAAAGCCAGATGCCCAAGATGGTGCATGCATCTGGAGTTCATTTGCAATGGCTAGAGGTGCTGGTACACCCATTTTTCTCTCCCTCTTTTTTTCTCTCTCTCCCCCTCTCTCTCAAATAAATAAATTAATTAAATTAAATAAAAGAAAGAAGGATGGAAGGAAGGGAAGAGAAAAAAGACAGTTCCAGAAATAAACAATTCAAAGATTTTCTTTTTAAAAAAAAAGATTATAAACCTCATGTTGATTTTTTAGCAGTATAATCCTTCTAATAAGATTGTGCGATAACACGGCAAGACACCTGGCAGTTTGCATTTGACTTTCGCGATCCTCTGTGCTTTGCAAAAGGTAATTGACGGCTTCTGCCCCCATCTTAAGGCTTCTCAATCCTTTGTATTTGCGTCACTCACGATTGCATCTGACAGGAACCCAATTTAGAAACTTAAGGAAGATCGGGGCTTATTTTTCTCATATGACAAAATAATAATGACTAATCAAGGGCAAACAGATGGGCCAGAGCCATGGTTGACAGCAAGCACCACAGACTCAGCTCCTCTGGCTCCCAGCCCTTCTCTCCGCAGCTCCTCCAGCCAGCATCTCCTTGTTCTAATTCCAGGAAGCAGGCAGAATTCTGAGGCAAATGTATTCAAGCCAGTTTAGTTCCTACCTTATATATCAGGAAAATGATAACTTTTACAGAAGACCACGAGCTAAATTTTTTATTTTTTTTTTCAAGGTAAGGTCTCTAGCTCAGGCTGACCTGGAATTCACTATGTAGTCTCAGGATGGCCTCAGACTCATGGCGATCCTCCTACCTTTGCCTCCCGAGTGCTGGGATTAAAGGTATGCACCACTACACCCTGCAAATTTTTTTATTTTTTAAATGTTTTATTTATTTGTTTGTTTATTAGAGATACAGAGAGAGTGGGTGCATGGGCACATCAGGGCCTTCTGCTGCTGCAAATGAACTCTAGATGCATGTGCCACAGTGTGCATCTGTCTTTATGTGGGTAACTGGGGAATCAAACCCAAAATGGCTGGCTTTGCAAGCAAGTGTCTTTAACCACTGAGCCATCTCTCCAGCCCCTTTTGATTTTTTTCTTTTTCTTTTTCTTTTTTTTTAAACATATTTTTTATTAATTTTGTTTATTTATTTATTTGAGAGCAACAGACAGAGAAAAAGAGGCAGAGAGAGAGAGAGAATAGGCACACCAGGGCCTCTAGCTACTGCAAACGAACTCCAGATGCATGCGCCACTTTATGCATCTGGCTTACGTGGGTCCTGGGGAAACGAGCCTTGCACCAGGGTCCTTAGGCTTCACAGGCAAGCGCTTAATCTCTAAGCCATCTCTCCAGCTCTTTTCTTTTCTTTTCTTTCTTTTTTTTTTTGGTTTTCTGAGGTAGGTCTCACTCTAGCTCAGGTTGACCTGGAATTCACTATGTAGTTTCAGGGTAGCCTTGAACTCACGGTGATCTTCCTACCTCTGCCTCCCAAGTGCTGGGATTAAAGGCGGGTGCCACCATGCCCAGCTTCTTTTCTTTTTTTTTTTTTTTTGAGAATAGTTCTCACATTGTACCCCAGGCTGGCCTCAAACTCATGATCACCCTAGGTGTGCCACCACATCTGGTTTACAAGCTGGACTTCTTAACATATCTCATTGATCAGAAAAAAAAAAATCCCATGACTGTTCCTAGCTGGAAAGGAGTTGGAGAATTGAGAATACTGATCTGCGTGTATCAATCTCCCTGAGTGAACATGAGTCCTATCAAAGGCAGGGATGGGGCTGGACAGGTGGCTTGGCTTAGCGGTTAAGGTGTTTACCAGCAAAGCCTAAGGATCCCGGTTTGATTCTCCAGGTCCCACATAAGCCAGATGCACAAGGAGGCGCATGTGTCTGGAGTTCGTCTGCAGCGGCTAGAGGCCCTGGTGCACCCATTCTCACTCTCCCTCTCTCTCTTTCCCTCTCTCTGTCTTTAATAAATAAATGAATTAATTAATTAATTTAAAAAATAAAATCTTAAAAAAAATTTTTATTTTTGAAAGACAGGGATGGGCTAGAGAGATGGCTTAGCAGTTAAGGCGCATGCCTGTCAAACCTAAGGACCCATGTAAGCCAGATGCACATGTTAGCACATGCATCTGGAGTTCCTTTGCAATGGCTAGAGGCCCTGAAATGCCCATTCTCACTTTCTCTCTCTCTCTCTAATAAATAAATAAATGAAAATAAAAATCTTAAAAAAAAAAAAAAAAAAAAAAAAAAAGACATGGGTGAAGCCAGGCATGGAGGCAGAGGTAGGAGGATCACCATGAGTTTGAGTCCACCCTAAAACTACATAGTGAATTTCAGGTCAGCCTGGGCTACAATGAAACCCTAGGTCAAGAAGCCAAAAAAAAAAAAAAAAAAAAAAAAAGACAGGGATGATTTACAATTTCTGTCCAGATAATCAAACTGCTTCATTTTTTAATTCCAAGTGCTGGGATTAAAGGCATGAGCCACCATGCCCAGCTTTTTCACTCTTTTTATTTTTGGTTTAAAAAAAAATCTCTTCTCAGGCTGGGGCTAGGGAAATGGATCAGCAGTTAAAAGCATTTGCTTGCAAAGCCTGATGATCTAGGTTCTAGGTTCCATTCCCCAGCACCCATGTAAAACCAGATGCACAAGGTGACACATGCAGCTGAAGTTTGCAGTGGCAAGAGGCGTTTGGTGTAGCCATTCTCTCTCTCGCTCACTCTCTCGCTTTCATTAATAAAAGTGTAGCTTTTAAAATTTCTTTTCTCTCCTTTTTCTTTTCTTTTTTGTTTTGTTTTGTTTTCAAGGTAGGGTCTTGCTCTAGCCAAGGTTGACCTAGAATTCACTATGTACTCTCAGGCTGGCCTCGAACTCATGGTGATCCTCCTACCTCTGCCTGGGCTTAAAGGCTTGTGCAACCATACCTGACCTTTTCTCTCCTTTTTTATTCATCTCATTTGGTCAGTGGCTTTGCATGTGATTTAATAATTATCCATTATCACTTTTTAAAAAATGTATTTATTTGGGGCTGAGAAGATGGCTCAGTAGTTAAAACCTGCTGGCCCAGGGTTCAATTCCCCAATACCCAAGTAGAGCCAGATGCACAAAGTAGTGCACACATCTGGAGTTTATTTGTAGGGTAAGAAAATATCATGGCATGCTCATACATTTTCTCTGTCCCTCTCCTCTCTCTCTCTCTCTCTCTCTCTTCATCTCTGGGCTTTTCAAATAAAACATATTTATTTATTTTGAAGTGATCTCACTATGTAGCCCAGGCTAGATTCAAACTCATGATCCTCCTGCCTCAGCCTCCCAAATACCCAGGTTAGATGAGTGTGCCAACACATCTAGTCTTCATATTTTAAAGCATCACAAAATGCAACTAAATTGCTGTTATTTTTATCTTTCCAAACTTTGTTGTTTCCTTTGCACTAAGCTATATTACAGGGATTCTTATACTGACCATTACAAATATTTGTACATTTGTCCAGGATTATACACAGGCAGGAATGTTTGTACAGAGAATAATTTTATTAAAACTCATTGAAGCCAGGTTTGGTGGTGCACACCTTTAATCCCAGCGCTCGGGAGGCAAAGGTAGGAGGATTGCCATGAGTTTGAGGCTACCCTGAGGCTACTACATAGTGAATTCCAGGTCTTCCTGAGCTAGAATGAGACCCTACCTTGAAAAAAAATACAAACAAACAAACAAAAAAATACCTCACTGAAACCTGAATTCAAATTGTGGCTTAACCTCTTACCAACTGTGAAACTTTGGGCAAATTATTCAACCTTTCTATTTCTTTTCACTCTCTTGCAAAGTAGAGAGAGGAAAAGTGTCTTATAGTTATGTATTTCTGCAAAAGAAATCATTCCAAAAAAGTAAACAACCACTATTTTATTTTTCCATGATTCTGTGAATTTGTTACTCTAGACTGGCCTTGGCCATGTAGTCCTCTGCTAAATTTGTTTGGGGGTTATGTATTTCTTTTGTGCATCCATCTTTACATGGGCACTGGGGTCTCAAACCCAGGCAGGCAGGCTTTGCTGAGCCATCTTTCCAGCTCTGGGATCATGTAGTCAGTACAGCCCTTGGGCAACTCAGCCAGGGTCGGCTGGTCTAGGATGGCTCTCTCACATGTCTAGTGTGTCTGGTCTCAATGTCTTCACCTTATGGTGGAACGTTTTAAGAGAACAAGAATGCCAAAGCTCAGAAACCCCAGCCACTGCAAAGAACTCCAGATGCATGTGCCACCTTGCGCATCTGGCTTAATGGGTACTGGGGAATCGAGCCTTCTCTCTAGCCCATGAATCCTTTGTATTAAAACGTCCTGTTGTGATTGGCAGGCAAGAATTCTACCACTCATGCACTGTATTTTCTTGGTCTTGTTCCAGATTTTTAAAATATATTTTTTATTTATTTATTTTCAAGCAGCGAGAGAATGGGCACACCAGGGCTTCTAATCTGTTGCAAACAAACTACAGATGCGAGCACCGTTTTGTGCATCCAGCTTTACGTGGGTACTGGGGAACTGAGCCCAGGTTGTTAGGCTTGGCAGGCAAGGGCCTTAACTGCTGATCCATCTCCCCAACCCTATTTCCAGATTTTTGCTTTCTGTATGTGACTGCCAAGTTGTTCAAACATGTACGTACATGTTTATGAAGGTTTTGTCTTCCCTGGCAATTATACTTCCACGTTTTGTAATCTCCCTCTCTTTGCTTTTCAACATTTTGCCCCTTGAACCCATGTGGCTTGATGGTCCTATTATCGTCATGTTTTATTTTTGTACACATTCTTTTTTCTGAATGCACTGTGGTGATTTGAACCAGATATACCCCATGAACTCGTGTGTTCTGACTGCTTGGTCCCCAGATGATGACAATCTGGGAGGTGGAGCCTTGCTGGAAGAGGTATGTTTTGGGGGGTTGGCTTAGGGGTGTTAGAGCCAGCTCCCCCTTGCTAGAGTTTCATTCACTTTTCTGCTGCTATTGTCCACCTGCTGTGGCAGAGGTGATGTCCAGCCTCTGCTCGTGCCATGCTTCCCCTGCCGTCGTGAAGCTTCCCCTCAGGACTGTCAGCCAGAATTAAAACTTTCCTCTCATCGGCTGCTTTTGGTCAGGTGCTTTGTCTGCAACACTCTACGTAGCAAGGATAACCTTGCGCTCCTGATTCTCCTACCTCCACCTTCCACATACACTGCGATTACAGGTATGTCCTACCATGCTGAGCAAAGCCATATTTCTTTTAAATAGTTTATTTTAGCTGGGCGTGGTGGCGCATGCCTTTAATCCCAGCACTCAGGAGGCAGAGGTAGGAGGATCGCCATGAGTTCAAGGCCAACCTGAGACTACATAGTGATTTCCAGGTCAGCCTGAGCTAGGGTGGGACCCTACCTCGAAAAACAAAACAAAACAAAAAGATATTAAATATTTTATCTTATTTATTTATTTGAGAGAGGGAGAGAAGAGGCAGATAGAGAGAAAATAGGCATGCCAGGGCCTCTAGCCACTACAAACAAACTCCAGGTGCAAATGTTACCTTGTGCATCTGGCTTATGTGGGTACTGGGGAATTGAACCTCAATCCTTAGGCTTTGCAGGCAAGCGCCCTAACTGTCAAACCATCTTTCTGGCCTCAAAGCTGTATTTCTTTATAGATCTTCTTAGTTATCTCTTGCTATATAATAAATCACTCCAAAATCCAGCAGCTTAAAACAAACATTTGTTATGTTGAAGTGCTGGTGGGTCAGGAGCCCCGGAGCAGCTCAGCTGGGTGGTTCTGACCTTGGCTCTCTCGTTGGTCTATATAAAGGCTGCAGTCATTAGAGGCTTGAGTTGGGCTGGAGGGTCCTTTTCCAAGGTCACTAATGTGGCTGTTGGCAAGAGGCTTCAGTTCCTTGTCCCGTGGACCTCCACAGGACTACTCACAAGAGATCAGAAGTGGGGAGAGAGAAAAAGAGAGACTTTACAGCCAGGTGCGGTGGCGCATGCCTTTAATCCCAGCACTTGGGAGGCAGAGGTAGGAGGAACGCCGTGAGTTCAAGGCCACACTGTGACTACATAGTGAATTCCAGGTCAGGCTGAGCTAGAGTGAGACCCTACCTTGAAAAACCAAAAAAGAAAAAAAAAAAAAAAAAAAAGTGAGTTACACTCCTAGGAAAGGAAAATGAAGGCCATTTCTCTCTCTCTCCTTCTCTGTGTGTGTTCATGTGTGTGCACACACATGTGTATGGAAGCCAGAGGACAGCCTCTGGTGTCCTTTCTCCTTTGAAACAGGAATTGGAACTCCCCTAGCAGGCTAGCCTGGCTGGCCAGTATGCTCCAGGGATGGTCGGCTCCACTTCCTCAGCCCTGGGTTTACTAAGGCCTGTCTTGTTTACATGGCTTCTGGGGATCAAACTCGGATCTTCCTGGATGGACAGAAGTACTTTGCCATCTGCGCTATCTCCCCAGTTCCTCGGCCCCTGTCTTGAAAAGAAGACCATCCAAGCATTTGGGGGCTTCTTTTCCAAACTCCCACATAGACATGCCAACTTCAAACAACTGTGTGTTCCATCAGCATGCTTCTGGTGCTTTTCAAACTCAGTCTCTTCCTTGCTTTCTTCCCCTTCCCCATTCCTCACTCCTGGTGTCTGGGATTGTTTGGAATTCAACCTCCTGGTTATTATTTGCTTTCTGTCACTGAGCCCCAGTCTCTCTGCATTTCAGGTCTGCTCTCGGGCAGGACGCAGACTTGGCATGCTTTGAAATCTCTTGCCATTGATTGCTTTGAAGGTTGAACGAGTCCATGTAGGAAAGTCAGATTCTTGGGCTGGGGAGATAGCTTAGTGGTTAAAGGCACTTGCTTGCAAAACCTGCCCACCAGGATTCAGCTCCCCAGTACCCATGTAAAGCCAGGAGCCGCACCCACAAAGTGATGCATGCATCTGGAATCCCTCTACAGAGGAAAGAGGCCCTGGAGTGCCCATACTCACACTTTCCCCTACTTTAATAAATAAATAGCTGGGCATGGTGATGTATGCCTTTAATCCCAGCACTCAGAGGCAGAGGTAGAAGGATCACAGTGAGTTTGAGGCCACCCTGAGACTACATAGTTAATTCCAGGTCATCCTGGGCCAGAGTGAAACCCTACCTCGAAAAAACAACAACAACAAAACAAAAACAAAAAATACTTTTTAAATATATATATATTTGGTTTTTTGAGGTACAGTCTCACTCTAGCTCAGGCTGACCTGGAATTCACTATGTAGTCTCGGGTTAGCCTCGAACTCATGGCGATCCTCCTATCTCTGCTTCCCAAGTACTGGGATTAAAGGCGTGTACCACCACACCTGGCTTTATTTATCTATTTGACAGAGAGAAACAGGGAGAGAGAGAGAATGGGCATGCCAGGGCATCCAGCCACTGCAAATGAACTCCAGATGAATGCTCCCCTTTGTGCATCTGGCTTATGTGGGTCTTGCAGAATTGAACCAGGGTCCTTTGGCTTTGCAGACAAATGCCTTAACCACTAAGCCATCTCTCCAGCCCAATAAAAATACTTTTGAGGAAAAAAAAAATAGGAGCCAGGTGTGGTGGCGCATCCCAGCACTTGGGAGGCAGAGGTAGGAGGATTGCCATGAGTTCGAGGCCACCCTGAGACTACATAGTGAATTCCAGGTCAGCCTAAGCTAGAGCGAGACCCCACCTCAAAAAACAATAAAAGGGGAGGGGGACTGGAGAGATTGCTTAGTGGTTAAGGTGCTTGCCTGCAAAGCCAAAGGAGCCAGGTTCAATTCCCCAGAACCCACATAAGCCAGATGCACAAGGGGACACACACATCTGGAGTTCGTTTGCAGTGGCTAGAGGCCCTGGCATGCCCATGCTCTCCCTCTCTCTCTCTGTCTCTCTACCTTTCTATTCCTGTATCTCTCTCAAATAAATAAAAATAAAAATATTTTTTTAAAAAAGAGAGGCTGAGCCAGGCGTGGTGGCGCACGCCTTTAATCCCAGCACTTGGGAGGCAGAGGTAGGAGAATCGCCTATAGTTCAAGGCCACCCTGATACTACATAGTTAATTCCAGGTCAGCCTGGGCCAGAGTGAGACTTTCCCTCAAAAAACCAGAAAAAAAAAAAAGAGAGAGAGAGAGAGAGGCTGGAGAAATGGCTTAGTGGTTAAGGCACTTGCCTGCAAAGCCAAAGGAACTCGGTTCAATTCCCCACTACCCACGTAAGCCAGATGCACAAGGTGGTGCATACATCTGGAGTTCATTTGCAGTGGCTGGAAGCCCTGGCACACCCATTCAATCTCTCTCTCTCTCTCTCTCTCTCTCTCTCTCTCTGCCTCTTTCCCTCCCTCAAATAAATAAATAAATAAATAAAATATTTTAAAAAAAGAAAAAAAGAAAAGAAAAGAAAAGATTATGGGCCCCTGTCCTTGTCACTCGAGTCTAAGATCACTGTTCCATTCACATTCTCCAGCTTCTGGGAAAGCAGATGAGAGAGCCAGTACTAACCTGCTTTTATTTTTCTGCTTTTGTATTTTGTTTTTTGGACAGGGTCTCACTAAGTTGCCCAAACTCATGATCTTCCTGTCTTAGCCTCCCCAGTGCTGGGATTCCAGGTGTTTGTCACCATGCTAGATCACAAGCCTGATTTTCCTTTGCTTTGTAAGTGACCTTTCTTTTTGTCTGGAATTTTGTGATTCAGGAATCATACCAGTTTCCATCTAAGTAGTGTCTTGCTTTCATTAATCCTTCCTGGAGCTCTATCAGCCCCTTTAATCAAGTCTTTCCAAAGCTCAGGAAAAATATTTCTTAATTAATTGTCCGATTATTGTTTTCTCTCTCTCTCTCTCTCTCTCTCTCTCTCTCTCTCTCTATATATATATATATATATATATATATATATATATATATTTTTTTTTTTTTCCTTTTCTCTTTTTCTGAAACCCCTCCCCTTTGAATGTTAAATCCTGGATTTGTCCTCTAAATCTCTTCCTGATTTTGCAACTGCAACTCCTGGACTGAGGTTTCTATGAAAGGCTTGCTCTCTGCCCCAGGGGAACTTTTATTCACTTGTTATTTTAGTTTTGTTATTTTGTGTTTGTGTTGTGGTTTGAATCTAGAATGTTCCTCACAGACTCTTGTTTTGAGCACTTGCCCTCCAAGTGGTGGTGTTGATTTGAAAAGCTGTGCTGTGTGTGTGTGTGTGTGTGTGTGTGTGTGTGTGTGTGTGTAGAGGTGGCACAGACAGTCATGCCACAGGCTGGGCAGCACGACCATCACAACCCAGTCTTCTCCTAACAAACTGTTCATTCCTGTTTCCAGGAACAGGTCTAAAGAGAAACTGAATGTTGGTAAATAATTTTATTCATACAAGTACTTATATTTTATTTATTTGACACACAGAGAGAATGAGTGTGCCAGGTCCTCCAGCCACTGCAAATGAACTCCAGACAAGTACGCTCCCTTGTGCATCTGGCTAATGTGGGTCCTGGGGAATCAAACCTGGGTCCTTTGGCTTTGCAGGCAAGTGCCTTAACTACTAAGGCATCCCTCCAGCCTTTTTTTTTTTTTCACTCTGTGTTTTTTGTTGTTGTGTTTTGTTTTTGTTTTTGTTTTTGTTTTGAGGTAGGGTCTCACTCTAGCCCAGGCTGACCTGGAATTAACTATGTAGTCTCAGGGTGGCCTTGAACTCAAGGCGATCTTCCTACCTCTGCTTCCCGAGTGCTGGGATTAAAGGCGTGCGCCACCACGCCCGGCAATAAGTACTTATTAAATAGCCACTACATCCTGATATCTATTTAGTGACTACATTAATGAACACAACAGAAAAAAAAAAAAAAGAATAGCTGGGAGACCTCTACCCAGTGCCCTGATGGCTCACCCACCCTACTGCAGAAAGAGCAGCTCCATCCCCAGGAAGGCTGGGTGCAGGGATTTGAACAGTTTGAGGCCTGGCTTAACTTTCCCTTTGCAGGTCACATTCCTTCTTCTCTGGATGGCAGGGGACCATGGCCCCAGGTGGTCCAACTGACTCTCAGAGCTGCAGAGCCAAAGCCTTGGCCCATTCGCTCCTGTAACTCCAGTCACGATTCTGGAGAAGGATTCCCACTGGTTCGGACTGGTTAAGTGTTCACCATTTGCCTCAGTAAGAATATTGGTGCAGATGTGACCTTCAGGCCGGCCTAACAGCTCGTCTTGGTGATGTAGCCCCAGCAGCTAGATATTACAAAACACAAGCAGAGGAAGAAGGAAGCTTTCTTCCCACACGTCCCAGGATCCCCTCTGACGGCGGACTCTGGTTAGGTTTCTGAAGCACTCACTGTCTGTGATGAGAATGACTCGCCTGAGCTTGAGGGGTGTGGGGGTGGCTCCCCCAGCAGGTGAAGGGACTGTCCCCACAGATTCAGTGGATGGCGACTGAGAGGGGACGGGAGAAGAAGGGAAGAAGCTTGGATGGTGATACCCACGTCTAATGCCCATAACCCCAGCACTCAGGAGGCTGAGGCAGGAGGGTGAGAAGTCCAAGCCGGCCTGGACTAGATAAGGAAGGAAACGGAGTGTAAGGGAGGGGAGGGAGAGGAGAGAAGGGAAAATCCCTTGGCACTCATGGAAGCTGTCTACAGCCCGGCCCCCCTTGGTGTCTGGTCACCTCGTGTGTTGAGTCTGAGTTGGGCTCAAAGTGAGTGTCTTCCTGCCACGTAGGGGACTGTGTCCACAGTTCGAAGGAGGAGAGTGGGGAGCCTGAGAGAGGAATCTGGCTTGCCTTTAAATTATGCACGGTGGAGAATCATGGTGGCTTTGATGGTGTTTAATTAAATATTTGGCACATTTAATTAATTAAATATTTAAACATTAAATACAGAATCGGATGTGACTTGGTGGACATTATGTCTCAATAGCCATTAGTCATTCCACAGGCCTGCGAATGGGCCCTGCAGCACGGGCCTCCCCCACTCAGGGGCAGAAAGGCTCCAAGCAGCACTGGCCAGCACTCTTAATTTATCAGCCCCGCCCGGAGCTGCCCTGGTTCTGCTGTTTCCCAATGCCCTGTGTGTCCCCGGGGAGAGGGACTGTCCTGTGGGCCTCATCACTGCTTCACATGGGATGGAAAAGCCAGGAGCCTGGTTTTTCAATGGCAAAAGTCTACCTGCCCCCCCAGACATACCTGCCGCCTCCTCTTTCTAAAACAGCACGTGCCCGTCATAACCATGGCAGAGTAACCATGGCAGAGTGACCATGGCAGAGAGCTTCCTAGCTTTCTGGCCACATCCTCTCTCCCCTTGACCTGCCATCTTCCCGGAAGGAAGGATGGTGGGCTTCTGGACAGCCACAAAGAAGGTACTGCCCTGCTCCCCGCCCCCACCGTGAGGCAGGCAGAACATGCTCTTTCAGTGGCCCAGCATGAAGTATGGCCACCTGCAACTTCATTCACTTAGCAGTGTCCTGGGGACCTTCTGTTCCACAAAGCTAGAAACAGGGACAAGGGTCTTCACGTGTCTCTTCTGGCCTCCTTTGAGGATGGCCTGCTCACCTACTGCCTTGGAGTTGGAGAAGGGGCTGCATAGGCAGGGAGATAATGAGATATAAGGCCATCAGTGACTTGTCCACGGGATGGAAAGATACTGCCTTTAAAGTCTACAGTCCCCTCAAGCTACCCTGGCCTTCTTGACTCCTCTCACCCTCCACCTCCACCTCCAATATTCTGCAAGCAGCCACACCAGGCACTGTCAGTTCCTGAAAGCTCCCAGGGCCTAGGTCCCTTTCCTTTCTTGAGTTACTTATTGTTTTTTTTTTCAGATCTCATTGAAAATGACACCTTGGGCTGGAGAGATGGCTTAGCGGTTAAGGTGCATGCCTGCGAAGACTAAGGACCCTGGTTCGATTCTCCAGGTCCCACGTAAGCCAGATGCGCAGGATGGCACATGTGTCTGGAGTTCATTTGCAGTGGCTAGAGGCCCTGACGCACCCATTCTCACTCTCTCTCTCCCTCTCTCTGCTTTACATAAATAAATAAATACATAAATAAATAAATAAATAAAATCTTAAAAAAAAAAAAAAAGAAGAAGAAGAAGAAAATGACCCCTCCCCTGCCTTTAAGAGCCCCGCCTGCCTTTAGCATGAAACCAGGGGTGGGCAGGCAGTCCCAGGTACTAGCTGTCCACTTAGGCCGACCCCCCCCCCACGTGGTTTAGGCACATCCCCGGGCCTGGATGCCAGGAGCTTCCTCCAGCCTGTGTGGGCTGTGACGGTGGGTCAGAGGAACCCTGGGGTGGAAAGGAGGGTGGCGGAGAGGAAAGCTCAGAACTGCCACCTACTGGTCACTGAGAGAAATGACTGGGAATGCTCACCAAACAGGGACCCTAAAAAGGATGCAGGGATCCCCTTTCCTGACTCCTAAACAGGGTCTTGCCTGACATGGGAAGGGGGTAGCCCAGCCGCTCTGATGTTTTTGGGATACTCTTTGAAAAGGATAAGATCAACACAAAAAAATGCTAAACAAGGTCTTAAAACCCATAACTTATTTACAATGAATAATTTTACTGCTTTTACACCAAAATATACACAATATAATGCAAGTAGACTCCTCAGGAGACAGATAAAGCCTTTAATCATATATATATATATATATATATATATATATATATATATATATATATATATATATTATATATTATTATATATTAATATATATATATATTATACACACACATACATTAGTGGGGCCGTTCAGGTGGTTCGAGGGGCATCACACATCTTGTTGGATGGACGCCCCAGCTTCTCTCCCTCCCGTTTCTTTGGGTGACCCCATTAGTGATTCTAAAGCCTGGAGCAAGTGGCTCTCGTGCTCCCAACCTGGGAGGAGAAAGATGTGGCCCAGAGCAAGGGAGAGGCAAGCCCCACACACAGCCTGGCAGTGACCTTCCAGGCTTGGGGGGGGGGGCACCTCTGTCCCCTCCTGGGGTGGGTGGCGCCCCGCCACCCAGCCTTTATTTCTTCTGCCCTTTATAAATATGCATGAGGTCTGAGAAAGAAGGGCGGGCTCTCTCTCTCTCTTTTTTTCTTGAGGGAAAATTAAGCACAATGACAAACTTAGTTATTCATGCAAACCATCAGCCTGTTACCCTGATTATGCAGGACGCAAACTGTGAGGATCTGAGTGCTGAGCGCTCATCAAAGGCGCCATCGGCCCCGGCCCTCCTCAACCCGGCCTCTGCCTGCGCTCTTGTCCAGGCCGGGCTGCAGGCTGCCTCCCTCGGACTGCGTGCTCCAACGCCCGAACCCCTCCAAGCTCTGTTTTAAAAGGATTAATTAACCTTGTGAGATTGGCGGGGGGAAACCTCCACCTGGCTATCTGTGCATGAAAGCACCCGCTCACCAGAGTATTTTAAGCTCACAGTGCAGACCATATGGTATTTCAAAGAACAGAAGTTGAAAGTGCAGTACATATTTATTCCTTCCACAGAGAGCATTAAAGGGTTTAAGTATTTTATTAAAGCCTATATGTGCAGGCATGTGTGTGTGTCTGTGTGTGTGCGCGCCTGCGAGCATGCGTGTGTGAAGCTAGCGGAAATATACTTGACGCATGGAAAAAAAATAAATTACACAGATTTATTTTCATCTCTCTGCCAACCCACCCCATAGCAACAGTGAAAACTTGGTCTATGTAAACTCAAGAAAACAAGAAATATTTTACCAAGTCGATTCAACTCATGGCTAGTGCCAATTTTTCTTTCTTTCTTAAAAAGAAAAAAAAAAAAAAAAAAAAAAAAAACACCAACAGTCCCCTCCAGTAAGTAAGACAGCCAGACTGAAGGAAAGAGTAAGAGTGGCAGAGAGAGAGAAAGTGAGAACTGGGGAGATGGCTCAGCAGTTAAAGGCACTTGTGTGCAATGCCTGATGGCCCAGGGTTCAACTCCTCAGTATTCGGGTAAAGACAGATGTAGTTTATTTCCAGGGGCGAGAGGTACCCAGTTCTCACTCAGGTTCAAGTCCACAGCTATTGGCTCATGGCATGGTGGCCCATGCCTGTAATCCCAGCACCCAGGAGGTGGTTGAGGTAGGAGGATCAACGTGAGTTTGAACCAGCCTGAGTTACAGAATGAGTTCCAGATCAACCTAAGTAACATTGAAACCCTGCCTCAAAACAAAAACAAACAACAAAAATGCTCAGGACAGAACAAGGCCTGGTGCCTGGCACAGAGTAAGAAGCACCAGGAAGGGCTGCTGGAGAGATGGCTTAGTGACACTTGCCAGCAAAGCCAAAGGACCTAGGTTTGATTCCCCAGTACCCATTGCTGTGACAAAATGCCTGCAAAAACAACTGAAAAGAAGAAAGATCTGCTTTGGCTCATGGCTTCAGGGAGTGTCTGTCTAGCGTGCCAGGAAGGCATGGTGGAGTTGGGTCATGGCAGTGGGAGCAGCTGTTCACACTGTGGTGGGCAAGAGAGCTGGACTAGAATCAGGGCCCAGGACAACCTTTAAAAGCCCACCACCCCTGGTGGCCTGCTTCCACTATAGGCCCCACCTCCTAAAAGATGCACCACCGGAAATAGTCCCACCAGCTGGGGACCAACCATTCCAACCTTGAGCTGATAGAACAAGACAAGTTCAAATTCCAGCCATAGTCTATGGCCATACTAACTCTGAACGCATCCAATTCTATCTGTTCCCTCGAACCACCCCACTAGGCAAGCTAACCAGGTTCAACTCTTCGGGGACCTAGCTGTCCTCTCTTGACAAAGCAACACGTCTGACCAATGAGGAGAAGAAAGAGTTGTGACTTAATATTTCTTTATTTACTTACTTACTTTATTTATTTGCAAGGAAAAATAGAGGCCCCTCCTCTGGGGCTTTCCCTGCAGTTCCCAAATTTGTCAGAGGGAGGCAACCGTGAGTGGGAGACCTGAGAGGGATGAAGATTCTGAGGAAGCGCTGACACTCCACGAGGGGCTCAAACATTGGCGCGCGCGCGCGCGCGCGCACACACACACACACACACACACACACACACACACACACACACCAGGGAGATGTGTATGGTCTCAGAAATCCATTAAAAACACACAGGCTAGGGGCTGGAGAGATGGCTTAGCGGTTAAGCGCTTGCCTGTGAAGCCTAAGGACCCGAGTTCGGGGCTCAATTCCCCAGGACCCACATAAGCCACATGTGCAAAGTGGTACCTGCATCTAGAATTCGTTCGCAGTGGCTGGAGGCTCTGGCGTGCCCATTTTCTCTCTCGCACTCTACCTCTTTCTCTGTCGCTAATAAATAAATAAAAATTTAAAATTTTCAAAAATTAAAAAAAACACACAGGCTAGGTGTCAGCATAGAATGTGAAACCTGCACCTCCACTACTCCACCACTCTCCGAAGAAACCAAACGTTTCCAAAAGGTAACTAACTTTCACACCGCCTCTCTCCAGCCCCACCTGCGTCCCTGGCCCCTCTGCTATTATACTATTATAATATTATATAATATTATAATATACTATTGCAGGCGAGAATGTTTGCTCAGGCCACAAGATGTAGGTGAGAGACTACAATGTCTCTCTACTAGGCTTTGACATAGAATTGCACCTCCATTTGCAGGACACGTAATCCGCTCCAGATTATCTTGGGCACTTTGCACTTTGTTCAGTCATTTTGTTATTTTTTTAAAAGACGTTATTTTAATATGTTTTATTTATTTGCAAGGAAAGAGAAAGAATTGCACGCCAGGACTTCCAGCCACTACAAATGAACTCCAGCTGCATGCACCATTTTGTGTATCTGGCTTTACATGAGTACTGAAGAATCAATCCATGGTCATTAGGTTTTACAGGAAAGTGCCTTAACCAATGGGCAATCTCCAGTCCCTGTTCAGTCATTTTAGATTTCAACTGAGTCACTTAATTTATTTATTAGAGAAAGAAAGGGCACAGAAGGGCCTTTTGTCACTGCAAATAAACTCCAGACACATGTGCAACTTGGTGCATCTGGCTATGTGATTACTAGGGACTCCAACTCGGGTTTACAGGCTTTGCAGGCAAGTGCCCCTAACCATTGAGCATTCTCCCTAGCCCTTGATTTTATTTTAAATGAATTTTTTATTTTTCTTCATTTATTTATTTGAGAGAGGGAAAGAAGCTGAGAGAGAGAGAGAAAGAGAATGGGCGTACCAGGGCTTCCAGCCACTGCAAACGAACTCCAGATGCATGCACCACCTTGTGCATCTGGCTTACATGGGTCCTGGGGAACCTAACCGAGGTCCTTTGGCTTTGCAGGCAAGCACCTTAACTGCTAAACCATCTCTCCAGCCCTTAAATTATTTTTTAAAATATTTTATTTTTATTTATTTGAGAGAGAGAGAGAGCAGGAGAGCGGCAGAGATAGAGATAGAAAGAATGAGAGAATGGGCGCACCAGGGCCTTCAGGCACTGCAAACGAACTCCAGATGCATGTACCACCTTGTGCATCTGGCTTATGTGGGTCCTGGGGAATCGAACCGTGGTCCTTTGACTTTGCAGGCAAGCCCTTTAACCACTAAGCCATTTCTCCAGCCATTGTTTATGTTTTAATAGACAGAGTTCTCACTGCATAGCCCAAGATATTTATTTGGCAGAGAGAAAGAGGGAGAGAGAGAGAGAGGGGGAGAGAGAATGGGAGTGCCAGCGCCTCCAGCCACTGCAAACGAACTCCAGATGCACGTGCCACCTTGTGCATCCGGCTAACGTGGGTCCTGGGGAATCGTTTTGCAGGCAAATGCCTTAACCACTAAGCCATTCCTTCAGCCCATGACTCATCTTAGATTCTCCTCTTCTTCTACTATTCCTTCTGAATTTCAGAAGCCAACAGAGTCATGGCCTGGGTGACTGCAACATGGGGGGAAAGAGCTTGCCTTACCCATCCGGTTTTAGGCCCCAGAGGGCCTGCTCTGCTCATGGCCAAGCAAGTCAGACCTGATCTTTCTTTTGTAGAAAACAGCTATGGATTCTTCCACCAGCTGAAGGCTCCAAAGAAAGACTGAAAGGGAAGAGCTGGGGGTGTGGCTCAGTGGGAGAGCACTTGCAAGTCCCTGGGCTCAATCCCCAATACCTCAAAAAAAAAGGGGTGCTGGAGAGATGGCTCAGCCATTAAGTCACCTGCTTGCAAAGCCAAATAACCCAGGTTGGAGTCCCCAGAACTCACATAAAGCCAGATGCACAAAGTGCTGCATGCATCTGGAGTTTCATCTGCAAATAAATAAGTTAATTAACTAATTGATTTTTTATTTAAATTTACTTATTATTATTTGGGGGGGTTCAGGTAGGGTTTCACTCTAGCCTAGGCTGACCTGGAATTCATTATGTCATCTTAGGGTGGCCTTGAACTCATGGCAATCCTCCTACCTCTGCCTCCCGAGTACTGGTGTTAAAGGTGTGCGCCACCATGCCCAGCACTTAAAAAAAATAAAATAAAAATAAAAAGACAGCAAGAGGGGCTGGAAAGATGGCTTAGCAGTTAGACCCCATTCGTTTCCCAGGTCCCATGTAAGCCAGATGCACATGGTGGGGCATGCATCTGGAGTTCAGTTGCAGTAGCTAGAGGCCCCGGTGTGCCCATTCTCTCCCTCCCTCTTTCCCTCCTTCTCTCCCCACCATCTCTCTTTGCTTGCTAATAGATAAATTTTTAAATGTGAGCTGGAGCAATGGCTTAGCAGTTAAGGCACTTGCCTGCAAAGCCAAAGGATCCAGGTTTGATTTCCCAGGACCCACATAAGCCAGATGAACAAGGTGGCACAGCTGCAATGGTTGGAGGCCCTGGCATGCCCATTCTCCCTCTCTGCCTTTCTCTCTCTCAAATAAATAAAAACAAAATATTTTTAAAAATAAAAATGTGACTAGAGGGTTACAGATGTTACCTGGTGGGTAGAGCATCTGCCTAGAATCCACCCATGGCAGGTGGGGGGAGGCACTGGCCCAGTCCTTTTAGCAAGCTCAAGGCTCTAGGTTCAATACCCAGTATCAAGAAGAAAAAAGGGGGGCTGGAGAGATGGCTTAGTGGTTAAGGCGTTTGCCTGCAAAGTCAAAGGATCCCAGTTCGATTCTCTAGGTCCCATGTAAGCCAGATGCACAAGGGGGTGCATGCATCTGGAGTTTGTTTGCACTGGCTGGAGGCCCTGGCATGCCATTTTCTCCTTCTCTCTCCCTGTTTCTCTCTGGGGCTCTTTAAAAAAGAATAAAAAGAAAAGGAGGAGAGGAGGAAGAAGAGGAGGAGAAAAACAACAACAAAAACCTGGGCGTGATGGCACCTCCTTTAGTCTCAGAACTCCAGATAAGAGGGAAGGAGGGAGAGCAAGGAGGTTAGGGAGTATCCCCGTGAATTTCAGACTGGCCTGAGGCTACAGAGTGAGTTCCAGGTCAACCAGGGATAGAGTGAGATCCTGCCTGGGGGGCAGGGAGGAGGGCTGGGGAAATGACATGGTGGTTAAAAACACTTGCAAAGTCTGCTGGCTCTGGTTCGATTCCCCAGTACCCACATAAAGTCAACACCCTTCAGATGTGAAAGTTGCTAAGAATGTCAGTGTGGTGGTGTACAACTGTAATCCCAGGACCAGGAGGCTGAGACAAGAGGGCTGAAAATTCAAGACCAAGTTGGGTAACTTAACAAAAAAGTGGGGGCTAGAGAGATGGCTTAGTGGTACAGCATTTGCCTGTGAAGCCAAAGGACCCAGGTTCGATTCCACATAAACCAGATACACAAGGTGGAGAATGCATCTGGAGTTTGTTTACAGTGGCTGAAGGGGTGCAACCATTCTCTCTCTCTATCTTTCTCTCTGTGTCTCAAATTATATATATATATATATATATATATATATATATATATATATATATATATAGTTTTTTTTCGAAAAACAAAAAAAAAGTAGTGCATGCATCTGGAGCTCATTTGCAGCAGCAAGAAACCCTGGTGAACACACACACATGTACAAATTAACAAAATCATTTTGAAAATAAACAAACTGGGTATAGTGGTTCACACCTTTAATCCCAGCATTTGGGAGGCAGAAGTAGGAGGATTGCTGTGAATTCAAGGCCAGCCTGGAACTATGGAATAAGTGCCAAATTAGCCTGGGTCAGAATGAGACCCTACCTCAAAAAAAAGGGGGGGTGCTGAGGATATGGCTTAGCAGTTAAAGTATTTGCCTGCAAAGCCTAAGGACCCTGGTTCGATTCCCCAGGACCCACATAAGCCAGATGCACAAGGGGCACATGCATCTGCAGTTCATTTGCAGTGCTAGAGGCCCTGGTGGCCCATTCTGTCTCTCTATCTGCCTCTTCCTCTCTCTCTCTCTCTCTCTCTCTCTCTCTCAAATAAATGAATAAATAAAATATTTTTTAAAAATAATCATCTCTTAAAAAAATAGTGTTATGTTTGGCTGTTAAGTAGACAAGGGGTGGACTTGTGATGGTTTATATTGACTGACACCTTGACAGCACCTAGACTCACCTATGAAATGAGCTTATGGGCATTCCTGTGAGGGATTATCTAGACTCAGTTAATTGATGTAGGAAGATCCACCTTAAAGTGGGCAGCACCATTCTGTGGGCTGGGGTCGTGGACTGTATAAAAGGAGAGCTGGCAGAGCAGCCGGTCATCACTCTGTGTCCTCACTGTGGATTCAATGTGAGCAGCTGCCTCGAACTCCTGCTGCCAGGCCTTCCCCACCACAATGGACGGTAGCTGAAATCAACTCTTTCTTCCTTCAGTAGTTTCTGGTCAAGTATTTTGTCCAGCAATGTGAAAGTAACTAACACAGTATCTCTTACCTGAAATGCTTTGAATTAAGAAGTGTCCTGGCTAGGCGTGGTGGTGCATACCTTTAATTCCACCACTGGGGGGTGTAGGGAAGGAGTCAGAGGTAGGAGGATTGCCATGAGTTCAAGGCCACCCTGAGACTATACAGTGAATTCCAGGTCAGCCTGGGCTATAGCGAGACCCTACCTCAAAAAAAAAAAAAAAAGAAAAGAAAAGAAAAGAAAAGAGAGAAAGAGAGAGAGAGAGAGAACGAATGGACTAACTAACTAAATAAATAAATAACTAAATAAATAAATTTGGACTGAACGTGTAAAATAATTCTTTCCACCCAAGGGGCAACAAAGGGTGTATCTCAGGAAGGGTAGCAGGGAAAGTCAGCCCTATGACACCTCACTCTGTGCAGGAAGCACTTTACAGAGCCTATAGAGCAGGGACCCAAAGTAGTCCCACTAGGTTGAGGGGGGACAGATGAGCATCAGGAGGATTAGAGCACTGGCATTTGTGAGTCAGAGAGCCAGACAGAAAGGAACTATGAGGAGTGGGGCTCCTGCAGTCGGCTGAGGGTGGAACTCAACAAGGTCAGGCAAAAATGAGTTGGGGTGAGGGCTGCCAGACAGATGGCTCAGTAGTTAAGGTGCTTGCCTGCAAAGCGTAATAACCCTGGTTTGATTCCCCAGCACCCACATAAAGCCAGATACATAAAGGGGTGCATGCAGTGAGAGACTTCGGCATGTCCATTCTCTCTGTTTTTCTCTCTCTCTGCTTTAAATAAATAAAAATATTTAAAAAAATGAATAGGGGGCTGGAGAGATGGCTTAGTGGTTAAGGCACTTGCCTGCAAAGCCAAAGGACCCCCATAAGCCAGATGCACAAAGTAGCACATGCATCTTGAGTTTGTTTACACTGGCAAGAGGCACTGGTGTTCATTTCTCTCTCTCTCTTTCCCTCCCTTCTTCCCTCCCTTTCTCTCCTTGCAAATAAATTAAAATATTTTTTAAAATAAAGATATTTTTATTTATTTGAGAGAGAAAGCTGGGCGTGGTGATACATACCTTTAATCCCAGTACTCAGGAGGCAGAGGTAGGAGGATCACCATGAGTTCAAGGCTAGCCTGAGAATACATAGTGAATTCCAGGTCAGCCTGGGATAGAGTGAAACCCTACCTTCAAAAACCAAAAGAAAGAAAAGAAACGAGGGGGGGGGGGAAGAACGGGCATGGCAGATCCTCCTGCCACTGCAAGACACGTGCTACTTTGTGTGTCTAGGGGAATCAAACCCTGGCCATCAAGTTTTGTAAGTAAGTGCCTTTAACCACTGAACCATCTCTCCAGCCCCTTTCCTCTTCTTTCTTAGAGACAGGCTCTCTTGCTGCTACAAACACCAGATAGCTTTGGATTCTCCTGTCTCTGCCTCCCATTCTTATGGATATTTTGGGGTCACAGGTGCATGTATCACTTTATACCTGGCTTCATATGGATGTTGGGGAGTATGAAGCTCAGGCCAATAGACTTTGCAAGCAAGTGCCTTTAAGCAGTGAACCACCACCCCATCTCACCTCACCCCACCCAAAGAAGTGACAATGTTAATAGTTTGAAGATGCTCTTGGTTTTACAGAACAAAACAATACAGAGCTATTAGACTTTCCCCTTAAATGGCTATGCAATGCAACAAGATAACTGGTAGTTTTATACTAAAAATAAGTGTGTATTCCGGTTTACAGAGCTGAATGCAGATTTAAGTAAATAAAAAAGAAGAAATCACACAGTATATACAGAAAACCAAAAATAGGAGTAAACCCTGACTTTCTGTCATACACACTATGTCTCAAAAGACAATGAAACAACTGGGCGTGGTGGCACACTCCTTTAATCCCAGCACTGGGGAGGCAGATATAGGAGGATCGCCATGAGTTCAAGGCCACCCTGAGAATACAGAGTGAATTCCAGGTCAACCTGGGCTAGAGCGAGACCCTACCTCGAAAAACAAAAACAAAAACAAAGACAAGACAATGAAACAACACATCTAAAGTGATGGGGAAAAAATAATTGGCAACCTAGAATTTTATACCTAGCACAATGAGTTCTAAAATTATTCAGGTACAAGAAACTAGTACCTGGTGGAAACTGAGAAAACTAAATATCGTAAATATTTGTGTAATTGTGATAAACTTAAAACATGTTAAAGAACCAACAAAAAGGGGGGGGGTCGAATCCCAGCACTCAAGAGGCAGAGGTAGGAGGATCGCTGTGAGTTCGAGGTCACTCTGAGACTACCTACTGAATTCCAGGTCAGCTTGGGCTACAGCGAGACCCTACCTCGAAAAATCACTCTCCCTCTCTCTCAGATAAATACAATATTTTTTAAACGTCTACCCATCTTTGGGGAAGATGCATGGGATTGCACACAGGTTGGTCTTGAGGAGGGACGAGAGGCAGAATGGTGGCTCTACTGAGTGCTGCTGGCACATGATTCGTGCAGCATCTTGCAGCGCCTTGGCGATGACTGTGGCAGACCCTGGGGACAGGGCTGAGTCGCACAGGTACCGACAGGAGCCAGGCCAGAGGAAGACCGAGGCCTGCGTCACACGGACCCCGGAGGAGGCCACGAGACAGAAATAGGCAGATGGGTGCCAAGGGCACGGCACCGCGCGGCGCAACGTGGAAGTCAGCGTGCCCGCCGGAGGTCGGTGCAGTCCCAGGGACAGCTCGCAGGGCCAGCACGTGAGCAGCCGGCAGGAAAGCAGGCCGAAGGCAAAGACACCAGGCGCTTGCGCGCACCCGCCCAGGCCCGATGCCCCGCCCACGCCCACGCGAGGCCGCGCGAGCACTGCATCTCCGCGGCGAGAGGCCTCAGGTCCCACTCCGCCCCCTCGCGGTGCGCGCGCCTCATAGATTCCCCCGCTCAAGACTTGGCCCCGCCCCCAGCGCCCGGCCCCGCCCCCTCGCGGTGCGCGCGCCTCCGATTCCCCCCGCTCAAGACCTGGCCACGCCCCCAGGGCCTCAGCCCCGCCCCCATCGCGCTCCGCGGCCCAATGGGTCCCGCCCGGCTCAGCGCAGCTCCGGCTCATCTCTCGGGACCAGCCCTCCCGGAAGAGAAAGCGGCCCGCTTCAGTGTCCGTGGCACGTATGCGGACGGCGTGCGAGACCGCGCTCCGTTCCCCAGCGCGCGGGAGCCGTCCGTTCCCGCCGGGCAGACGTAAGGCGGGGCGAGCGAGGGGCGGGGCCTGCGCGGGTCACGTGGGTAAACACGCCGCACGTGGAGCGCTGTCTGAGCTGGAAGGGCGGCGCCGGCTCGCTGGCGGCTCGCGGCTCCCGAGAGGAGGCGGGCAAGGCGGCTGCGTGCGCCGGCCCGCCCGCGCTGGGAGGGCCTGGGCAGCGGCGGTCTGGCATGGCCTGGCGGGGGGCGGCGGGGCTCCGGCCTCCGCTTCAGTTCCTTCATCCTGCTGAATCCACGACGGCCGGGGGCCGAGTCCCGTCCTGGGGGGGACGCACAGTCCACCTACATGGCCGTCCTCCGCGCCGGGCGCGCGCCCATTTCGCAGATGCCCACAGCCACGTGGCTGGGCATTGCACAAAGCCGGGATTCGAACTCGAGCCGCCTGGCTTACGGGGGTGGTGGTCTTGCGGAGTAACTGCCACTGCCCTCATCCCCTTGCACTACGTGCCCTAGGCGCAGGCCGGCCACTGAAGGCTCTGGGGACCACCGATTCCTTTGCCCGTGGGCTGAGTGTGGCCTGGCACACGCGGGGAGCCCCGTTTCCCCTCGTGCGCGAGGAGGTGAGGTAATGGGGGTGCGTGCAGGCGCAGAGGCGGCGCCCGCAGAACCGTCAAGGGTGCGTCCTCCTGGGTGTGGCGGGGACTGGGGCTGCCTGGACCTCCAGCCCCGCACCGTCGCCGCTCACTGGAGCGTCCCTCTTCCAAGCGCCCCCGTCCTTCCCCCAGAGCTAGCGATGGGCAGCGCCCCCTTGCAGGGGCGGCGCTCAGGGTACTGAGCGTAGTGGGCTCCTACCCTGGGCTGACTTCTGCCCAAAAGGGCCTCCTCGTTCCCCTCCCCTCCTCCTCTTCCTTCTCCTCCAGCGTCTGCGCCGCGTGACCGGAGGGAGGTGGGGAGGCCCTGTACACGGAGCAGGCCAGGCCTGGGGCCCAGCCAAGCTGTCATCCGGGGCTGGCCGGCCAGAGGAGGCCTAGGAGGGGGGGACGGGAACGCTCCGGACCTGTGGGAAGAGTGTTATGCTCCTAGCAGAAGAGCTGAGCAGCCAGAGTCCCGGGGAGTTATGTGCGCCCTCTACAGGCCCATGTGACCAGGGCCACCCTGTGGCTTGCTGTCCCCTGGAGTCCATACCTGGGCCCCTCTCGCGGTTGGGTTTGGGGGGATGGTTATGAGCTGGCTAATGTGACATCCCCTTAACGGGGCCTAGGATCCCAGACCGTGCAGTATAAGCCAGGCCCTATGTGTGACATTGGTTAGGCTCATTTCTAAGCTTCCCTATAAATGGCCAAAAAAATATGCCCATCCCATGAAGGACACTTAAAGAAGCAAGATGGAGCCCAGGTCTGAGAACAGTGCCCTGCCCGTGAGGAGTACTCCTTGCTGAAGATGGGTCACTGTTGGTGACGAGTGTATGACAGCTTTCTGGCTGTCATAATCTGTGTCCCCTAACCCCAGCACTTCCCTGCAGATGTATTTTACGGAAGCGCCTATGCAGGCTCCTTACACAGTTGCTCACACCAGTGTTCTCACAGAGACACGTCAAACCAATGAAAGCAATGTTTGCCTCTTGCAGGGTCATTTACCCATGTGTCGGCCACAGCATGCCCCTTCTCTGATGAGGCTGCTGTCTTTGCCCTCCCCTAACCCAGCCAAACATGTGTGTTAGTTTGTGTGTGGGTTGCTGGGTGGCACCCTGGAGGCTTTTGGAAGAGAAACCCTGAGCTGGGAGCTGGAGCATCTGACATAGACCCTGGGATGTTTCTTTCCTCCAGACCAGGTTGGGAGGTCGTGGGTGTCATTCCAAGGCAGAATAAGATGGAAGCCCAAACACAAGGAGAATTAACGCATGCCAGAAAGGACAACTGGGAAGGTCGGAGGTGAGGCAGAACCCGCTGACCTGTGCCCACACCTGAGGCCAGGTGATGGACATGCCTCCCCACAGAAGATCTGGAACAGTCTCCACACCCCAGGTCTGGCACAGAGACCAGCAAGCACTGTGGAGTTAGAAACCCTGGAGAATGAATGACAGTAGACACACAACTGCAGCAAGAATCTCACCGTGGGAAGCAGGATGTTTGCAGCTGTTCCAAGCACGGCTCACCTCTGCTGCCACTCACTCTTCAGAGGATGTGTGCTATTTGTTTCCGTATTCGTTACTTTTGCCAGACCACTGTCCCTCCCCCTTCTCTGTGGAGCCAGGTAGTTTAGATGGGCTGACTTTAAGCCTGCCCCAGGGACTGACACGTGGCACTTGCCTGGCCTGCCAGAGCTCTACATTCCTCTGGCTAACAGTGATTAGGGACCCTTTTGCTGGAGATTCTGGGAAGTTCTTGCTGGTAGGAATGTTCTGCCTAGAGATACTGGAAAATACCACGGAGGTTGGCCCGGAACAAAGCAGAGCCTCACAAGGAGGAGGTGCCTTTGAACACCCAGATCCAACCCTGCCTGAAGCCAGCTAGATGTGCCCCTTGGCTACTCGTCCAAATTTATAAATTTTGGATTTCTCCTCTTGGCTATTGTGTTTCACTTAAAATTGAACTTCAGGGCTGGAGAGATTGCCTAGTGGTTAAGGCATTTACCTGCAAAGCCAAAAGACCCAGGTTCAACTACCCAGGACCCACGTAAGCCAGATGCACAAGAGGGCGCATGCATCTGGAGTTCGTTTGCAGTGGCTGGAGGCCCTGGTGCGCCCAGTTTCTGTCTGTTTCCTTCTCTCTCTCTTTCCCTCCCTCCCTCCCTCTCTCTGCCTCCTTCTCTCTCAAATAAATAAATTGAATATATATATTTTTAATCGGACTTTATCTCATCTGACCCTCTGGGGACCAAAGACCTGAGCTTAGCATTTCTGGGTGACATGTCCAGGTCACACCACCCATCAGAAGTCAAATGGGTATACTTGTTCCCCATGGAGTGCAGGCTCTGGCCGGCTTTGTCCTCTCTCATGACTTCTTGACCAGTGATGGCCTTGACTGCTCTGGGCACCTTTTCTCTGGGTCTGTCTTGTCCATAGCTAAAGCCTTGGGGCTTGGAATAGAGGTCCTCAACAAGCAATCATGGAAAGTTTCGAGCCATCAGTGTTCCTGGGGCTAGCTGGGATTTAGGGGGTGGGCAGCAAAAGCCTAGAACCTCCAGGGCTTCCCTCAGGCCCTTGGCACTCACTGATCTGTAAGTGACAATCCCTGTCCCGCTTCTGCTGGCCACATACTCTGCTCAGACCCTTCCCAGGATGCTCTCGTGAATATGCTATGAGCAGTCTTGGGTAGATGAGAAGCAGGTGAGTTTTCAACACTCACTCGCCCCTCTGGACCTTCTCTGTCCCGCAGTAAAGGCTCAGACACTCCAGGCACTTCCAAGAACACACTCCAAAGGCCCACAGCTGCTACCCACCAGCAAGCCCGGGGGTGGGAAGTGTGAACACACACGAGGAGAGGATGCGGGTGCCGGGATGCAGACGGCGCGCATCCCGAAATGAGCAGTGGCACATCTGCCCAGAAAAAAAAAAAAAAAAAGGGAGGCCCGGAATTGCTTTGTTATTTTTACTTTTTGGTGTGAGGGGCCATCTGTGCAGGTTTGAGCTTGTCTGGAGCAACCAGGGCTGCAGATGAAATTCACATGCAGGATGATTTCACAGGCTGTCATATGGAGACTCTCTCTGGGAGCTGGAGTGCGGATGCTGGTGGTTTTTTTATAGCAGCAGTGTGTGCCAGGGTCCAGCTGCACATGGGCCTCCTCAGCCACCATTCTTTCTGCAGTGGCTCCACCAACTGTCAGGAGGGCCCTGACCCCCACTTCAGAGGAGGCAGTAGGTTGGCGGTGCCAGAGGTTGGGGTAGGGGTCTCTGCTTCTCCGTATTAACACCATGGGCCCTTCCCTAGCTGCCTCAATACACGTGTCCTGGCAGACCTGGCCTCAGGATAGGCCTGTAGCACCTGTTAGCCTGTGTTCTCCTCTCTCCTTCACCCCTTCCCTCCCTTTTTCCCTTTTTATTTTATTTTATTTTATTTATAACAAGAGAGAGAAGTAGATAGAGAATGGGTGTGCCAGGACCACTAGCCACTGCAAGCAAACTCCAGGTGCATGTGCCACCTTGTGCATCTGGCTTTATGTGGGTAATGGGGAATTGAATCTGGGTCCTTAAGCTTTGTAGGCAAGTGCCTTAACCACTGAGCAATCTCTCCAGCCCTCTGCTTTTTGTGTGGATGATTGAATTCAGCGTCTCATGCATGCCAGGCAAGTGCTGTACCACTGAGAGCTACATCCTCTAGCCCTCTTTTTATTTTAAGACAAGGTCTTCTAAGTTTTCCAGGGTGTCCTTGAACTCACTCTGTAGACCAGGTAGACCTTGAACTTTTATTCCTCCTGCCTCAGCCTCCTGGAAAAGCCAAACAGCAGGACCGTCATTTGTGTGTGTGTGTGTGTTTCATGCACACCTGGGTCTCTTGCCACAGCAATCGAAGGTCCATCTGACTTTATGTGGGTGGCTAGGGAACTGAACCTGGGCCCGCAGGCTTTGCAAGCAAGGCCTTCTCCCTAATCAGAGGACCCTCATTGTAATGGCTGCTCATGGCCTATGCACCGCCCTACACATTCCATGCTGATGAAGTGTGCATTCAGTTAATAACACACATGTCCCTTGTTGCTGTCATCTGTAGGAACACTGTAGCCTGGCTGTATGCTTCCTCAGGCCGCTCTTCTACACCCAATGTGTAAGGACATGAGAGTCAGCACAAGTCTGCTTGTCTTGGAAACGATTCCTGGGGCTGGGAGTGAGAACAAGATGAAGCGTGGCAGTGGATGGATTTGTGCGTCTTACCTTTTCCTACCATCCAGATGATGCACTCTGACAATGGCAGAGACTGCTAGAAGGAAGCTGTCCAGACCCTGACCTCTCCTTCCTCATCTCCTTGCCCTCTCTCTCTCTTTCTTCTTTCTGTCTTTTTCCTATTTTTAATCCCAGCACTTGGGAGACAGAGGTAGGAGGATCAACCATAAGTTTGAGGCCACCTGGAGACCACATAGTTAATTCCAGGTCATTCTGGGCTACAGCGAGACCCCACCTCGTAAAAAACAAAAAAAGGGGGCTGGAGAGATGGCTTAGTGGCTAAGCGCTTGCCTGTGAAGCCTAAGGACTCCGAGTCGAGGCTCGATTCCCCAGTACCCACATAAGCCAGATGCACAAAGTGGCGCATGCATCTGGAGTTTGTTTGCAGTGGCTGGAGGCCCTGGTGCGCCCATTCTCTCTCTCTCTCTCTTTCTCTCTCTCTCTCTCTGCCTGTCGCTCTAAATAAATAAATAAATAAATATAAATAAAAACAAAAAATTTATTTATTTATTTATTTATTTATTTATTTGAGAGAGAGAGAGACAGGCGGACAAAGGAAGTATGGGATGCCAGGGCCTCTTGGCCTTCCAGATGCACTCCAGATATATGTGCCACTATGTGCATCTGGCTTTACATGGGTACTGGGGAGTCAAACCCAGGCCGTCAGGCTTTGCAAGCAAGTGACTTTAACCACTGAGCTATCTTCCCCAGCCCTGCTCTCTTTTTTCTTCAAAGTGAGTCCTTTAGATGGATCTATAGCTTATGAAGGATGCTTCCAAGTGTACACACACACACACACACACACACAACACGAATGCATGCACACTGCAATGAACCCAGATACAGAGATAGAGCTGTGTGTCAGAGGGCCTACATGCAGGACAAAGTGAGGAGTGCTTGAGGGTGGGACCAGGGCAGGCAGGACTGCTGTTCGAATTGCCGGGGAGAGCCAGGGCTGCAGAGCAGACAGATAAGGGCTTTCAGGACCTTGCTGGCCTTCAGGCATATGCTGGGGCTGACTAGCTTGGGCAGAGTTTTGTTTTCAACAGAAACAAAAGAATGAAGTCATTAGCATCCATTGGGTATGTTCACTGTAGATGACTATAGTGTCATCGTTATGAGGATAAAAGAAATGTAATTGATAAGCCCCACTTACCCACCTTCTGTACTTGCATGAATTCCTTCTTGTGGTCTGCATCTATCTCATCCCGAAGATGGGCTGCTAGGACCTTGCCGAGATGCACATGCCCCCACCATCGGAAGACAGGCACTGCGTGCGCTACTGTGCCACATCCCCAGCCCTGTGAGCTCATCCTTTCACCTGCAGCTGGTCCCTTGTCCCTCTGTTTAATCCATCATGGAACAAAATGAAGAGGGCTTCTTCCCACAGAATGAAAAGAGGGTTCTTTCCACAGGATATTGTGAGAAAAACAAAGCCCACTCCATGGTGGAGGATTTCTGTGGGCAGTCAACGTCACTCCCACCTAGATTTTTAAAAATATTTTATTTTTATTTATTTGAGAGAGACAAAGAGAAAGAATGGGGCCTCTAGCCACTGCAAACAAACTCCAGACGCATGCACCACCTTGTGCATCTGGCTTACATGGGTCCTGGGGAATCGAACCAAGGTCCTTTGGCTTTGCAGGCAAGTGCCCTAACCACTAAGCCATCTCTCCACTCCAGCCCCCACCTAGAATTTTTGTTCAGAGCCACCCAGCAGGGCAGCCAGCAGCCTTCAGGTACCATTTTGGGGAGCAGCCCTGGAATTTCACCTAGCCTACCCCTAGCCTTGCTATGCTGTAGATGCAGGGATCAAAGATCATTCTGAGTGCTGAATAAACAGCTCTGCAGTTAGAGACACTTGTTTGCAAAGCCTGATGGTTCAGGTTTGATTCTCCAGTACCCACATAAAGCCAGATCCAGATGCACATAATGGTGCATGCACTGGAGTTCATTTGCAGTGGCAAGAGGCCCTGGCACACCCAGTGTCGTGTCTATTTCTCTCTCTCTCTCTCTCTTTCTCTCTCTCTTCTTGCAAATAAATAAGTAAATAGATGAAAAAGGTAACTCAGATCTCCAGGAAGCCCAGGGAAGGTGGGCCCACCTGCTTGCCACATACTGGCATACATATTTGTCCTGCTCACATAATGTGGCCCTCATCTCCCTCAAGAGAAATGAAACCACCTTTGCATGAGAGGAAGCAGGGGCGTGCCCTAAATTGTGATTGCAACCAGAAAACACCCCAAACTGGCCTCTCATCACCATCTGGAAGATGAGTTTTCGGGAAACAGAAAGCAACTCTTAACCACTGACCCCAGATTCCCCCCCAGGGCAACATGCAAGAGCTACTGGAGAAACTGAGGCCCAGAGCAGGCAGACAACAAACTGAAGCAGACTCACAAACTCAAATGTCTTTGGGAGCTAAGCAGATGAAAGAGCATGTCTTTCTTTTTCAAATTTATGTGTTTATGTATTTTATTATTTATTTGAGAGAGAGAGAGAGAAAGATGCAGAGAGAGGGAGAGAGAGAATGGGTGCGCCAGGACCTCCAGCCACTGCAGATGAACTCCAGATGCATGCACCTTCTTGTGCATCTGGCTTATGTAGGTCCTGGGGAATCAAACTGGGGTCCTTTGGCTTTGCAGGCAAATGCTTTAACCGCTAAGCCATCTTTCCAGCCCCATATTTATTTACTTGTTTTGGTTTTTTGAAGGTCTCACTCTAGCTTGGGCTGACCTGGAATTCACTCTGTATTCTCAGGGGGCCTTGAACTCATGGCGGTCCTCCTACCTCTGCCTTCTGAATGCTGGGATTAAAGGTGTGTGTCACCATGCCTGGTGAATTTATTTATTTTTAATAGCATCTTGCTATGTAGCTCAAGCTGGCTTTAAACTTGTAGCAATTCTCCTGCCTCTGCTTCCTGAGAGCTGGGATTACATCCACACCTGGGTTGGATTCCAAAACACTGTGTTAACAGCAGTCAAATCATGTGCATTTCTGAAGAGAAACATGCTTGCCTTGAAATCCTTCTAGAAATATTTCATCTCAACTTGTACTGCCTTCTACATTTATTTATTTATTTATTTATTTATTTGGTTTTGTGAGGTAGGGTCTCACTCTAGCCCCGGCTGACCTGGAATTCACTATGTAGTCTAAAGTAGGCCTGGAACTCACGGTGATCCTCCTATCTCAACCTTGCTGGGATTAAAGACCTGTGCCACCACGCCCGGCTCCTTTATTTATTTATTTATTTTTCCTTTATTTATTCTTAATGATAGGGTCTTACAATGTAGCTTAGGCAGGCCTCAAGCTTACTGAGATCCTCCTGCCTTAGGCATGCAATACCACACCTGGCTTGTTTTCTTTGATAGTCGTTAGTAGGAGGAATATTTATCGGCTCAAAGAAGATGTGCAGTAGCCCTGGATCAGTAGCCCTGGAGCCTGAGACCTCGGTTGGGGGTGGGCGGCGCTAGGGCCGGGAGATGGGCACTCACATAGCACACAGTGTGCAGTGTCTACAGCGATGCCCAAAGCTGGAAGCCATGCCTGAATGGGAACTCTCCCATTTTGTTTCTTTGGGACAGAGTCACATGTAGTGCAGGTTGGCAGTGAGCTTTGATCTTCCTGCTGTTTTAAATTGTTCACAGGCAATTAAAAAAAACCCTTAGCAGTCCAAATACATCAGAATCCTCAGCTGCTTGTAACACACAGCCACAGCTATAGTGTGATTGACAGTGAGCCCCCTGTAGCCTGGGGTGCGCAATTTCAGGAAGCAAATCATACCCGTCACCATCACATACACCAAATGTTCATTTCCTGTTTGTTGCAGAATCCTTGGTTAGATGTTCAGCAGGAGCCTCATAGAGAACTTTCTGGGTGGACCTGATTACTAGAATATATTAACTTTAGATGTTGTTTTGTTTTGTTTTTTGTTTGTTTGTTTCGAGGCAGTGTCTCACTCTAGCCTAGGCTGATTTAGAACTCACTCCGTAGCCCCAGGCTGACCTTAGACTCTCAGAGATCCTCCTACTTCTGCCTCCTGATCAGGTGCTGGTAGTAAAGGCATATTCCACCACACCTGAATAACTTTAGATTTTTGTTCTTGTTGTTATTTCTTTTACAAAGGATAGTTCATCACACCCCTTACCCGAAGCAGAGAAAATATGGTCTGCTCTGTCTTTGTGTCTGTCTGATGGTACACTGAGGCAGGTTAGGGTTAGAGTATCTGTGAGAATCAGTCCATTCATCTGTTTGTTCATTCAGAAGCAGATACTTAATGAGCACCTGTTTGGTACCAGGCCCCTTGCTAGGCAATGAATTAACTGGTAGGTGATCACTGAAAACCTGTATACACTTTTTTTTTTTTTTTTGGTTTTTCAAGGTAGGGTCTCTCTCTAGCTCAGGCTGACCTGGAATTCACTCTGTAATCTCAGGGTGACCTTGAACTCACAGCAATCCTCCTATCTCTGCCTCCCAAGTGCTAGGATTAAAGGCGTGCTCCACCACGCCCAGCCACATTTTATTTTATTTTATTTTATTTTGTTTTTTTGAGGTAGGGTCTCACCACTCTGGCCCAGCCAGGCTGACCTGGAATTAACTTTGTAGTCTCAGTGCAGCCTCGAACTCACAGCGATCCTTCTACCTCTGACTCCCGAGTGCTGGGATTAAAGGCGTGCGCCACCACGCCCGGCTTAATCATTCAATTTTAATAGGAAGAGAAGCTGACATGATGTTCAGGAACAGATGTGGGATGGTGGGAGCCCTCACCCCTCCTGGCTGGGATTAACATTGGTAGCATTTGGGGAAGGAGCTGACTGCAGCTAGGGACAGTGCAAAGACCCATGTCCTTTGGTGTGGCAGTACCACAGCTAGCAGTGTGCCCTGAAGGAAGTCACATGGATGACACATGTGCATAAAATGTCAATTGCAGCATCATTTGTGATGGTGAAACAGAAAAAAGGAGGGAGGAGGAATCTGGGAGGGGGACTCAGAGGGGGAGAATATACATGTTGTGTATTCCCACCAAAGATGACTAGCACAGTTAAAATGAATAAACGCAACCCTGCACCTACCGACATGGGCAGACCCTGCGACTATTGTGGAAAGAAAATCGCAAAGGACATTGTGATCTACCAGGGTTAGTTCCACTTAGGGGTGTTTGTATAAACACTGTATGCAGTGTTGGCTGTAAGTATGTGGATTGCCTATGAATCCAAATTAAATGCTAAACTCTCAGAATAAGTGTGGGAGTCATATATATCAACCCAAGTGGGTTCAGCCAAGAAGGAAGGAAGGGATGGACACAGGGATTTCATGTATGTGTCCATATTCCTTGGGGGTGGAAAATGATATAGTCACTTATAGTGCCACATACCTATAATCCCAATTTGAGAAATCTAGGTGATGGGTCCTCAAGTACTCATTCATATTACGTTTGTTTGTTTGTTTGTTTGTTTGTTTGTTTGTTTGTTTGTTTGTTTTGAGGTAGGTCTTGCTCTGGCCTAAGATGACCTGGAATTCACTATGTAGTCTCAAGCTGATCTTGGACTCACGGCGATACTCCTACCTCTGCTTCCAGAGTTCTGGGATTAAAGGCGTGCACCACCACACCTGGCTGTTATTACTTAATGTAAACTATTATTATTATTATTTTTTTTGCCATCCAGCCAGGCAGACAGAAGTGGTGGTGTATGGCTATAACCTTAGCATTTTGGAGGTGGGAGGCAAGAGATTCAGGAGTTCAAGACAGCCTTGGTTACATAGTTTGAGGCCAGCCTGGACTTCATAAAACCATGACTCAACCCCTCCCCATTCCAAAAAAATTATATACTTGCCAACCTGATGCGTATTAACTGACCTTCTTATTTTATTTGCATTTCTCTGATGACTTTGGATTGAGTAGTTTCCGTATGTTTTTTTTTTTGTGTGTGTATGTGTCACCTGTTCCCATCTTTTTTATTATTTATTTATTTTACTTAAGAAAGTGAGAGAGAGAGAAAGAGAATGAGCACACCAGGGCCTCTAACCACTCCAAACTGACTCCAGACACATGCACCACCTTATTATGCATCTGGCTTTACGTGGGTACTGGGGAATCAAACCTGGATCCTTAGGATTTTACAGGCAAATGCCTTAACACTGAGCCAGCTCTCCAGCCCTGTTCCTGTCTTTTATAATAGAGTCCCTGATGAGAGACGGTGTACTGTAAGTTGGAGTGAAGAGATCAAAGGGGCAGGCCCCTCATCCAGTGGGGGTCCAGGGTTTAAGCTGAAGGAAGTGAAAATTTTATTTATTTATTGGCAAGCAGAGAGAGACAGAGAAGAGAGACAGAGAATGGGAATGCCAGGGGCTCCAGCCACTGCAAATGATCTCCAGGTGTATGCACCACATTGCACATCTAGCTTTACATGGGCACTGAGGACTCAAACTCAGATCCTTAGCCCTTGGCTCTTTGAAGTGCCAAGCAGGTAAGTGCTGTTGATTGGCCTTGTGCATGCCAGGTAAGTGCTCTACCACTGAGCCACGCCCCCAGCCCCTCACTGTGGATTCTAGACAAGTGCTCTACCACTGAGCCACGCCCCAGCCCCTCACTGTGGATTCTAGACAAGTGCTCTACTACTGAGCCACGCCCCCAACCCCTCACTGTGGATTCTAGACAAGTGCTCTACCGCTGAGCCACGCCCCCAGCCCCTCACTGTGGATTCTAGACAAGTGTTCTACCACTGAGCCACGCCCCAGCCCCTCACTGTGGATTCTAGACAAGTGCTCTACTACTGAGCCACGCCCCAGCCCCTCATTGTGGATTCTAGACAAGTGCTCTACCACTGAGCCACGCCCCCAGCCCCTCATTGTGGATTCTAGACAAGTGCTCTACCTCTGAGCCACGCCCCCAGCCCCTCATTGTGGATTCTAGACAAGTGCTCTACCACTGAGCCACGCCCCCAGCCCCTCACTGTGGATTCTAGACAAGTGTTCTACCACTGAGCCACGCCCCAGCCCCTCACTGTGGATTCTAGACAAGTGCTCTACTACTGAGCCACGCCCCCAGCCCCTCATTGTGGATTCTAGACAAGTGCTCTACCGCTGAGCCACACCCCCAGCCCCTCACTGTGGATTCTAGACAAGGGCTCTACCACTGAGCAACGCCCCCAGCCTTTCACTGGATTCTAGACAAGTGCTCTACCGCTGAGCCACGCCCCCAGCCCCTCACTGTGGATTCTAGACAAGTGCTCTACCACTGAGCCACGCCCCCAGCCCCTCACTGTGGATTCTAGACAAGTGCTCTACCACTGAGCCACGCCCCAGCCCCTCACTGTGGATTCTAGACAAGTGCTCTACCGCTGAGCCACGCCCCAGCCCCTCACAGTGGATTCTAGACAAGTGCTCTACCGCTGAGCCACGCCCCAGCCCCTCACTGTGGATTCTAGACAAGTGCTCTACCGCTGAGCCACGCCCCAGCCCCTCACTGTGGATTCTAGACAAGTGCTCTACCGCTGAGCCATGCCCCAGCCCCTCACTGTGGATTCTAGACAAGTGCTCTACCGCTGAGCCACGCCCCAGCCCCTCACTGTGGATTCTAGACAAGTGCTCTACCGCTGAGCCACGCCCCAGCCCCTCACTGTGGATTCTAGACAAGTGCTCTACCGCTGAGCCACGCCCCAGCCCCTCACTGTGGATTCTAGACAAGTGCTCTACCGCTGAGCCACGCCCCCAGCCCCTCACTGTGGATTCTAGACAAGTGCTCTACCGCTGAGCCACGCCCCAGCCCCTCACAGTGGATTCTAGACAAGTGCTCTACCACTGAGCCACGCCCCAGCCCCTCACTGTGGATTCTAGACAAGTGCTCTACCACTGAGCCACGCCCCCAGCCCCTCACTGTGGATTCTAGACAAGTGCTCTACCACTGAGCCACGCCCCAGCCCCTCACTGTGGATTCTAGACAAGTGCTCTACCGCTGAGCCACGCCCACACCCCCACACAGTGGATTCTAGACAAGTGCTCTACCGCTGAGCCACGCCCCAGCCCCTCACTGTGGATTCTAGACAAGTGCTCTACCCCTGAGCCACGCCCCAGCCCCTCACTGTGGATTCTAGACAAGTGCTCTACTGCTGAGCCACGCCCCCAGCCCCTCACTGTGGATTCTAGACAAGTGCTCTACCACTGAGCCACGCCCCAGCCCCTCACTGTGGATTCTAGACAAGTGCTCTACCGCTGAGCCACGCCCCAGCCCCTCACTGTGGATTCTAGACAAGTGCTCTACCGCTGAGCCACGCCCCAGCCCCTCACTGTGGATTCTAGACAAGTGCTCTACCGCTGAGCCACGCCCCCAGCCCCTCACTGTGGATTCTAGACAAGTGCTCTACCGCTGAGCCACGCCCCAGCCCCTCACTGTGGATTCTAGACAAGTGCTCTACCGCTGAGCCACGCCCCCAGCCCCTCACTGTGGATTCTAGACAAGTGCTCTACCGCTGAGCCACGCCCCCAGCCCCTCACAGTGGATTCTAGACAAGTGCTCTACCGCTGAGCCACGCCCCCAGCCCCTCACTGTGGATTCTAGACAAGTGCTCTACCGCTGAGCCACGCCCCAGCCCCTCACTGTGGATTCTAGACAAGTGCTCTACCACTGAGCCACGCCCCAGCCCCTCACTGTGGATTCTAGACAAGTGCTCTACCGCTGAGCCACGCCCCAGCCCCTCACAGTGGATTCTAGACAAGTGCTCTACCGCTGAGCCACGCCCCCAGCCCCTCACTGTGGATTCTAGACAAGTGCTCTACCGCTGAGCCACGCCCCCAGCCCCTCACTGTGGATTCTAGACAAGTGCTCTACCGCTGAGCCACGCCCCAGCCCCTCACTGTGGATTCTAGACAAGTGCTCTACCGCTGAGCCACGCCCCAGCCCCTCACTGTGTATTCTAGACAATTGCTCTACCGCTGATCCACGCCCCAGCCCCTCACTGTGGATTCTAGACAAGTGCTCTACCGCTGAGCCACGCCCCAGCCCCTCACTGTGGATTCTAGACAAGTGCTCTACCGCTGAGCCACGCCCCCAGCCCCTCACTGTGGATTCTAGACAAGTGCTCTACCGCTGAGCCACGCCCCCAGCCCCTCACTGTGGATTCTAGACAAGGGCTCTACTACTGAGCCATACCCCCATTATAGGCAAGTGCTCTGAAGCTGAACCACAGCCACAGCCCTTGTGCTAAGAATTAGCTATGTTTTTTTCATTCCCTGCTCAGTTCTATGGGTGCAATGCTCGTAACATCGTTCTTAGTCCTGTAAGAGCCAAGGAACACTCAACTTTGAAAAATTAAGCATAGCCAGGTGTGGGGGCACATGCCTTTAATTACCCAGCACTCGGGAGGCAGAGGTAGGAGTATCACTGTGAGTTCGAGGGTACCCTGAGACGATATGGTGAGTTCCAGGCCAGCCTGGACTTAACAGATGTCCCCATTGCCTTCCTCTTTTCATTTCTTTTCCTCCTCCTCCTCCTCCTTCTTCTTCTGTTTTTGTTTTTGTTTTTCAAGGTAGAATCTCACTGTAGCCCAGGCTGGCTTGGAATTCACTATGTAGTCTTAGGTCGGCCTCGAATGCAAGGTGATCCTCCTACCTCTGCCTCCCGAGTGCTGGGATTAAAGGCATGCACTACCACACCCGGCTTTTTTTTTTTTAATTGTTTTTTTTATTGACAACTTTTATACTTACATACAAAAAACCCACCTGATATTTCCCTCCCCTCTCCCCATTCTACTTTAGAACTCCAGTCTCCATCATATCCCCTCCCTCTCTCCATTAGTCTCTCTTTTAACTTGATGTCTTCATCTTTTTCTTCTGTTTTGAGGGTCTTGCAGAGGTATTGCTAGGCACTGCAAGGTCATTGATAATCGAGGCCAATTTCTGCCTGGGCAGTTGCATTGTAAGGAGTTGTACCCTTCCTTTGGCTCTTCCATTCCATCCGCCCCCTCTTCCGCAATGGTCCCTGAGCCTTGGAGGGTGTGACAGAGGTGTTTCAGTGCTGGGCACTCCTCTGTCCCTTCTTCTCAGCACTATGTTGCCTTTTGCCGGCTTGATTTTTTAAAATATTTTTATTTTTATTTATGTTAGGGTAAGAAAGAGGCATATATATATATATATATATATATATATATATATATATATATGTATGTATGTATGTATGTATGTATGTATGTATATGTATATGTATATATATATATATATATATATAGAGAGAGAGAGAGAGAGAGAGAGAGAAAGAGAGAGAGAGAGAGAGAGGAGAATGGGCATGTCAGAGCTTCTAGCCACTGCAAACAAACTCAGATGCATGCACCATCATGTGCATCTGGACTTACATGGGTACTGGGGAACCAAACCTGGGTCCTTAGGCTTCATAGGCAAGTGCCTTAACTACTAAGTCATCTCTCCAGCCCGAGAGACAGAGAGAGAATGGGTGAGCCAGGACCTCCAGCCACTGCAAATGAACTCCAGATTCATGCACCACCTTGGGCATCTGGCTTACGTGGGCCCTGGAGAATCGAACCTTGGTCCTTTGGCTTTGTAGGCAAGCACTTTAACCACTAAGCCATCACTCCAGCCCCTGACTTTCCAATTTCTTTTTGAGTTTTCAATTTTTAAAAAGTTATTTATTTATTTATTTGCAACGAAAGAGAGAGAATGGACATGCCAGTGCCTCTTTCCACTGCAAACAAATTAGATGCAAGCACCACTTTGTGCATCTGGTTTTACATGGGTACTAGGGAATCAAACCCAGATCATCAGGCTTTGCAAGCAAGCGCCTTAACCACTGAGCCGCCTCTCCAGCCCCTGCAGTCATTTTCTTACGACACATAGAACCATAGCTCTGGGCTGCTTTCCTCAACGTTTACCTTCAAACTGGCTGTGTGCATGTCAGCCTGCTCCTCCTTACCAACCCCAGCTTCCTGCAACGGGGGACACCACACCCATCTTCCTTTTGAAGTGTAGTCTGTCATCTTTTCTGCTTCTTTCTTCCATACTCCAGTGGAGAGTTCTTTCCTTCCTTCCTTTCTGTCTCTCCCCCTTTCTTCCTTTCTCTCTTTCTTCTTCTTTCTTCTTTTAAATTTTTTTCTTTTTATTTATTTGAGAGAGACAGAGAGAAAGAAGCAGATAGAGAGAGAGAGAACAGGCGCTCCAGGGCCTCCAGCCACTGCAAACGAACTCCAGACACATGGGCCACCTTGTGCATCTGGCTTACGTGGGTCCTGGGGAATTGAGCCTCGAACCAGGGTCCTTAGGCTTCACAGGCAAGCGCTTAAACACTAAGCCATCTCTCCAGCCCACTCTCCCTCCCTCTGTCTCTCTCTTTCTTTCTCTTTCTTTTTTGCAAGTAGCTGGGGAGGATTCAACAACCACATGTAGCCTGGCATGGTGAGGCACACCTGTAATCCCAACGCTAGAGCGAGGCTGAGGCAGGAGGACCATGAGTTCCAAGCCAACCTGGGTTGCATAGTGAGACCTTGTTCCAAAAGTTAAAAATAGCAACAAGACCAGCTGCTCCCAGTAGCATGAGGAAGGATGCTCCAGCCTCTGCTCTCAGGGGCCTCCTGCCCTGTGGGAGTCCAGTTGCTTGCCTGCCAGTTGCAGGTACATCTTCAGCATTGGTGGAGCCTACCACACAATAGGAGCCCCGTAGGAGGGGATCACATGAGTCAAAGTGGGAAAAGCCAGCATTAAGCGTCATGCTACACATTTTAGCATTGATCAGAAGATGCCTTAAAAGGAGGTAAAGGGCCAGGGCGTACTTATTTAATCAAGGATAGTGTTTCTGTCTTGTCTGAGGCTCCTGGGAAACAGTACCTGGTAAGCCAGTGAAACTGAGCACTTTAGAGTCTTCTGGAGTTAAATTTGGAATTAGGACGAGGTAGGAAAAATCTATGCTCATTGAATACAAAATGCAATTGTCTGTCAGTGTAGGAGCTGCGTATCTGCAGCAAATTATATTTAAGACTCTATTGTCGCAGGCAGATTAGCTAATGCTTGGTTTTAAGTGTGGGCTTCTAATGCTGTTACTCCTGGTTAACTCTGCCTGGCAGGTTACCTTGTGGAACAAATGACTGCATTGCTTGAATAACATATTTGATCAAATAGGACAATTCTTTCAAAAATTGAGTTCTCTGTGGCAATTTGAGACCTGTAATCAGCAAATTAGATGATTACAGCAGGGATAAAAATAGTCTTCTAACAAATGTCCAAGGTATAAATGTGATTTGAATTTCAAAACGCCGAACATGTGGTAGGAAAATGCACGGTTGGATAAATATGAGACATTATCAGATTTGATTTCTCCTTCCATCCCTGCCCTGAGCAATAGCCTAATTTTGCCCAATCTTGTTTGTGACTGAATCTGGGGACAGAAGTGGAACAGGCACTGTGCTCTGAGGCCTGTCTGCCTCAGGACAGGACAGTCCATGCACACCTCGGCATCATTCTTTCATCTGCTTGGTACTGAACAACCTGTGAGTCAGTGAGCTAGCCACTCAAGTGTCACACGGGAGGATGGCACTGGAAAACCTGTCGCAGCACCACCTATGGACCAGTGTTTTATGAACCGTGGGCAGAAGTGATGGTGCCCCTGGTGAGGTCTTGAGTGAACTGTTAAGCGCAGGCAAGTACATGGTGGTCTGGGCTTCCATCCTAGGCCCCACATGGTCTCTGCTGAGGTCCTTCTTGCTGCGGATTCTGCTAGAGCGAGCATCAGCTTCCTTCGGTTGAGTGCCCATCTCACCTTGGATGTCAGTCTGGTATCACCTGGCATTGGCTGGTTGTAACTGAATGGCAGAACAGAAACCATGCAGCAGACAGCTCTGCAGAGCCAAGCTGTGAATGGCCCAAGTCAGTCACAAGCTGTCACCTTTAGATGGAAGCTGTTCCTCAAAGGGATTGTCACTTACCAATGGTTCTTGGGGTTTCATAATGGAGCCACAGGAAGGACTGAGTACTATGGCTTTTATCCATCCATGGGGAATTGTCCTTTGTCAGTGCTGATATTTGCCTTGGCAACACTATCCCTTGAAAAATCCTGGGCTGGGCACAATGGCACACACCTTGAGGCTAAGCCTGAGCTACACAGTGAGATTGAAACAAAATGTAACTCCCTGCTGATTTTAGTCTCCCCATGTAGCCTAGCCTAGGTTAACTCTTCTCCTGGCTCAGCTTTTTTAAACCAACTCCGGACATATCCCACCTTGGGTATCTGGCATATGTGGGTACTGGGGAATCGAACCTGGGTACTTAGGCAAGCACCTTAAGTGCTAAGCCACCTCTCCAACACCCCTTTAAAAAAATATTTTTATTAATTAGCAAGTAGAGAAAGCAAGAATGGGCCTGCCAGGCCCTCCAGCCACCGCAAATGAACTCCAGATACATGTGCCACTTTGTGTATCTAACTTTATGTGGGTCCTGGGGAATTGAACTCTGGTCCTAAGACTTTGTAGGCAAGCACCTTAACTGCTGAGCCATCTCTCCAGCCCCTGGCTCAGCTTCTTGAGTGCTAGGATTACAGGCATATGCAACTATGCCTAGCTTTGCTATTCTTTTAATGTTTTAATTGTTTTCATGTGTGAGCATGAATATAAGCATGCCAGAACTTCTTGCAGTTGCAAAAAACACAACACTCATGCCACTTTTTTTTTCAAGGTAGTGTCTCACTCTAGTTCAGGCTGACCTGGAATTCACTATGTACTTAGCGTAGCCTCAAACTCACAGTGATCCTCCTACCTCTGCCTCCTCACTTTAATATGCATTTTTTCCTAGGCACTTTTGACTTGAGATCCTCCCACCCACCTGTCTCCCAGTGCTGGGATTGCAGCTGTACACCACCACACTGTTTCATTTTCTTCACAGAAGCACGCTTTCAGACTGCTATGTTAAGTTCTCCAAACACAAAACTCTCTTATTCTTTAAGATTTGAATTCATAAGAATATTAATTACAGATTTGAATGATCTTTAAATAGTCTAGAAAGGCCTCAGCTAGAGCAAGACCTTATCATGAAAAACCAAAAAAAAGTCTAGAAAGGATATGATAAAAAGGAAACTTATATGAAGTCAGTCATGAGAATACTGAAAGGTGACTTCTATCTTAAATAGTAGACAAAGCAGCTGTTTCAGATAGTATTATCTTTATTAAAAATGGATAGACATAGCAGCACTTAAAACGAGAGTTCATGAGAGGCAGGGCGTGCTGTCAGCTGATAGTGTGGAAAGGGCGGGCCTAGCCCGCTGGTCGTGGACGCCACATCGCAATGCTGGCTCACAACCATCTGTCCACTTAAACTACGGCTGATGGTAATCCAGAACACCCAAGCAGAGGCCAGCAGTGACTGCGGCCTGCTCAGCCTCGAGCCTTTGTCACTGTGTGAAGAGTCCATTTAGTCAAGCAGCACCTCCTTAGCAGCTTCTGGCACTCAGTGGTGTTCTGGAGGTGGTGGTGCACTTGACCTTGTTTCAATAAAAGCACGTCTGCCCAAGGCCACCCGCAGAGCAGACGACGCCCTCCCCCAGCACGCAGGCACAGGAGCTCCAGTAGGTATAGGCTCTGAGGCAGCAGCACCTGCGGGCTTGGGCAGGCACTTGCGCACCACCGTCTTTGGAGGTGAAGGCCAGCATGGTCACACCATCTCCTGCTCAGTGCTCTGCTTCTTACTGCTGTGCGGAGGAGTGAGGACGCCACTGGGTGGAGGAGAAATCCTGTTTTGTTCAGACAATATGGCTTTCTTTGCTTGGGCTTTGTCCTGTGGAGAGGAAAAGCTGTTAATGAGTACCAGAATACATGCGTCATTTCATTTACTGCATGTTTTTCCTATGGAGATAATGGGGGGACAGACACAAGTAACAGTAATCTAAAGTTAGACAGGGTAGAGGACACTTGTAGCCCTAGCACTTGGCAGCTGATGCAGGAGGAATGAAGGACAGGCCAGCTTGGGCTACATAGTAAGACTTTGTCTCAGGCCAGAGGTGGCTCAGTGGTTAAAGGCTATTGATTGCAAAGTCTGATGGCCCAGATTCCATTCCTCAGTACCCATGTAAAGCCAGATGCATAAAGGGGTGCATGCATCTGGAGGTCATCTGCAATGGTAAGAAGCTGGCAAGCCCAATCCGTCTCTCAAAAAAAAAAAAAAAAAAAAAAAAAAAAAAAGTCTGTCTCAAAACCAAAAGAGGGCTGGCGAGATAGCATAGCAGTTAAGGTGCTTGCCTGCAAAGCCAAAGGATCCAGATTCAATTCCCCAAGACCCATGTAAGCCAGATGCACAAGATGGCACATGTGTCTGGAGTTTGTTTGCAGGAGCTGGAGGCCCTGGTACACCCATCTCTCTCCCTCTATCTGCCTCTTTCTCTCAAATCAATAAATAAAAATGTTTTTTAAAAACACCAAAGCAAGCAAACAAAAACAATAAGCCAGGTATGGTGGCGCACGCCTTTAATCCCAGTATTCAGGAGGCAGAGCTAGGAGGATCGCTATGAGTTTGAGACTACTCTGAGACTACATTGTGAATTCCAGGTCAGCCTGGGCTACAGCAAGACCCTACCACAGAAATAAATAAACAAATAAAATAATAATAATAAACCATTATGAGCATGGAATGATGGCTCACACCTTTAATCTCTGCACTGTGGAGGATCATGAGTGAGGCAGTCCAAGCTAGCGTGAGATACTGCCTCCAAAAACCTAACAAACCACTGCAAACAGACTGGTCTGTTCTTCAAAGAATTAAAAGTCCCGATTCTTCGAGGATGTTTGGGCCTGCCTGAGTAGGCGATGTAGGCTGTGTTGTTTAAGCATCGGTCCAGGTAGCAAGGGTGGAAGCAGAGGCATTACTGACCAGCAAATCCAAGCTGCCGATGTGGGTCTGGATGTTATGAGCATCTTCAGCAGCAACTCCCCTGAAGTGCTTAAGCTTGCAACTTCCCGTCTCCCGTATCACCATGGCAAATGGAACCATCCACTTGACACACTTCTCTATATCACCCCACTGGTACCCTGAAGGACAAGAAAGTCAGAGGCAGTCTGAGATGACAATGGCTCGTTTAACATGTTGATCATGACCGTGAGTGGTCAACGTACCTGAAACCCTGTGCATCAATTCAGACGAGGAGAAATGATACAGGGCAGAAGCAGCAAGCACACCGTAAGGAAATTCTAAACAGCCAACGTCCAGGACGCAAAGATCTAAAAGCTAGGGAAAGAGAAAAGTGCTAAGCCAGAAGCCACACACACTTTGAAAAGTGCCAGCTGAGGGTCCAGGGAGATGGCTCAGTGGGTAAAGTACTTGCCTTGCAAGCACAGGACCCAAGTTCAATCCCCAGTACCCACATCAAGTTGGCCATAGTGGCATATGCCCATAATCCCAGCCCTGGGGGAATCCCTGGGACTCACTGGCCGGCCAATGAGAGACCCTGCCTCTGTGTATTTGAGGATAACACCCAAGATCTGGCCTCCACACATGGGCACCCACCACACACAAACACACGCACCATAAGGGGAATGCCTGCCAAGCTGCAGGGCAGGGCCTGGCAACGCGGGACTGCGTACCTCTGCGATCTGTACGAAGACTTGCTGTGGGTACTGCGGCAACAGCACCTCACAGGCATCACTGACATAAGCAACCTGCACATACACGTTTAGCCAGGACACGATGGTCAGGGGGGTTAAGCGCCACTTGAGGGCCTAAAGAAAAGGAACGAAACAAGAGCTGTGAGACGTTCAACAGGTACTTTGAGAAGACCTGCCCAACCCAACCACACTTGACATGGTGAAGAAAGCAGGCACATATTGAAAAAACGGCTCAAGCCAGGTGTTATGGCACAGGCCTGTAACCCCAACACTCAGGAGGCTGAGGCAGGATGATCATGAGCCCAAAGCCAGCCTGAACTACATAGTGAGACCCTGTCTCATTTAATAAAAAGGGGGGAAAAAAACTTGTGACTTGCCTTCATTATCACTAATTCCATGGTAAGAATTTCATCTCCTGAGCAAGCACCATCTGTAACATAAGCAAACTGGTGCAACTTTGGAGGATAGATTTCCTGCAAGGGAATAACAGGAAGATGCTATTGGAAGCAGCCAGCCTCTTGACAGTTTCCAAGACTAGACTAATGGGCACCCAACACTGTCTAGAACACACACTGCAGACGAGAAAAGAAGACACGCTGACGTGATCATAAAAGAAACGAAACTCCCATTATTTATGCAAAGGTGTAAAGACAGAGATAAGACAAATAGCATTTTTAGACGTTGTGTTACATTTTCACCTGAGTCTTTACCCACCATGCCATACCAAAATTTCATTCTTCTCTGTTAAAAGTTCAAAAAAAAAATTTCCTGGAATTCACTATGTAGTCTCAGGGTGGCCTCGAACTCACGGCAATCCTCCTACCTCTGCCTCCCAAGTGCTGGGATTAAAGGCATGCGCCACCACACCCGGCAAAAGTTCAAATTTTTTCTTTACTATAAATGTTCTACATACTTATTCCTTATTTCTGTCAGTTCTTGGCCTTTTTTGCATGTGCCCTCAAGTTAGGAAAATTCAGGATAACTGACCTCTTTCCCTAATGTCAGCAGAACTTAAGAAAGAGCACATATACAAAAATATTAGACAGGGGACTAGAGAGATGGCTTAGCAGTTAAGGCACTTGTCTGCAAAGCAAAGGACCTCACTTTGATTCCTCAGGACCCACATAAGCCAGATACACAACGTGGTACATGCATCTGGAGTTCATTTGTAGTGGCTAGAGGCCCTGGCACGCCCATTCTCTCTCTTTCTCTCACTCTGCCTCTTTCCCTCTCTCAACTAAATAAAAGTAAAATAAATAAAGCCCATATATGAATGACAAGGCTGGAGAGATGGCTTAGCAGTTAAGGAGTTTGCCTGTAAAGCCAAAGGACCCAGGTTTGATTCCCCAGAACCTATGTAAGCTAGATGCATAAGGTGGCCCATGCATCTGGGATTCATTTGCAGTGCCTGGAGGCCCTGATGTACCCATTCTCTCTATTTTCTCTTTCTTTTTCAAATAGATAAATAAAAATTAAAAGAAAAATTCGAGAATTATTTACCTCAAGTTTGGCCGCAATAAATAAGGCAGAAATCCCAATAAGCTGTAAGAGGGTTTTTACAATATTCTCCTGTGTTGCCATGTACCGATCGAAGAAGTCCTGCGCCAAGTAAAACGTTTCCCTGTGAAGTTTGTAGACTTCACACACCTGGAAAAATATTTAGCATTTCTGAAGAGTTACTCGAGGAACAAAACGAAAACAAACTTGTCCTGAGTTTTGAGGAAAGACAATATAATGACATTCACAAATAAGAAAGGAACTTTGCCTTTCTGAAAGGATGTTGCCCTGCTGGGCCCTAAGCATACCCACTATGAAACACTGAAAATCAGATACAAGGATGAAGGGCTCTGAGCTGTAGAACAGTGAGAGCAAATGCCCACAGGCAAGGCAGATAGGTTCACTGCCTTTTCAAAGAAAAAAAAAGGCCAGGCATACGACTGTAGTCCCAGCACTCTCGAGGGGCAGAGGTAGAGGATCGCTGTGAGTTCAAGGCCTCCCTGAAACTACATAGTGAATTCCAGGTAAGAAACTACTTCAAAAAAGACAAAAAGAAAAAAAAAGAACCAACATATTTCCTTATAACTGTGAAATATCAGTAAGTACTTAAAGCACTCTAAATCACTAAGAGGCAAAAATTTTGTTTAAAGGCATTAAAAGAGGGCTGAGCATGTAGCTCAGTTGGTAGAACGCCTGCCTAGCATGCCCTGGAATTGATGCCCAGCCCCATATAAAACTGGGCATGGTGGTGCATGTCTATAATCCCAGCAATTGAAAGTGGAAGCAGGAAGCTCAGAAAATCATGGTCATCCTCAGCCATACATCAAGCCAATTCTTGGTGACATGAGACCAGATCTCAAAACCAAAGGGGGAGGGGCCTGGAGAGATGGCTTAGCAGTTAAGGAGCTTGCTTGAGAAGCCCAAGGACCCATATTCGACTCCAGTAAGCCAGACACACAGTGATGCAAGTGCACAAGGTCGCACAAGCACAAAAGGTGGCTTACGCATCTGGTATTTGACTGCAGTGGCTGGAGGCCCTGGCGCGCACATGTGCTTGCTCATTCTCTCTCTCATGTAAAAAAAAAAAGGCCTTGGGGCTAGAGAGATGGCTTAGCAGTTAAGTGCTTGCCTGTGAAGCCCAAGGACCCCAGTTCGAGGCTCAATTCCCCAGGACCCACGTAAGCCAGTTGCACGAGGGGGCGTATGCATCTGGAGTTCGTTTGCAGTGACTGGAAGCCCTGGTGCACCCATTTTCTCTCTTTCTGCCTCTTTCTCTGTCACTCTCAAGTAAATTAAAAAACAACAACAACAAAAGGGGGGGGGTGGGAGAAACCCAGTGTTAAAAGACCAAAAACAGGGCTGGAGAGATGGTTTAGTGATTAAGACATTTGCCTGCAAAGCCAAAGGATCCTGATTCAACTCTTCAGGACCCATGTAAGCCAGATGCACAAGGGGGCGCTTGCATCTGGAGTTTGTTTGAGTGCTGGAGGCCCTGGCATACCCACTCAATCTCTCCTTCCCAAATAAATAAATAAATAAAATAAAATATATTAATAAAAATTTTTTAAAGACCAGAAACAGGGGCTAAAGAGATGGCTTAGTAGTTAAGGCACTTGCCTGCAAAGCCAAAGGAACCAGGTTTGATTCCCCAGGACCCACATAAGCCACATGCATGTGGAGGTGCATGCATTTGCATTGATTGGAGGCATCCATTCTCTTTCTCTCAAATAAATAAAACAATATAATATCTCCCAGGACTGCTAGAGGACCAGGTGAAGTTATGGATACAACAGAGTTGAAACGAAACAAGAAAATATTGGCCTACTCACAACAAGCATTTGCTATTAAGTCACAGTGCCACGATGGCCAGTCCCATGTAGGCTGTTAAGTCATGTACCACTATTATAAAACAGTCCTTTACAGTATAAAGCACTAGTCACAGAAACAAAACAGAAACTCCCAGTTCCCCTCCCCCTCACAAATAAATAAATAACTTTTTTGTTTGTTTTTTTGAGGTAGGGTCTCTCTCTAGCCCAGGCTGACCTGGAATTCATTCACTCTGTATTCTCAGGGTGGCCTGAACTCTCAGTGATCCTCCTACCTCTGCCTCCCAAGTGCTAGGATTAAAGGTGTGTGCCACCATGCCTGGCTAAATAAATTAAAAAAAATTTTTAAGGCATATTACATCTAATAATGTGAAGAATCATAAAATGCAGAAAGGGCTATGTGAGTCAGTGGCAGGCAACTCCCAAAGCCCGTGTTTCATAAGCAGGCCTTCCAAAGAATTCAGCACCAATGAGGAAACAGATCAAGAACACAGACCATTTCTTCTTTCCTCTTTGAGATAAGGTCTCACTAAATAGCCTAGAATAGCTCAAAACTCAAGATCTTCCTGACTCAGCCTCCGAGAATTGGGATTACAGACCAGGACCATGACGCCTGGTACACACCGCACACTAGTCTGTGTAAACTGCACTCAAAGCATTGCTAGAAAATGCTAGGGAGAAGAAAACCAAGACCCTTGCCTGACTCAGGCCCCTGGGTATAAATAGCAGCATGGAGTCTGATCCTAGGATGGCTCCTCTGGGGTGCGCACACCCTGGGAACACAGGCTTCCGTGAACTCCTAATGGTAGCCATCTTCAGGGTTCCTCAGACATGCCCCCACACTTTCCTGAGGGAGACCTGTTGAGATAGACTTCCCACTTCTCAGAAGAAACCTCCACTTTAGTCCACCCCAGTCTTAGGGTACAGGAAGCTCCCCCTTAATGGAGCACGGTAGGTCACTCACAGTTCATCTTAGTAAGAGATGTATTGCAGATAAACTTTCATTTTTATGCATATTTTGCCCATCTCTCATACTTGTTTTATCTAGAATTCATTTTGTTTCTTGTGCTGCCTGGGCTGGAACCCAGGGCTAGAAGCATGCGAGGCAAGCTTACCAGGTTACCACACGCTTGTTCTTTTGATCAACTGCTATGGAGCCAGGAAGCTAAGAACAAGATGGCCTGATAGGAAAGCATCCTGGACCCCAAGAATCTTGAAAAGCGCTGTGCAAGATCTAACTGCCGCAGGTAATCTGCTCATGTATTCTTACAACTTGGGTCACTGGCTGTCACACTGCTGATACTTGCAGTCCCGTAAATATGACCAAAAGCAATTTAATGCAGCACTCAGATAGCAATATTTAAGATTTATTGGAAAATATTTAACTTTGATGAAAAAAAGTAGATGCTAACTTTAAAATATCTAATGGATAGAGTTCAAAAATCCTGTAAAAATGCAGAGTAAAGAAAGACCACTGCAGCATGTGGCCCAGCTTCATTAACAGAGAATGTGCCAATGGAATCAAGTATTTGCAGAGATTTGACAGCACAGAAAGATCTAGAGGCAGCAGCTAGGAGACAAAAGCTCACCTCCATTAGCCAGTCTAGGAGAACTGCCCGCATCCTAGCCTGCAGAAGAGGGTGGCGCTGCAGAAAGTGCTCATCCCGCAGGTATGTCTTTTCCTTGTTTAGCATGATCCTCCACACTTCCTCTTTATTTGCCCAGCTACAGAAACAAAACAGAACAGAAAGCCCACTCAAGTGTCAGTCTGCATTCAGATGGGGACTGAGAAGATACATGAAGAGATCTGGAAGGCATGGGGCAAAAACAAAAAAATGCTTACTTCAGTACAGGCAGTGGGGAGGCTCTGGAGGGTGTGAATCTTCGAGGCTCAAATGTAGTCTTAGGGTACTCCAGCTTATCGTCCTCTTCTTTGTCAGGGGTGGGGATGAAAGAGCAGGGGTCTACACGTGCTGAATTATCGTCCCAGGGCTGTCCACGAAACACACGTAGGAAAGTGTATAAACCACTGACTTCTGCATTCACTAATTAGCCAGGATTTCAACTGGGGAGTTAATATCCAGACCTCAGCACACCAGGGGAAGACGGCACAGACACGCAAGAACCAGCCATGACATGGAACTTCATGTCACTTCTCTAACCAGCTCAGAGTCCAGGCAGTAAATCCCAAAATTGATCATCTTTATTCTCCCGTTATGGCCATCAAACAAGGTGCCAGGGTAACCAACTGGACAGAGGAGACCTCAAACGCAATCCAAAGAGCTGTTAGATGACAAAAATGACTGGCCATATATGCCAACAATGGGGTCCTTTTGCTTTCCCTATCTCAAAGCAAAACAAAAATGACAGCTACCTAGTTCAGACCAAATGGAGCCAGGGTCACAGGTCACACTAAGTCTGTGGGGATAGAGCGCAGGTATTCCTGAAGACCTTTGAGCCATATGCCTGCAGCCTTACAGAATACAATCCAGACTCTGGATTCAGCCAAGCAACCATCGTTCAAAACTAAAGCAACGTGTTTTCAGGAGACTGACTTTTAGTCTGTCTTTATTATCTGAAAGCCAGGCATGGTGGCACATGCCTATAGTCCTATAATAAACTTGGGAGATGGAGGCAGGAGAATCAAGAGTTCCAGGTCATCCTCAGCTCCATAACCTAGAATACAGGTGACCCCGTTGCAAAAAATATTTGGGGGCTGGAGAGATGGCTTAGCAGTTAAGGTACTTGCCTACAAAGCCAAAGGACCATGACTCAATTCCCCAGGACCAATGTAAGCCAGATGCACAAGGTGGTGCATGCATATGGAATTCTTTTGCAACAGCTGGAGGCCCTCACTCACCCATTCTCTCTCGCTGTCTCAAATAAGAAAGTATTTTTAAAATTTTGGAAATGCCTAAGGTTATTTAGAATAATTTCTTTTATAAGCTGTGATTTCTTGTCCTACTAGAGAAGCAATGACTGTGCTGTTGTGGGAGCTCTGGGAGTCTGACACCTGTGCCATTTCGACTTTTACCATTATTTTGCTCTGCATGTGTTTGTGTGTGTGAATACTGGTGCATGCATGCCATGGCACATATGTGGAGGTCAGAGGTCAACTTCAGGTATTAGCCCTCCCTTTCCACCTTGTCTCTGACAGGGTCTCTCACTGTCCATGCTGCACACTCACCAGGCTGGCTGGCCCTTGACATTCTCCCATCTGCCTCCCTTCTTGCACTGTGGTCAGATGCTGGTGCAGCAACCAGCTTTTATATGGGTTCTGGGAATCTGAACTTGGATATTCACGCTTGAGCAGCAACTGCTTTATGGACTAAGCCATCTCTCTAGCCCTACTTGTTCACTTATAAACATGAGCTCATTCCACAGCCCAGGCTAGCCTAGAACTCATGACACTCCTATCTCAGCCTCCCAAATGCTGGGTTACAGGTGTGTGCCACCATGTCCAGCACTTGTCTTTTTTTTTTTTTATTTTTTATTATTTTTTTGGAGAGAGACACAGAGAGACAGAGAGAGAGAGGGAGAGGAAGACAGATAGAGATGGGCCCGCCAGCAGTGTCTCAGCTGCTGCAAACGACATCCAGATGTGTGCGCCCCCTTGTGGTCAAGTGCGGCATTGCGCCCTTGCATCACTTTGCATCTGGCTAAACGTGGGACCTGAAGATTGGAACCAGCATTCTTAGGTTTAGCAAACAGGCGCCTTAACCGCTAAGCCATCTCTCCAGCCTTTTTTTTTTTAATGTGGACTAGAGAACAGAGCAGATAGCTGGAATGATTCCCACAGAGACTCCAAGCTGAGTGCTCCCTGGAACATGGGTCACCTTCAGAGGAAGCCCAGACACTGCCCAGTGGGAAGAGCAAAGCTAGATAGGGCTCCTCTCCACTCAATGTACAAAGAATTGGACATGCAAATTATCCACAACAGTTCCTGCCAACAGCTGTGTGAGAAAAGCAGCTTCCTTTCAGTTCTAGTATCATGTGCTCAGTAGCATTGCCTTGACTCAAAAAGTTCATGTTACCACTGCTGTAAGTTGCTCTTATTCGAATGAATTTTCCTATGAAGGCATAAGCCATGTACTGCCTACCCACCATGGCCAGATGGCTGGCATATCTGAAAGCAGAGATCAGTTGCTGGCAGTTTCTAACCTGTAGCTCATGGACAAATGAGATGAATCACAGCAGACAAATGGGCTCCAAAACTGGCCTTTTTAGGAGCCAGTATATAAGGCAGATTACTTACAGCTAAGTCTAACTAGCAGGTATCAAGTTTCACAGGAAGCAAGATTGGCCAGACTTAAGGAGAAATGAGATAACAGCAAGAGACCAACTGTGACCAAAGCTCAACACCTCTCCTCCCTATGCTACTGTTGCTCCTTATGTAAAAACATCTAGAAGAGTAAGGAGCAGTCCAGCATTCACCTTCAAATAAAAGTTACACTGGCTGGGCATGGTGACAGTCATTAGTCCCAGCACTGCGAGGCTGAGGTAGGAGGATTGCCATCACTGTAAGTTCAAGGCCAGCCTGAGCTGAGTTCCAGATCAGCCTGGACTAGAGTAAAACCCTGCCTCAAAAAAAAAAGCCCAGTGTTGTGGCACACACCTTTAATCCTAACACTTGGAGGCAGAGGTAGGAGGATCACCATTAGTTTGAGGCCACCTGAGACTACAGAGTGAATTCCAGATTAGCCTGGGCTAAAGTGGGACCCTACCTTGAAAAACTAGAGGTAAGTCTCATGAAAATTAAATGATAAAAAAGGACATGTAAAACAGATTTTGGGTAACAAGGCATTTTTAAGGCATTATTTTCATTCAGAATAACCCCAACACTTGGGGGGCTGAGGCAGGCAGATCATGTCTATGATGTCAGCCTGAGTCACACAGCCAAACCCTTCCTCAAAAAACCTAACCAAATAACAATCCAAAATGGCCTAAGATAAGGATCAAAGATCCCTTTAGTCTCACTGAAGCGGCATCACTGAGTCAGAATGCTGACAGCAAGCTCCAAGTTCTTGCACTGGGTTCAACTTGAGCTACTCCAGAGAAAATCCTATGCAATGGGCAAAAATGTTGTACCCCAAAATCTATCAAGAAAAAGAAAACCTTGCTCCATGGTCATTTTAAAGCTACCTAACTCTACAAATATGTAGAAACTTGTCATTAATTTCTAGATAACCACACAAATGCCTTCCAGATATGGAGCCTCCAGTTCCATCCCAGGTACTTGAAGCACTGCCGTGTTATTCGCAAGAGCAGACACGGGTTTAAGTCTCCAAAAAGTCAACAATGGAGGGCTTTGCTTCATTTTCACTTGGAAATTTCTCTTCCAAACGGCATGAACCAGCTTAAATCTTGTGAAGAAGAGGTTCCCTTTTCTTTTTGAAGTAGGGTTTCACACTAGCCCAGGCGGACCTGGAATTCACTCTGTAATCTCAGGGTGGCCTCAAACTCACAGCGATCCTCCTACCTCTGCCTCCCAAGTGCTGGAATTAAAGGTGTGCACCCTTCACCCAGCTTGGTTCACCTTATAATACAAAATTAACTTGTTGGGTTTGAAGGTTCGTTAAGGTAAGAAACAAGACTGTGACATGCATTCTAGCTTTTTCTCTACACTTCTGCTCCTTTCTCAAATACTCAGTGGGTCCTCCCAGGAAATGCAGATCACTGAAATCTCAGGGGGTGGGACCATAGCCATTGCAAACCGTGAGGACCATCACCCCTAAACTCTCCCTTCTTCTAGATCAGCGGTCACTCCCTGCTTCACGAAGTCACATGCTCCACTGCTAACCTCTTCAGACCACAGCACTGAGGTCTGTGTGCGTGAATACTGTTCCCACTCAGCTTTATCTGAGATGGAGGCCGAAGGTCTCACCAGCCAGCGTGGAGATAGGCTGCTTCTGCTACCCAAGCCATAACTACAGTCTCCAGCCATTTCTGGAGGCAAAGAGATAATACAAGCCCTCTCTGCAAGGAGCTTTTGATGTTGTGATACCAGACTGTGCACGAAAGATCTGGCAGGCACTCCATAGGAGGGGCAGGGGAAACAGCAGCAGTACAAGGAAAAACTGGCTCAGATATACATGCCAGGACAGACCCCTGCTAAGGCCAGGTGAAGCCCGGGACAACAGTGGTCAGTGCATCTGACTATTGGCTGGGCGGATGAATATTCTGGGCCACAGAGGGGAGAAGTGTAAAACCTGACCTAAGGGCATGGGAAAAGTCCTTAAGAGTCCATGACAAAAAAACCAATATGGATGGGGAAGAAGTGGTTGGAGTCCCTTCCTCCAGGTCACTAATCATTAGTGACAGGGTGGCAGGCCCAGCTTTGCCCCTGTGTTGGGCTTACAGAGGACTCTAACTCTAGGATGCGGTACAGGTTCCTTCGACTGCCCACTGTGGTTCTTCCAAGCATTACCTGGAACCTCAGAGGTGCTAGTCAGGAACACAAACCCTTCCTGCAATCCCAGGCTGGCAGAGGCCAGGCTGCATTGACAAGCACCCGGCTCAGCCATGTGGCCTGTGGCTCTGGTTAGGGGAACTACTAAAAGCAGTGTCTTGAGTAGGAGATAAGATGAAACCCAGGTGGAGGAGGCAGGAGGGCCAATGTCCGACCTTCCCGCAGGCCCAGCAGGCTTACCTGACTGCCATCCTGGCCTCTCACAGTCCTGTCAATCTTGGCAATTTCTTCATCTGGATCCTGCAAAAACTAACATAAAAATAAATAAACAAATAAACACCGATCTACCAAGGATAAACAATAAACAGCGGAAAGACAAAAACAGGGAGAGAAAAAGGGAGGAAAAAGTTGGTTAGGTTTTGAGCACCACTTCAGCCAAGGACCCCCCCCCCCCACTAACTCCCTTCATTGTCCCACCTGGTGGGCAGATCTAACTCCGGTACCCAGGTAAGAAGGAACTGGGGGGGGGGGATGAGGGATGTCCTCCCCAACCTGTGTCCTTTGTACTCACAACGGCCACATTTGCCTTCCTTTTCCTGGGGCGAGAAGAGAAGTCAGTGCCACTTTCTTCTTTCATGGTGTCGCGGTCCTTCGCATCCCTGCAAAGGGCATGGTGGCCCAAAGGCGGGGGTGAGCGCTCCCCAAATCTCCGCCTGCCCCTCCCCCACCGCTGTACACCCTTCCCCTCCCGCAGCAGCCGGGCCACTCACCTCTCCTTCCTTTCTCTTGGCATGGTGCAGGGCTCGGGCTCCGATCTCAGGCCTGGGGGACACCGAGCGGGTATAGAGAGAGGTGAGGGCGGCCCGGGGAAGGGCGCCAGGGCCCGCCCGGGGCACCCCTCCCCCCTCCCGCGCGGGCGGCGGCGGCAGCGGGAGCCTCCCGGGCCGGCCGGGAAAATGGCCGATGGGGCCCGGGTGGCCTGTCACCCGCGGCGCCCGCCTGCAGCCTGCCGATCCCGGGTCCGAGCCTGAAGTTGGGGGTGGAGGTGGTGGTGCGGAGGCCCAGATATCCCCCTTCGAGCACCCCCCGCCAGTGCCCCATTCATCGCCGCCCTTCGAAGGTCGGGGCTGCCTCAGTTTCCCCTTCCACGTTTTCCCCACCGTCCCCCCACCCACCCAGCCAGCCCATCTTCTCTCTCACGGCCACCTTGGTCCCCCGGGGCCACCCCGCGTGGACGGCTCCGGGAGCCCGCTGCATGCACCCCACCCCCACCCCGACCCGGCGGGTCCAGGCGTGAGCCCCCGGCAGGCGGCCCGTACCCGAAGCGGTGTCCGCCGCAGACAGGCGCGCACGAGCGGGACGGGCGGGCGGGAGGGAAGCCCGGGGGCGGCGGCGGCGGTGGCGGGCCGGGCGCGCGGCGCTGGCGGGATCCGCGCCTGCCCCCTACACCGCGCTGGCGGCCGAGCCGGCTGCTCCTGCGCCCGGCTGCGAGCGGGACATTTAAAAATCCCAGCGCGCGGCCCCGGCCCCGGCCCGCCCTCCAGTCCCGCCCCGCGGGCTCCGAAGCCCCTCCGCGGCCGCCGCAGCGCTGCGACCCGCCCCCGTCACCGCCCCCCGCACCGCCCCGGAGCCGCGCCGAACGGCGGCCCGGTCGGGAGGGGCGGGGCTTCGGGGAGATGGGCGTGGCTACGGCGGAGGGGCGGGGCCACGTGTCAGGGCCTGCGCGCCAGGGAGAGCGAACGCGGGACGTGCTGGGCGGTCCCCGAGCCTGCGCGGGGCGGGACGCGGGAGAGCCGGCCGGTGCACGCGGAGGCGGGAGGGACGCAGGGCGGGAGAGGGCGGGGCCGGCGGACGCGGGAGAAGCCTGGCGCGCTGGCCGAGGGACTCTCGGGCAAGAGCGGAGCGGAGAGTGGCCCCGGCCGCGGGGATCCCCGTGGCCCGCGCGGGTTCCGTGTCAACCCGGCGGGCGGGTCGCGAGGATCGGGTCCCCGGGCCGCACCTAGCGGGAGGGATGCTCCGATGGGCTGGGAGCCGAGGACTCGGTGTCTGCCCGCCTCCCGCGCGCGCGCGCGCACTGTCCCTCCTGCAACGTCCTTCCCGCCCACCCCCAGACGCAGGGATCCGCGCCCTGGGCCCAGGGGCGTGGATGTCCCCAAGGTCACCCAGCGCGTGGCGCCTGGGCCCGGAACCAGGCTTCTGCCGCTGGATGTGTGTGTGGGAGAGGGGTCCCTGCGGAGCAGCTGTTACTCCTGGGCGCAGGTCCACTCTTCTGCCAGTGCATCCGCATGTTCATTCATTCAATTAAGCCGAGCACCTTCCCCCGTGCCTCTAGCGTACAGGCCCTTCTTGGAGCACGATTAGGCCTTTCTGACCCTCGGGGTCCCTGAGAGGCCATCTCCCCGGCCCTCCCTGGCCCATAATGCTCCGTGTGAACTGACCCTCAACCCCCCCCCAACACCTGACCTCGATCTCCCACCTCAGTCGCCCGATCCACCATCCCTCTGCCCTTTATCGCCGTGCCACACTGTAGCTTGTCCCCTTCCGTGGCCCATTTTTCCTAGAGAATCCGGAGGTGTTTGGTGATAACTTCCCCTCTACCATGACTCCTTTTGCCCCCTCTTTGTTCCCACCTCCTACCTTCTCCATCTTGATTGTGCTGCATCCCTCAGCTGTGGGCATGATACCCAGGGGCCCGGAGGACACTTGCATCGTATTTGTGAAGGGGGTTGAAAACCAGTGAGACAGACAGGTCTTCCAAGACTCAACGTTTCGAAGTGTGTAAGGCAGGGCTCCGAACATCCTCGGGCCCTTCAATTTCAGCCTGTCGTCTCTGACTCACTGGCCATCTTGAAGTTAGAGCGGGGTGTGCCAACCCCACAAGTCCTGGCTAGCACGTTCATAGTGTCCCAGGCTGCTCACATAACTTGCTCAGTGTGTGATATGCCTGTGGAGCCAAAAACCCCACACCCCCAACCCTATGTTCGTGAATATTAGCAACAATTCCCAAACAGTAGCTTTGGGTCAAGCCCCTCAAGGTGCCATCTCTTACTAACCCTATCATGTTGATACCACGATGATCCTGATTCTCAGTCACTGACAACTGAGTGAAGTGATACAGGTGAATCATTTCAGTGCCTGGCACACAACAAATGCTCAATAAATGTGTTCTTTGTTGTGTTTGATTTGTTTTTTGAAGTAGGCTGACCTGGAATTCACTCCAGTCTCAGGGTGGCTTCAAACTCACTGCATTCCTCCTATCTCAGCCTCCCAGGTACTGGGATTAAAGGCATGAGCTAATAAAAGATTTTCTTTGTGACCCCATCAGCAAAGAGTGAGAATTCCAGATGCTCTGTTTCCTAGCTGACACATTCAACAATAAAACGAATGAATTAATGTTATATTAATCACTGACAACACACTAAAAAGCGCGAACAACTCCCTCACACAACAACATAAAAATTAACCCACAGACAGAATGCTGAGCACCAGAAGCCAGGTGTACTTGAGGTTTCCATGTATTTGCAGTTTAAGAAAAAATAATAATAATAATAAAGCCAGGTGTGGTGACACACACTTGTCATCCCACATTTGGGAGATTGAGCTAAGAGGGTCACCAGTTTGAGCCTTGCCTGAGTTACGTAATGACATCCTGCCCCCCACCCCCCAGCAATAAATCCCAGTGCTCAGGAGTCAGAGGTAGGAGGATCAATGAATGTGAGTTTGAGGCTAGCCTGAGACTACATGGAGAATACCAGGTCAACCTGGGCTAAAACAAAACCCTACCTCAAAAAAAAAAAAAATTAGGACTGGAGAAATGGCTTAGTGGTTAAGGCACTTGCCTACAAAGCCAAAGGACTCAGGTTTGATTCTCCAGGACCCACATAAGCCAGATGCACAAGGGAGCACATGCATCTGGAGTTCTTTGCAGTGGCTGGAGGCCCTGGTGCGCCCATTCTCTCTCTCAAGTAAATAAAGAAAAATTAAAAAAATAAAAAAACAAATCACACATATCTCCCTATCCACTAGGTTGGTGGTAGAGCACATGGTTATTGGCATAAAGCCCTGGGGTTCCATCCTCAGCATGCTAGTGGGGGAGCGAAAAGAAGATTATGGCAACTAGCAGTCTTAACAGTAGTTACTTCTGGAGTGAAGTCATAACCAGGGGAGGACCAAGGGAACGTTCTGGGTCCTATACACATTTATATGTCTTGACCTGAACATTATTCATATGTAAAACCCATTTCACGGGACTGGATCTTTTTGTTTTCTTAGGCTCTCATGTAGCCCAGGCTGGCCTCAAATTCATTATGTAGCCAGGGATGAACTTCTGATTCTCCTGCCTTCACCTCCAGAGTGCTGATTTTATGTGGAGCTCAGAGTCACACCCAGGCCTCAAACCTGCTAGGAAAGCACTCTACCAACTGAACTATCCCCCAGCCCTGACCGGACCTTACACAGCTTCCTATATGGTTGAGATTTACGGTTTGATTTCATCATGATATAAACATGTGCCCTTCTTTCAGAATAGTAGTCAACAAATTACATGAAATATTCAGTATATTTGCTATTTGTTTGTTTGGGGGGCTGTGGCTTCAGTTGATTTCAAACTTGCTATGTAACCAAGGAAGATCTGAAACCACAGATGCTCCTGCCTCAACCTCACAAATATTGAGATTACACGTATGTGCCACACCAAGCATAAATGAATTCTTAATATTTTAATTTATTTATTTGCAAGCAGAGAGAGACAGGTTCAGTTCCCCAGGACCCAGGTAAACCAGATGCGCATGGTGCATAGCGCGTGCGTCTGGAGTTCCTTTGCAGTGCTAAAGGCCCTGGCATACCCATTCTCTCTCTCTCTCTCTCTCTCATAAATAATAATTTTTTAAAAAATGCTGAAGATATGGCTTAGCGGTTCAGGCACTTGACTACAAAGCCAAGGACGTAGGTTTGATTCCCCAGGACCCACATAAGCCAGATGCACAAGGTAGTTCATGCGTCTGGAGTTCATTTGCAGTGGCTGTAGGCCTGGTGCACCCATTCTCTCTCTCTCTCTTTCTCTTGCTGTTGGCCTCTTTCTCTCTCTGCTTCTCTCTCTCTCTCAAGTAAATAAATAAAGATAAAATATTTTTTAAAAAATTTTAAAAAACGGCCTGGGAAGATGGCTTGCAACTAAATGTACTTGCAAAGTCTGATCACTGGAGTTTAATTTCTAAACTGACCCAGTAAACCAGTCGTAAAAAATGGTGCATGCATGTGCAAAAAGAGAGAGAGAGAGAGAGAGAGAGAGAGGGAGAGATCAAGCAAGGTCCAATCTCTGTCCATGTGGAGGTAAGCCCTTTTACCATGGAGCCATCTGTCCAGTGCTTTTTTAAAAACAAATTTTAAATATTTTCGTTTATTTATTTGCAAGCAGAGAGAGAAGATAGAATGGGCATACCAGGGTCTCCAGCCACTGCAAACAAACTCCAGATGCATGTGCCACTTTGTGCAGCTGGCTTTACATGGGTACTGGAGAATTGAACTCTGGTCCTTAGTCTTTGCAGGCAAGGGCCTTAACCACTGAGACATCTCTCCAGCCAACCTTTTTATTAATTTATTTATTTGCAAGGAGAGAGAGAATGAGAATGGGCGTGCCAGGGCCTCTAGCCGTACAAATGAACTCCAAACGCATGAACCTCTCTGCGTATCTGGTTTTATATGGGTACTGGGGACTCAAACCGAGGTTGTTAGGCTTTGCAGGTATTTTTGCCCATTTGGGATTGATGGAGGTAATCATGAGGATTGGCAGCTGCTGCTCAGAGCAATAAGGGTGAAAATGAGAGAATTCTGGGGGCTGTGACTTCACATGGGGAGTGGGGCATGCCAGGAGGACTGCATGGAGGAAGCAGCATCTAATCCCCAAGGCAGGAAACACTCTGTCCTGTAGCTTGGCACCTTGAAAGCTTACTGATAGTTGCAAGCATGGTAGCTCATGCTTCTAATCCCTGCACTCAGGAGGCTGAGGCAGGAGGCTCAAGCTAGCCTGGGCTACATATTTCACACCATCCTGGGCTACACTGTGAATCCCTGTCTCAAAAAAAAAATTATTGAGGAGCCAGGCATGGTGGTGCACACCTTTAACCTCAGCACTCGGGAGGCAGAGGTAGGAGGATTGCCGTAAGTCTGAGGCCACCCTGAGACTACATAGTAAATTCCAGGTCAGCTTGAACTATAGTGAGACCCTACCCGGAAAAAATAAAACAAATATATATTTGAGGGGCCACTCATCTGGGGCAGCTGGCCTTGGGATATGAGTTCATTTCATTCTGTTGCATCTGGGGTTGAGAGTATCCAAGGTTTGACTCAGCCTTGGAGGAGAGACTGGACAGCATTAGAGATAGAGAACTGACAGCTGTGTAGTTCAGGCAGCCCCTCCCCTTCGCCATGAGCCTTTGGAACGTTCTCATCTGTAAACTGGGTGTGAGTCTAATGGTCTGACCTCTTAGAGTAGCTGTGAGGAGTCAGTGTCTCCATGCCCATCCTGCTCTTTCAACAGTGTCTGGCACAGAAAAAGCACCCTAGATGTGTTAATTATTCACCCAACAAGTCAAGGGCCTTCACAGCTTCATCTGTGACCCAGGCCCTGATCATGGTGGAGGGGTAAGGACAGGAGCCTGTACATAAGGATTATGGAGATGGAAAGGTCAGCCTGATGGAGCATTCGTTTAAAAAAAAAAAAAAAAAAAAAGCCGGGCGTGGTGGCGCACGCCTTTAATCCCAGCACTCGGGAGGCAGAGGTAGGAGGATCGCCGAGAGTTCGAGGCCACCCTGAGACTACATAGTTAATTCCAGGTCAGCCTGGACCAGAGTGAGACCCTACCTCACAAAAAAAAAAAAAAAAAAAAAAAAAAAAAAAAAAGCCGGTGTGGTGGCGAACGACGCCTTTAATACCAGCACTCGGAGGCAGAGGTAGGAGGATCATCATGAGTTTGAGGCCACCCTGAGACTACATAGTGAATTCCAGGTCAGCCTGAGCTAAAGTGAAACCCTACCTCGAAAAACAAAAACAAACAAACAACAACAACAAAAAGCTTAGCTGGGTGTGGTAGCTCACACCTTTAATCCCAGCACTCAGGAGGCAGAGGTAGGAGGATCGCCATGAGTTCATGGCCACCCTGAAACTACATAGTGAGTTCCAGGTCAGCCTGGACTAGAGCGAGACTCTACTTCGAAATACCAAACCAAAAAAAAAATTATTTTATCTTTTTATTTATTTGAGAAAGCGCGCGCGCGCGAGAGAGAATGGGCTTGCCAGGGTCTCTGGCCACTGCAAACAAACTCCATATGCATGCACCACCTTGTGCATGTGGCTTATGTGGGTACTGGGGAATCGAGACCCGAACCAGGGTCCTTAGGTGTCACAAGCAAGCGCTTAACCATTAAGCCATCTCTCCAGCCCAAGGCATCTTTTATTTGTAGTGTTTTTCTTTTTTCCAGTGCTGAGATTGGTACCCAGGACCTCATACCCACTAGCAAAGTGCACTTACCACTGAGTTAAGTTCTCAGCCCACCCTAAAGGTATGTCAACAGGAAGTGCCGAGGCTTTGCCGGCTAGAGAAGGTTGCACAGGGAAGGTGAGCCCCAAATCAGTGCTCCCCAAGGCTCACTTGCTGTTCATGTGCAATTTACACTGCTGTGCATGAGCCCTGAGGTGGGGAGACTGAAATCCATGGGTGGTCCTAACTCTGGCCTGGGCCCCTCTTAGGTAGGGAAGCAAGTCCAGTCCACTTTCAGAATGAAGACTTGCTAGGAAAATGAAAATTGCCCTTTCGGCTTAGACAGAAGAGGGGGTGGCAGCTGACATGTATGAATTCCGTGCTAAGCAGGGGGCTGTAAGCAACAGGGTTAATTTGCGGACACTACAAAAAGTGGGAGTGTGTGAGCAGGTCGGGATGTTGGGGGCAGACATGCAGCAACCCCAACTACTACCTCAGCGTGGGTCAAGGGACAAGGGTGCTTTGTTCTGCAGCGGACCTGTATATCCCCAGCTTTCAGTTAAATCTCTTCATTTTGGGGGCTTTCTGAAGACAGGCACAGCTGCAGAGGAGAGGCGGGGCCTCAAGGAGAAGGCATCTCCCTTCTGGTCAGAGATCAACATTTTTCTCTAAGCACCACCCTGTGAGGCACAGGAGAGAGGGCCTTGGCCAATCAGAGCCACGCATTCCTGGCTGTATGATTGGTTTAGGCCCATAAGCTGGGCCAATGGCAATCCTCAGGAGTTGCTAGGCTGTCTGGAAGTGGGCCTGGAGCCATGAGGCCATCTTGCCACATAAGTTGACCTGCTTTGGAGGGAAGTTCTTCCTGGAGAGCAGAGCCTGGCGTGCTGCAGTGAGGGAGGCCCATTTCCGATTTGTGGAGCTCCTGTCTCCAATCACGCCCAACACTGGATTATTGGGAACTTTCTGGATGCTGGGAACCAATAGTTGTTTTCATGCATTGACTTAGCTAGTTGAGGTTGGGTTTCTTTATCTTTTGCCTGCAGGAATCCTGCGGTGAGTGGAAGGGCGAGGAATGACCCATCAAGATCTGTCCAGCATGGGGCAGGTGGGCCCATGCTGGGCTGTGAGCTCCTTAGGCTCCCAGACCCTTCTGCACAGTGTCTGCAAATCGGATGACACATTCCTTTGCTGGTACCAGGCCTAGATACAGGAATATCCCTCAGTCACTCACTTTAGTCAGTCAGGTCGGGGTCCACTTATAACCAGCCAGGAAGCTAAGTAGCCCCTGTGTGGTTGCGCAAGACCCAGCACTGAGCAGAGCCCCCCGCCCCCAGAAATGCCACTCCTAATGTCACACACAAACCAGTGCTGGCAGCCCACCGAGATTTGGCAAAAAGAAAAAAAAATATATATGTATATATATGAATTTCTGTACACACGAGAATTTCCAACAACGGGATAATTTGGCAAAGTGGAATCCACATCTGCCCAAGAGCAACATCAGGAAGATGCCCCGTTGTGGAGCGACTTCCCTTTAAATCATCATCATCATCTGTACCTTTAATCCCTCAGAGATCAACCTGGCCTCAAAACCCCACCTAGGAATTCAGAGTTGACTCAGAGCAGGGCTGAGGGCGGGCCCGGACTAAAGCAAAGGATGAATGGGAGAAGGAAGGCATGGAGGGAGGCTGAGACTGGACGCAACCCAGGCCTCATGCCTGAGCATCCCCAGAGCCCAGCCCAGGTTCTGGAGAGCTGGATTTGCTGTGTAAATAAATGGATGGATGAATGGATGGGGGCAAAGGTGAGTGCCTCAGAAAGCCTTTCCAGGCTGCGATAGGAAGCCAAGGAGCCTGGGTGTGTGGCGTTCAATCCCCAACACATTCTTTTGCTGGTATTAGGGACACAAAGGCAATTTCACATGGAAGGCCAGGGCTTCCCCCCCCCCTCCTCCACCTTCCCTTCTGGCCTCCGAGGGCCTCTCCACCTTTGACCTCTCACCACAAATTATATTTCCCACTTCAATACATTTGTTTTCCAGGGAAAACCTCCTAGCCATACCCTAAATGGAAAATCCAGCATCCCCAGCCACAAGGAAAGTATCAAGATGTTTTTGTCTAAAACACATCCACGCAGAGGCCGGCTGCTTGCCCCAGGCAGCCTGAGGCCAGATCTCCTGTTAAACAAGAGATGACTATGCGATCCTGATTACACAAGGTACCTGGAATAGTCACATTCACGGAGACAGAAAGTGGAGTGGTGGCTACCAGGGCTGAGGGAGAGGGGAGAAGGGAAGTCACTGCTTAAAGGGGGCAGAATTCCAGCTGTGCGTGATGAAAAGAGGTCTGTGGACGGATATACGTAAGGGTGGCACAACAGTATAATGTCCTTAATATCACTTAATTGTGCATTAAAAAATAGTGAAAACCCTGAGTGTGGCGGCACAAGCCTTTAATCCCAGCACTCGGGAGGCAGAGGTAGGAGGATGGCCATGAGTTCAAGTCCACCCTGTGACTACATAGTGAATTCCAGGTCAACCTGGACTAGAGGGAGACTCTACCCTTGAAAAACAAACAAACAAACAAACAAACAAACAAACAAACCACACACACACATATATATCTGGAATGAGTGTAAGGCAAAGGGTCAAGGGTCAATGATGGGCAGGGTGAAGAGACCACAGGTAGGGTATCAGCTCTGAATGAGGGGCACACGGAAGGTATCGTGCAAGAGGTGGCCCAGGTATATTGGGGAGATGGAAGTGAGTTGCTGGGGATGGTGCACCTTGATGCTTGCTGTGTGTAGTGTTGGTCTGTATAATGGCTGTGTTTTCAGTTTGTCTCTTCCTCCTACAAGGAGTCCCTTCCCACATTGGTGTCTGATCAATTTTTTAAATTTTTTAAAAATTTTATTTATTTTTGGAGAGAGACACAGAGAGAAACAGAGAGGGAGAGGGAGACAGATAGAGATGGGCGCGCCAGCAGTCTCTCAGCTGCTGTGAATGAAATCCAGATGCATGCGCCCCCTTGTGGTCAAGTACAGCATTGCACCCTTGCATCACTGCATCTGGCTAAACGTGGGACCTGGAGATTGGAACCAGGTTCTTAGGCTTAGCAGGCAGGCACCTTAACTGCTAAGCCATCTCTCCAGCCCCCTGATCAATTTTTGGAGGAGAGATCAATGAATTCATTTCCTATGCTGAGGACGGGATAGTCACTCACCTTCCCTGTCATCATGCCCTTCCCAGTGCTAGACACCAGAGGGGACCTGGTGATTGCGCCACTGGACTGGGCCACAAGCCACTTTACACACAGTCAGTGCTTATTAAGCCTGATGAATTCTGTCCCTGGGGCAAGAAGGTGACAGTCATCCTGCCCGTATGATGTTCACCACTGTGAGGGAACAAAACAGTCATGACACCGGTCATGACAACACAGCAAGAGACATTCAGGTGAGGCTGCTATACTGGGTGTCACCCCGGCACTAGAGAGGCTGGAGCGGAAGAATCATGAGTTCCTGTCCAGCCTGGGTTGTATAGTGAGACCCTGTTTCAAACAACAACCAACAGTTCTTGAAGGAAACCCAAGGACAGCAGGCCCCTTCCCTGGGGCAGGAAAGACACTCACTGAAACGGACTTTGTCAGAGTTATTGCTATGGGGATGGCAAACACTAGAATTTGTGTTTGGTCCTTTCCCCCAAAGTGATAGTGAGGCTCATAGGTTGAAAATTTGGCCCTCAGTGGGTGGATCCAGTTAATTTTACCAAAGGGCTAATCCACAGACAGGAGTCGTCACTTGATATTATCACTAGGAGACGGTGTCAACAAGGAGATGGGGCCTGGCTAGAGGAAGCACATCATAGGGAGGGTAGAGCTTGTCCCCAGCCCCCTGCCTCTCTCTCCTCCTCTTTTCTACGCTGAGGTTAGCCACTCTGCTACCCTGTGCCACATATGGCTACCATGATACCGTGCTTCACCACACAAGCAGTCCAGAAGTTACAAAGCCACGGGGCTAGGACAGAGAGCTAAAACAAATCCTTCCTCCAGGTTGGTTTGCTCTTTTTTTTTTTTTTTTTTTTTTTTTTTCCAATGCAGTGTCTCACTCTAGCCAGGCTGACCTAGAATTCACTATGCGGCTCTTTGGCTTCCCAAGGGCTGGGATTAAAGGCTTGTGCCACCGTGATGGGGTTAAAGACATGTACCACCATACCCAGCTTTTTTTGTTGTTGTTGTTAAAATTTTATTTATTTTTGGTTTTTCAAGGTAGGGTCTTGCTCTAGCCTAGTCTAACCTGGAATGTAGTCTCAGGGTGGCCTCAAACTCACAGCAATCCTCCTACCTCTGCCTCAGCTTCCTGAGTGCTGGGATTAAAGGTATGTGCTACCATACCTGGCAATTAAAAAAAATTTTTTTTTGTTTTTATTCACTTGAAAGAGGCAAAGAGAGAGAGAAAGAGAGAGAATGGGTTGCCAGGGTCTCCAGCAACTGGAAACAAACTCTAGGTGCTTGTACCACTTTGTGCAGCTGGCTTACGTGGGCCCTGGGAATCGAACATGGGTCCTTTGGCTTTGCAGACAAGCACCTTAACCTCTAAGACATTTCTCCAGCCCTGTTTTTCTGTCTTTCATTTTATCTTATTTTTATTTTTTAAATTTTTTTTATTGACAACTTCTATACTTATATACAAAAAATGTATGATATTTCCCTCCCCTCCCCTGTCTTTCATTTTATTGAGACAGGGTCTCACCAAGTAGCCCAGGCTGGCCTCTAACTTGAAATCCTCCTTGCCTCAGCTTCCACACCACAGGGATTACAGGTGTGCTATACCCAGCCTCCTCTTCTTTTTCAATGACAGGAGCCTTGTTTTCTGTAGTCTCCCTCTCCAGGAGGGCCTGCTGTCTCCAGCCCTGTCTTGGCTCTGCCCACCTTGTATCTCCACTTGCCTATCTCCCAAGCAAATCCAGCATAAGATGCCCAAAGGTGAGCTTGAGATCTACCTACCCTGCCCCCCACCTCACTATCGCCCCAGAAAAATGCCCCACCCCCACGCTCACCCACCTGCTTAATTCCACACCTGGCATTTACTTTTGTAGTCATTTCCCTTGCGCTCTCTTGCAGTCAGATTCGCATTGCTGGCAGAAATCACCCGACCAAGAGCAGCTTTTGGGGAAAAAAGGATTTATTTTGGCTTATAGACTCGAGGGGAAGCTTCATAATGGCAGGGGAAAATGATGGCATGAGCAGAGGGTGGACATCACCCCCTGACCAACAACAAATGGACCACAGCAACAGGAGAGTGTGCCAAACACTGGCGTGAGAAACTAGTTATAATACCCATAAGCTCACCCCCCAACAATACACTGCCTTCAGGAGGTGTTAATTCCCAAATCTCCATCAGCTGGGAACCTAGCATTCAGAACACCTAAGTTTATGGGGGACACCTGAATCAAACCACCACCCCCTCTATGCTACATACATCAACAAGCACCCAAATGTTTCTGGTCTGTGACCTTCTCTCTCTGCTGCCACACTAACAGCAGGTCATTGTCACTGCCTGGAAGGTCACACTGTCTCCTGAAGGGGCTTCCTGCCTTTATTGCCCCTTCCCAGCTACAATGCCTCTGTCACGTGGTCATCCCTTTCCAAAGTAAACTTCATCAAATATACCCCTTCTGCACGTCCTCACTGGGGAGCACTGGCCTCTCCTGACTCTCCCATGCTCCTCACTGCCTCACTACCCATTTCCCAAGCCTGCTTCTGTTTAGGGGTGTTTATACCTGTTCCTCTCCCCAGCCTTTCCCCTTCTCCAACTTGCTCAGACACTAGCTCCTTCAGTATCAATGCTTCCTCCCCATGGGGGCCATTCTTGGCCACACTCTAAAATTGGCTATCTCTATCTCAGGACTGTTATTTTATTTTTTAAAAAATAAATTTATTTATTTATTTGAGAGAGTAAAAGAGGCAGAGAGAGAGAGAGAGAGAGAGAGAGAGAGAGAGAGAGAGAATGGGCACACCAGGGCCTCCAGCCACTGCAAACAAACTCTAGATGCATGTGTCCCTTGTGCATCTGGCTTATGTGGGTCTTGGAGAATCGAACTGGGATCCTTTGGCTTTGTAGGCAAATGCCTTAATTGCTAAGCCATCTCTCCAGCCCTTCCTTCCTTCCTTCCTTCCTTCCTTCCTTCCTTCCTTCCTTTCTTTCTTTCTTTCTTTCTTTCTTTCTTTCTTTCTTTCTTTCTTTCTTTCTTCATTTTTAAAAAATTTTTTTGGAGAGAGACACAGAGAGAGACAGACAGAGAGAGAGAGAGAGAGAGAGGAAGAGAGAGATGGGCGTGCCAGCAGTGTCTCAGCTGCTGAGAACGAAATCCAGATGTGTGCGCCCCCTTGTGGGCAAGTGCGGCATTGCGCCCTTGTGTCACTTTGCATCTGGCTAAACGTGGGACCTGGAGATTGGAACCAGCGTTCTTTGGCTTAGGAGGCAGGCACCTTAACCGCTATGCCATCTCTCCAGCCCCCTTTCTTTCTTTTTTAAAAAATATTTTTATTTATTTATTTGCAAATAGAGAGAGAGGGAGAGAGGAGAGAAAGAAAGAGAAGAATGGGAAGGCCAAGGCCTATTTCCACTGCAAACGAAATCTGGATGCATGCCCCACTTCATGCACCTGGCTTTATGTGGGTAGTAAGGAATTGAACCTGGGTCTTCAGTCTTTGCAAGCAAGTGCCTTTAACTGCTGAGCCATCTCCCCAGCCCAGGACTGTTATTTTCTGTCTCACCTGTCACCAATTTCCTCTTCTGTTTTTAATTATAAAAAAGTACTTGGGGACTGGACAGATGGCTTAGCGTTTAAGGCTCTTGCCTGTGAAACCTAAGAACTCAAGTTCGAATCTCCAGGTCCCACATAGGCAGATGCACAGTGATGCAAACATGCAATGTTACACTTGCATCACAAAGGGGTACATGCATCTGGAGTTTGTTTGCAGTAGCTGAAGGCCCTGGTGTGCCCATTCTCTCTCTCTCTGTCTCTTTCTCTCTCTTAAAAATACTTGGGCTAGAGAGATAGCTTAGCAATTAAGGTGCTTGCCTGCAAAGCCTAAGGACCCATGTTCAACTCCCCAGGTGCCATGTAAGCCAGACCCACAAGGTGACACAAATGCACAAGTGGCACATGTGCACAACCTGGCGTTCATGTCTGGAGTTCGATTGCCCTAGCTGGAGGCCCTGGCGTGCTAATTCTCTCTCCCTCCCTCCCTCTCTCTCATAAAGAAAAATTACAAAAGAAAGAAAATACTAAAAAATAGAGCTGCTGAGATGACTTAGCCGTTAAGGCATTTGCCCAAGAAGCCTAAGGACCCAGGTTTTATTACCCAGAACCCATATAACCCAGATGCACAAGGTGGCACATGCATCTAGAGTTTGTTTGCAGTGGCTGAAGGCCCTGGCATGGCATTCTCTCTCTCTCTCTCCCTCCCTCTCTCTCTCAAATAAATAAATAAAAATTTTAAAATACTCTAAAATATGCCACTAAGGAGTTGATAGCCTGATAAATGTAAACTTTCACTTAGTAATTAAACTGTCATATCTGCATCATGGAGCCAAAGATTTTTTTTTGTCTTTGCTGGAATATTTTAAGACAACATTCCAAACATGTTGTCATTTCACTTTTAAATGTTTTTATTTTTAATTTTTATTTTATTTATTTGAGAGAAAGAAAGGGAGAGACAGAGAGAGAATGGGCACGCCAGGGCCTTCAGCCACTGCAAAGGAACTCTAGATGCATGCTCCACCTTGTGCATCTGGCTTACATGGGTACTGGGGAATTGAACTTGGGTCCTTTGGCTTTGCAAGTGCCTTAACCCCTAAGGCATCTCTCCAGCCCTCATTCACTTTTACACACTTGCACTTGAGTATGCATTTATTTTATTTTATTTTATTTTATTGTATTTATTTTATTTATTGTATTGTTTTTATTTTATTTTATTTTATTTATTTTATTGTATTTATTTTATTTATTTTATTTTACTTTATTTTATTTTATTTTATTTTATTTTATTTTATTTTATTTTATTTTATTTTATTTTATTTTATTTTTGTAGGTAGGGTCCCACTCTAGTCCAGGCTGATCTGGCACTCACTCTGCAGTCCCAGGCTGGCCTCAGACTCATGGTGATCCTCCTATCTCTGCCTCCCACGTGCTGGAATAAAAGTCCAGGCTTTAGTGTGAATTTCCAAAAAGTGTGTTTTGTGCGTAACCCTAACACTTGAAAAACATCCAGGGTAGCCAGGCACGGTAGCATATACCTGTAATCCCAGCTTTGAGGCAGTTGAGGCAGTTGAGGCAGCAAGAGTTCAAGGCCAGCCTGAGATACACAGTGAGACACTGTCTCAATGGAAGAAGAGGAGGAAGAGAGAGAGGAGGCGAAACCTAACAAAATGAACATAATTCTTAGCATCACTTAACACAGTCTCAAATCAGATTTCCCAGTTGTCTTAAACATGTCTCCTGACTGTTGGGTGAGTCAGAATCCAGACAGGATCTGCACGCTGCATCTGGCTACTGTGTCCTTGGTCTTTCATGGGGGCGGTGGTGGGGAGGAAGGGGAACCTCTTCTTTTCCATATTCACTGTAGAATCAGGACCAGTCTCACACCCCATGTTTGTCTGCGCGAATCCTTTTGGAGCCACTTCCTTCCTTCCTTTCATAGTCCCTGGAGGTGGGGGCAGACTCTGGAAACCTGACAAGATCCTTGTCTGGCTGTGATGCTGCACCCATGTTGTCAGTCAACTCTCCTGTCCCCCAGACCCCATGGTGACCCAGTCATCTCACTCTCCCGATGCTGGGATTGGACAATGGGGTCAGGTGGCGACATTCCACTGGAAAGTGCCACATCAGCCTTTATGTCATAATTTCATCTGTTGATAAATGTTACTTGTCTAGCAGCTCTGGGGATGGAACCCGAGGCCTCGGGCGTGCTAGACACTCACCCTACCACTGAGCTTCATCTCCAGCCCTTGTTCCTCATTTTCCTTCCCTCCTTCCCTTCTTTCCTTCCTTCTACACAAATACCATTATCTTATAGGCATTCCCCTCTAACTCTTCTAGTAGGATCTTTTCACTTTAGGACGTATTAATCTTTTATTGTTTATTTGCATGTTTGTTTTTGTTTTCTTTTTTTTGTAGTCCAGGCTTGCCTTGAACCCATGATCTTCCTGCCTCAGCCTCCAAAGTGCTGGACAGTTGTTTCAAGGAGGTTTCGAGGTAGGGTGTCACTCTAGTCCAGGCAGACCTGGAATTCACTATGTAGTCTCAGGGTGGCCTTGAACTCACAGTGATCCTCCTCCCTCTGCCTCTTGAGTGCTGGGATTAAAGGCGTGTGCCACCACGCCCAGCTACTTCCTTCTTTTTTAAAAAATGTATAATTTAAAACAACTTCTATACTTACAGACAATAAACCATGATAATTCCCCCCTTCAATTCTTATAGATTAGAGGCACACCTTGGGGTCAGTATGTGGAACCCATCTACCCTGTTGCAGGCAAGAGGCAGGAGGTACAGACTCCACAGAGAATTTACAAGCAATCATAAAAGAGGCTGAAAGTCTTCTGCTTTTCATCAATTCCATGCCCTTGTGGGTTAAGCCTGAAAGACTTCTACCTGCTGGAGCCAGCCCTCTCTTTTTGCCCTACCTGGGCACCCTACCGAATACTCAGTAGAGTCTTCTGGAAGGAAAATTTCCAGGGCTGTTTGGTTGCCTTGAAATACATTTCATAGGGTGGAATAAATGCCTGCTTTCTTTCTTTCTTTCTTTCTTTCTTTCTTTCTTTCTTTCTTTCTTTCTTTCTTTCTCTTTCTTTTCCTTCCTCCCTTCCTCCCTCCCTCCCTCCCTCCCTCCCTCCCTCCCTTCCTTCCTTCCTTCCTTCCTTCCTTCCTTCCTTCCTTCCTTCCTTCCTTCCTTCCTTCCTTTCTTCCCTTCCTTCCTTCCTTCCTTCCTTCCTTCCTTCCTTCCTTCCTTCCTTCCTTCCTCCCTCCCTCCCTCCCTCCCTCTCCTCCCCCCCCCCCTCCCTCCCTCCCCCCTTCCTTCCTTTCTCTCTTTCTTCTTTTTCGAGGTAGGGTCTCACTCTAGCCTAGTTTGACCTAGAATTCACTATGTAGTCTCAGGCTGGCCTTGAATTCACAGTGATCCTCCTTCCTACCTCTGCCTCCCCAGTGCTGGGATTAAATACATGTGCCACCACACCCAACAAGCTCCACATTTTTATTTTCCAGAGCACTAGAGACATTTTCTCATTGGAAATGTCTAATGACATTGGAAAAATGTCCACTACAAACTTCTGCTTGGATTGGAGTGCTTATCCCATCTAAGGAAGCTTCCCGGGATTGGTGGGTGCAAGCATGGTATTTATTTATTTAGGCTCTTTTTTGTTTTTTGTTTTGTTTTTCAAGGTGGGGTCTGGCTCTAGCCCTAGAATTCACTATGTAGTCAGAGGGTAGTCTCAAACTCACAGCGATCCTTCTACTTCTGCTGGGATTAAATTATTATTATTATTATTATTATTATTTTTTGGTTTTTCGAGGTAGGGTCTCACTGTGGCCCAGGCTGACCTGGAATTAACTGTGTAGTCTCAGGGTGGCCTTGAACTCTTGGCAATCCTCCTACCTCTGCCTCCCGAGTGCTGGGATTAAAGGCATGCGCCACCACACCCGGTTTGGGATTAAATTATGCATCACCACGCCTGGTCTAATTTGGCTCTTTTGAGGTTCACTCTCACTCTGTAGCCCAGGCTGGCCTTGATTTTGCAATCCTCCTGCCTCAACCTCCCATGCTGGGATTACAGAGAGGCCTGCACCGCCACACCCAGCCCTAGACACTCCATATCTCAAATATCTGAGTAAAAGATTTGAGGAGGAAGCCAGGAAGGGTCCAAGGTGGGCCAGGCCAAAAGAGCATTCCTGGGAGCTGACCCTGAGCAGGTGAGAACTGCCGGAGGTCTGGGGCCCAGGCTGAAGCCCCAGGAGTCCAGGCACCCTCAGGCCATGTTGTATGAGAAGTTAGCTCCTAACCTGGGGCCAGGGGCTCTCCTCCTCCTCTTTCTCCTCTCCCTCCTCCTCCCCACCCTTCTCTTCCTTTTCCTGGGAACTTTCTTTCCAGTCCTCGGAACCATACCCCATACCTGAGGACAGAGCTTGGCCATAGTTTCAGCCAGCGCTGGCCTCCTTCCCTCCCTCATTCCCTCCCTCTCTAATTGCTCTGTTTTCTTTCCACTTCACAAGTGGGTTGGCTGGTAACACTGAAGTCTGTTTTATATACATATAGATAGTTAGCAAACACAAAATGTGTGGCAAACTACTTGCCATCTTTATGTTATTAACACACAAAAGCAAGAAAGCTCCAAGTTAGAGCCCGTGCAATTCAGCTGCTCTGCCAGCCATATGGTGCGAACGTGCTGCGGAGACACGACAGAGGTCTACCGCGGCTCATCTGAGGAGCCTCCAGCAAGCAGGCATGGACCCCAGGCTCCCCGTGCTCTGCCTCCTGGCCAGAGCCAACTGGCCTACCTCAGCTCCCTCATCCATTTCCTGAATTCCTGTCACACGCCCGGGACTGCGACCTGACCAAGGCAGGCACAGACCTGTCCTCATGGTGGGAGAAGGGTCAGGTCCTAAGTAAGCCAACCAACACATGACAAAGATAAGATGCTTCCAGTGGCCCTTAGAACTCCCTCGAGAATAACTGGGTGATGGGATACAGAGTAAACACAGCTGGGCCTATCACTTCAGATAAGGCAGCTCCGATGGGCCTTTCACAAGACGCCACATTTGACCTACGACCTGAGGCATGAGGAAAATCCAGCCAGAAAAACCAGCGGGAAAGTATTCCAGACCCAGGGAATTGTATGTGCAAAGGCCCAGAGGCAGGAATGCTGGAGTGTGTCAGTGGAACACCACGCAGGCTGGAGTGTGTCAGTGGAACACCACGCAGGCTGGAGCAAGGTGTGCGTGGTGTGGGGGTGGGAAGGCGGGGGGTGGGGAGGTGGAGTTCAAGGACGGAACAAGGTAGTTGGGTTTTATACAGGTGCTTCTAGATCCCTTGTGAGGGTTTGAAGTGGGAGGGTGAGTCATCATATTTGCAGGCTTAAAGGTCACTGTGCTGCTGTTGGGCGCACGGGGTGTGGCACAAAGTGAGGATTGGAGCATGGAGACCAGTGGTCCAGGCGGGCAAAGTGGGGGCTTGGCCAAAGTTGGGCATGTGGGATGAATCCTGGGTCAGACATGCTTGTAGTAAACTGGAGACTGACAACCTATTTGGATGCTCTTGAGGGAGATGGGCCCAGTTCTTCCACACAGGACTATAGGATTTGGTGTGTGTTTTACCCTGACAGGGGTGCCCACGACCCTCCAAGGACCCTAGTTCTCTGAACCCACCCCTGCAACACCCTGGTCTGCCTCTTCTTTTTTTGGGGTGGGAAGATTTTGAGGTAAGGTCTCGTTCTAGCCCAGTCTGACCTGGAATTCACTCTGTAGTCTCAGGGTGACCTCGAACTCTTGGCAATCCTCCTACCTCTGCCTCCCGAGTGCTGGGATTAAAGGCGAGCTAACATCACCATGTCTGGCTTCTACCCTGAGCTTCTTGAAAACAGAGTGACTCTTGGGTCTGGCCCCTTTTCTGAGCTCCTGCTCTTTCCTTCTGGCCTTGAACAGCGTCCATCTTTATCTGGCTACATCACATTCAAGGCTGGCTCAACGTCTTCTCCAGGGACTCCTACCCTCTCTCCTGGGACCTCCTCCTATCTCTCCATCTTCTGTGTGGCAGCATCTGCACCTGCCTTACACACCAACTTGATGTTCTTGCTTTGTGCGACTTCTGGTGCTAAGAGAGTCCCTAAGACTCTGTGGGGGACCAGACCCAGATTTCACCGCTTCACCTTCTGCATCGAGTTTGTCAGAATTCTTCTGCAGACCAGTGACGGCTCAAGCTGGCTGAATGAAAAAGAAGGTTTCCTGCCACATTGTTCGGAACATGCAGGGAACACAGTGCTCAGAGCTGTCCATCTGCCAGGTAGGAGGACAGGAGACACTCAGATCTCCCAGCTGATGCTCCAGACTTAGCATTCATTGGTCTAGCTGGAGTCACCTGTCCACCCCTGGCTCCATGCTTGGTCAGGCTTGGAATCACGTGCTTACTGGTGGCATTGCCTCAGTCCAACAGTAGGTGGGGGAGATAACATGTCTCCAGGGTGGTCCTAGACACGGGGCAGGCAAGAGACCAGGGTCCCCCTTGGAGGAGTTCCTCCCTCTCAGTCTCCTTTCAGGGGTCTATGAGTTGTTTTGTTTTGGTCTGGCTTTGGGTCTTTGCGTGCATGTGTGTTGGCCAAGGGGTCAATGAGGCGGGTCTTCCCCTATTGCTCTTTTCCTTATTGGTTGAGACTAGGTATCTCGCTAAGCTGCTCTGATTTGGCTAGACTAGCTAGCAGGGCAAGAGCCTGGGGCCGTCCTGTCTCTGCCTGCCCAGCACTGGGATTATAGGTGAACACCACCAGGCACTGCATTTTACACGGGTTCTGGGGATCTAAAGTTGGGTACTCATGCTTGTTCAGCAGGCAAGTGACCCACTGAGCCATCTCCCTAGCCCCATGCAGGTTTGATCAATCCTTCCCTTGTACTCTCCTAATAATGGGTGGCATTGTGACAAGTCACAGCGCCTTGGCCCTGCCTCCCCCACAGCCCCTGTCCATGTTCCCTGCAGCAGACAAGAGGGGTCATCTTAAACCATAAGTGTGTCACAGCCCTCGACAGCTATTGCCCCATGGATGGAGTCCTTTCTTTTTTATTGTTGCTTCTTTATTTGTTTTTATTTATTTAAGAGAGAGAGAAAGAGGCAGATAGAGAGACAGGGGGGTGGAGAATGGGTGTACCAGGGCCTCTAGCTACCACAAACAAACTCCAGACGCTTGTGCCACTGGCTTACGTGGGTACTGGGGGAATCATACCTGGGTCCTTAGGCTTCGCAGGCAAGCACCTTAACTGCTAAGCCATCTCTCCATCCCTGGAGTCTCTCCTTCCTTCCTTCCTTCCTTCCTTCCTTCCTTCCTTCCTTCCTTCCTTCCTTCCCTCCCTCCCCTCCTCCCTCCCTCCCTCCCTCCCTCCCTTCCTTCCTTCCTTCCTTCCTTCCTTCTTTCCTTCCTGTCAGAGAGAAGAGAGATAGAGAGAATGGGCACGCCAGAGCCTTCATTGGCTGCAAACAAACTCCAGATGCATGCATGTGCCACTGTGTATCTGGCTTTATGTGGGTCCTGGGGAATCGAACTCGGGTTGTGAGGCTTTGCAGGCAAACACCTTAGCTGCTAAGCCCTCTCTCCAGCCCTGGAGTCCTTTCTTTCTCAAGACAGACACGTCTGTCTGCCTCCAGGCTCTGCAGCCTCTGCTCCCACCTCCCTCTGCCACTTGTTCTCTGGGCTCCTCGTACCATCTCAAGTCATTCCATCCATACTTCTGCCTGGAATTCTCTCTCATGACTTGTGTGAGTGACAAGCTTCCTCCTTAATACCTCATTGCCTCTTCCAGGAAGGCCTTCCGGACTTCTCAGGCAGCCAGGAAAGTTGACCTAAGCTGGTTGGGCCTGCTGAGCTGGGCCCACTATGGGGCACACTTCTTTGGCTCTTGGGTGCTCTGTAGGTTCTGGCACTTTGCTCCATCCACCTTTCCATGGCCTCACATAGTGCCAGGCAACGATGGTACCAGACAGGACCTATTTTTGGCTAATTTTGCCTTGGGTGGGCTGTGCCTGCACCGGGGAAGACAGGGCTGCAAGCTTCTATCCTGGGTCCCCTCCTGGTCATCTTACTTGCTGCCTTCTCCCCTACTGCCCTCTGGACACTGCCCTCTGTCACCTTATTACATCACAGGCTCCTTGCCTCTCCCCCAGCGCACAGCACAGTTGTCATTTTCCCTGATCATTTACTTGCTGTTTTTTCTCTCAACTGCCCACAGCCCTGACTCCTCACAGGAGTAGATTCCAGTCCCTACCAGCTTGGCACATGGGTGGCACAGCTCCTCAACACCAAAGGGGGCCAATGGAGAACAACTGGGTGACCAAGTCCACGGTCCTTCCGCGCCTCCCTGGGACAGTTGACCTGCCACTAGGAAGAATTGTCACTGTTCCCTCGATGAAGGGACTGGGACTAGACTGGTAGGACAGGCTCCAGTGGAACCCCTTCTGGACCCCAGGGCCCAGCCTTTCCGTGTCTCCCACTGTGCCAGAGGCTCAGACATCCTGTTCCTTGCTGGGCCTCCCTAGACCTAACTTACCAATAACCCCACAGCGCCCTCTGCCTGCCGCCTTCGCTCCTCCTCTTCCCCCTGTTCCCCTCATCCTTTCCTTGGCTTTCCCCTTTCCTTTCTCTTTTCTTTTCTTTCCTTTCCTTTCCTTTCTTTCTTCCTCCTCCTCCTCCTTCTTTTTTTCTTTCTTTCTTTCTTTCTTTCTTTCTTTCTTTCTTTCTTTCTTTCTTTCTTTCTCTCTCTCTCTCTCTCTCCCTTCCTTTCTTTCTTTCTTTCTTTCTTTCTTTCTTTCTTTCTTTCTTTCTTTCTTTCTTTCTTTCTTTCTTTTTGAGATAGAGTCTTTCTCTAGCCCAGACTGACCTGGAATTCACTATGTAGTCTCAGGGTGGCCTCGAACTCACAGTGATCCACCTACCTCTGCCTCCAGAGTGCTGGGATTAAAGGCATGCGCCACCACGCCTGCTTTTCCCTTTTCCTCCTCTTCACTGTCTTCTTCCTGCCCTTCTTGCCCTCCCTTTTCCCTACCCTCCGGTTTATCCTACTCGTATTCAGAACTGGGGATGGAGGCCATGCTAAAAGCACATGCTAGGCAAGTGCTCTGCCACTGAGCTAACGCCCCAGGCCCAAATGATGGTCACTTAACAGAACATCTGGGCTGATTGAAGGCACCCTAGCCTCACCAGTGTGTCTAAACACCCTTGAGTCTCGCCTTCTCCTCGTCTTCCTCTCCTCCTTCTGCTCCTTTTCTTTCCCTCATGGTCTTCTCCATCCACTGCACAACGTGTGGCATGCAACAGGTAGGAAAGGAGGTGATGCTTCCCACACACCTGGCCTCCTCCTCCTAATTTTCTTCCATTCCCAAGGTTCCTGGTGTGCAGAAGCTTGTTACCTAGATATTAGTCAGCTCCCACTGTTTAATTTGGTCCATCCACCCACCCATCCACCCATCCATCCAACCACTCAGCTATCAATCTGTCCTCCAACTCATCTTTCATCCACCAACTCATCTATCAATCCATCCATCATCCATCCATCATGCACACATCCAGGCATGCATACATCTCTCAGTCCGTTAAACCATCCATGCATCTACCCACCCACCTACACACCCATGCATCCATTCATCTATCTATCTACCCATCCACTCATCCAGGCCTCCACCATCCACACACCATTCTGTAAACCTTCATCCATCTACCTATTCATGCATGTACATATACCCCCATCCATCCATCTATCCACTCACCCACCCACTCATCCATTTATGAGGAATGGCCTGGCCCTGGATGACTGTGGCACTGCCAACGAAGGGGTATCTGGGTATAGCTAGGTAAGTCAGTACATAGACTTGTAAGCTGGTAGATGACCATACTTAGATGAGCTGTAAAGGAAGAGCTGGCAGGCAGGGAAGCAGACTGGATTCAGGATAGTCAAGCAGATACCTACAGTGGTGTGGGGTCTCTGGGCCCCCAGTATAACCTGGCAAATGCCTCCTCAGCCTGCTTCCAGTTGGGGACACTGCTCTGAAGAGGACATAGAGATGGTGTGCAATGTTCTCTCCATTCCACAACGTTATTTATATACAGATGTGTATATGCCAAATCATGAGGTATGGAATTATTTTTTAAAATAAATAATTAGTTTATTTATTTGAGAAAAAGAGAGAAAGAGGCAGATAGAAAGAATGGGCATGCCAGGGCCTCTAGCCACTGCAAATGAATTCACCTTGCGCATCTGGCTAACGTGGTTTCTGGGGAATTGAACCTGGGTCCTTAGGCTTTGCAGGCAAGTGCCATCTCTCCAGCCCTATAAAATTATTTTGTAAGATTTTAAAAACGAGGTCACATTGTGTGTATGCAACTATTAATTTTTAAAAAAGATTTTATTTTTATTTCTTAGAGACAGAGAAAGGGAAAGACAGTGAGAGAGAATGAGAATGGGCACTCCAGGGCCTGTAGCCACTGCAGATGAACTCCAGATGCATGTGCCACCATGTGCATCTGGCTTAAGTGGGACCTGGAGCATCAAACAGGGGTTCTTAGGCTTCACAGGCATGTGCTTAACTGCTAAGCCATCTCTCCAGTCCTATTGATTGTTTTTTTTTTTTTTTTTTTTTTTTTTTTTTTGCAAGGTAGGGTCTCAATCCAGGCTGACCTTTCTCAGGGTGGCCTCAACTCTCAGGATCCTCCTACCTCTACCTCCCGAGTGCTGGGATTAATCCCAGCATTTATTGATTGGTTTTTAAGAATATTTTTCCGGGCATGGTGGCACACGCCTTTAATCCCAGCATTTGGGAGGCAAAGGTAGGAGGATCGCCGTGAGTTCAAGGCCACCCTGAGATTACATAGAGAATTCCAGGTCAGCCTGGGCTAGAGTGAGACCCTACCTTGAAAAACTGAAAAATGAACCCCCCCGCCAAAAAAGAATATTTTATTTCTTTGTAACCGGGCATGGTGGCGTACGCCTTTAATCCCAGCACTTGGGAGTCAGAGGTAGGAGGATCACCGTGAGTTCGAGGCCACTCTGAGACTACATAGTTAATTCCAGGTCAGCCTGGCCAGAGTGAAACCCTACCTCGAAAAACAAAAAAACAAAAACAAAAATATATATATGATTGTAAGCACACACACACACACACACACACACACACACACACACACACAGAGAGAGAGAGAGAACGGGCACCCCAGGGCCTCTAGCCATTGCAAATGAACTCTAGATTCATGCGCCACTTTGTGCAGCTGGCTTTATGTGGGTACCTGGGTTGTTAGGCTTTGAAGTAAAGGCCTTAACCATTGAGAAATCTCTCCAGCTCCAACAGTGCGTTTCTGTGTCTTAGATTGGCATGACTATTGCACTCCTGATGATGCCCTTCCAGCCAATGTTGCCCAGACCCACCCACTCTCAGTCGTTGATAAGGAGACAGGGTCTGGGTGGAGGGTTAGCAAGAGTCATGTGAAGGACTGACATCCCCAGAGCTGGGGGCCTTCAAGGCTTTGATCTGAGTGGGTGCTGACTGCCCTACACTTCCTGCCTGCTCCAGGCCTGGGAGAGGCACCCAGCATGCTGGCAGCCTCTACCCACCCCGGGAGACACCCTGTCCTTGTAGACTGCATGAAGCAAGCTGCCCAACATCTGTTCGTCTCAGTGCTGGGCTTCAAGCCCAGGGCAGGACTGAGCGGGTGGCTGCCAAGTGGGGCCTGGAAACAGTGATTTTCTTGGAATACCCACAGGACCTGGCCCCTGGGGCAGACAACCCAGGCCAGGCTAGCTCAGGTTCATCCTCCCTGGTCCTCGGCTTGGCCCCTCCCACCAGCTCTGAACAGCCTCAGATTCCAGCAGGCACCTCGGGTTGCAGCCTTGGGGCGTCCGTGTATGCTCAGCCCAGGTGCGAGCTGTTATTCACTCTCTAGCTTCCATTTCCACAGCTCCGGCACCTGCAAAGCCCGACAGAGCCTGCCAATGCTTGGGGGGCCAAGGCTGTGCACGCACCTCGCCCGCCCGCCTGCCCGCCGGCTGCTGGTGCTTGCAGGCAGTCGCGAGGGAAATTTCCAGCACAAAGACCATATGCCCGAGAGAGAAAGGGGAATTGCTCTGCAAACTTCAGAAGCGATCAAAAATGTCCTTTCCATCAAGCCTGGGCTTAAAAAATGTTAGCAGGTGCATGTACAATTGCAAGCCAGCGGGGACGGGTTACTACACAATGCCATTTCCGCCCTCACCACTTTAGGAATTCAAAGCAACGCTCTGTGCGAATTGCCATTCTTGTCTGAGAAGGAAAGCTGACTTTCCTCATATGGGGCGGTGGGGGACACCACTGTACTGGGCCGTGGTATAGTGGTGTGCCCTCCCCCATCGCCATGTGAGTGCCATGTTCTTTGTGGATAGGGCTTGTTTGGCTGGACTGTCACTCTCAAGGCCTTGTGGCCAGCAGCAGTATTCCAGGCCAGCGAGGGAAAAACTCAAGGGGAATGAGAAAGCTCCCTGCTTATCCAGGCTCATACTTGTAATCCTAGCAGCTGGGAGGCTCAGGCAGGAGGATCATGGGTTCAAGTCCAGCCTGGGTTACATAGGAGATGCTCTCAAAAAACAAAACAAAACAAAACAAGAAGCCAGGTGTGGTGGCACACGCCTTTAATCCCAGCACTTGGGAGGCAGAGGTAGGAGGATCACTGTGAGTTCGGGGTCACCCTGAGACTACATAGTGAATTCTAGGTCAGCCTGGGCTAGAGTGACACCCTACCTTGAAAAACCAAAAAAATCACAATGATGGGCCTTTTGTGGAAGAAGGGTGACTGGAAAGGATTTGTGTGAAAATGAGGTACAGGTGGCCAGGAAAGGTAGGCTCACTGGCAGAACCTCAAAAGCTGAGTCCACTGGTGACTTACCCATTCGCTCATGCCTGAGCTCGGCATGTGTTTTCTGAGCATCTGCTTGTAGGGTCCTCTGCAAGGTGCTGAGGTCTCCACAGAGCCTTTGAGGAGAGAGTGAAGAGGTGGGTTGTGTGTACCCAGAAGCCCAGGGAAGGTGGCCTGGGGCTGAGGCTGCTGGGAAAGAAGGCTTCCAGGGGAGTTTTGCATTCCTGCTGGGCTAGACCAGGAGCCAGCCAGCATGGTTCCGAGTGAGAGGAAAGGCCAGCGAGGCCAGAACTAAGGCTACAGGGACAAATGGACAGTCTTGGCTGCAGCCACAGAATAAACAGCCGAGTGTGTGTGTGTGTGTGTACGTGCACATGCGTGAAAAAAATCAATGGATAGTTTCAACTCATGCTGCGGTGTGGAGAATGGTGGAGGACTTGAATAGTTATGCACACACCCTTGCCCCTTCTTCACATTGGCTTCAGGGCATCCTGGGGGGGGGAGGGGTGGTGTGCATCTGCTAGCTGCCACCTCTACACCCTGGTAGACTAAGGAAGGGCACAGCTGTCTTCATCACACAGTCAAGATACTGTTCAAGATGGGGAAACTGGAACTTAGCTAGTAGGGGAGCCATATTCATAAAGGGTCATCCAGGCCTGGAGGGATGGCTCAGCAGTTAAGGCATTTGCCTGCAAAGCCAAAGGACTCAGGTTCGATTCCCCAGCCAGATGCACAAGGTGGTGCATGCATCTGGAGTTCGTTTGCAGTGGCTGGAGGCCCTGGTGCACCCATTCTGTCTGTCTGTCTGTCTGTCGTCTATCTGTCTCTGTGTCTCTGTCTCTCTTTCTCTCTGATTCTCTTAAATAAATAAATAAAACAAAAAATAAAATAAATAAATAAAGGGTCATCCAGATGCCAGGAGAGGCAGCTGATCTAACCCACTCAAGTGGAATCTGGAATAACACTGATATGAGCCAGGTGGGTGTGGTGGCTGGCACCTAAAATCCCAGCACTCAGGCGGCTGAGGCAGGAGGATTCCTGTGAATTTGAGGGCAGCCTGGGCTAGAGAGTAAGTCCTAGGTCAGTCGGGGTTAGACAATTAGAAAAAAAATAAAGCAGGGCTGGAGGGATGGCTTAGTGGTTAAGGCCTTTGCTTGCAAAGCCGAAGGACCCAGGTTTGATTCCCCAGGGTGCACAAAGGGGCACATGCATCTGGAGTTCGTTTGCAGTGGCTGGAGGCCTTGGTGCACCCATTCTCTCCCTCTTTCTCTCTCTCTCTCTCCCCCTCTTTCTCTGTCAAATAAATAAATAAAAATAAAATATTTTAAAAAAGAAAAAATAAAGCAAAATAAAATGTCCAGGGGCATCAGGCCTGGCTGGATACAAGTGCTCTAGGAACACCAGCAGGTGTCTTCTTTGTTCTGTGTTGGTTTCAGTCTCAGGGAGACGCCACAGGCGGTTCTGACCTTAAGCTCTTGTGAGCTGCGGAGAATCGCAGGCAGTAAGGCAGAGGAAGGGAGTCACTTTGGTGGGTTTGGAAAGTCCCTCTGCTCACTGCCTCCCTGGATATAGCAGGTGTTGGGAAACCTAGAGATCCACATTGTCCCCCACATTTCACCTGCCTGTCCCTGCTCCTTCAGGGATGGTGTACCCCACTTCGGAGCCCTAGTGAAGACCAGGCCCTCTCCCCCTGTGCAGAGGCCCTGCTGGGGGAAATCTCCGAAACAAGACACACCCCACGGGTAGCAGGACCCCCCCCCCCAAACCCTCTCATTCAGGAGGTTCATTTCATGCAGGTCCAATTACAGAAAACAGTCCCTGCTATTCCCACCCTCCAGGTGCAAGGAAGCCAGTGTGTTCTCACATGCCCTCAAGAATACCGGCTCTGGGGACACATGGCCCGAGTTTTCTAGCTATGTTGCCCTGGACACATCCCTAACCTTTCCCTGCCTCCATCTCCTCACATGCGACATGTTTCAGGCTGTGGTAAGGACAGGTTGAAGTGCCAGGCAGTCATCTGGCACTCAGCAGGTGTGACACACACCCTTGTTCACATTATCATACTGGTCACAGGGCTGGAACAGTCTGGGTTTTGGCTGCAGGTGACAGCACCCAATCGAGCCATCTGTGTACTCTTGTGGCCTTTCCAGGGTGACTGAGAGAGTGGGAAAAGCCACCTTTCCAAACCCCTCTGCTCAGGACAGCTGTAAGGCATGTGTTTGAAGTCCATCATGGATGTAGTATATGCCTGCACTGTCTTCCTGTCAATGGCCAAGTAGCGTTCCACTGTGTGGACATGTTACGTTTCATTTAACCATCAGCTTCTGGTGAACACTTCAGTATTTTGTATTTGGGGCCACTGTGAATAATGCTGCAGTGAACGTTTGCACACATGTGCAAATACATACATGTGCATTTGCATGGAGGTGTGTTTCTTTTTCTTAATATTTTCTCTATTTAGTTGAGAGAGAGAAAGAAGGAGAGAGAGAGAGGAGGGAGAGAATGGGCATGCCAGGGCCACTAGTCATTGCAAACAAACTCCAGACGCATGCACCACCTTGTGCCTCTGGCTTTATGTAGGTACTGAGGAATTGAACCTGGGTCCTTTGGCTTTGCTGGCAAGTGCCTTAACTGCTAAGTCTACTCTCCAGCCAGGAGATGTGTTTCATTTGCTTAGTCTGCACAGCCCTGGCAGCCCACATCAAGTTAGTGTAGCCCAGCTGTCACTCTGCCATGTGGAATCCCGAAGGGTGGGAGAGGCAAGTTGACTCATTCTTGTTGGGCAAGGTGAAGGACAATGAGAGGAGGAACAAGGGCTTCATCCTCCCACCAAGAGTGTGACCATGAGGGCAGTTTGGAGGAGCAGAGGGGACCAGAGCCCCGGGCATATACCTGCTCTGTCTGTTTAATTAAAAAGCTATTTTTGTTTCTTTTTTTTCTTATTGACAGCTTCCGTAATTATAGACAATAAACCATGATAATTCCCTCTCCCTAAAAAGATATTTTTGAGGCTGGAGATATGGCTTAGCAGTTAAAGGCACTTGCTTACAAAACCTAATGGCCCAGATTTGATTCCCCAGTACCCACATAAAACCAGATGCCAGACGCACAAAGTGGTGCATGCATCTGGAGTTTGTTTGCAGTGGCTAGAGGCCCTGGCACACCCATTCTCTCTCTCTCTTGTCTCTGTTTGCAAATAAATAAATATGTTTTTTTTTTTAAAAAGCTATTTGTGCTGGGTGTGGTGCCACACACCTTTAATCCTAGCACTTGTGAAACTGAGATAAAAGGATCACCATGAGTCTGAGGCCAACCTGGGCTACATAGTAAGTTCCAGGTCAGCCTGGGCTAGAGTGAGACTCTGTCTCAAAAAAAAAATGCTAATTTTCACTGGCCATGGTAGCACTAAGGAGGCTAGGCTGGGGCAGAAGTACTGTTAAGAATGTGAAACTAGCTTGGACTGTACAATAAGTTTGAGCATAGCCTGAAACCTTATTTCATAAAGCCAAGCTAACAACAACAACGCTGTCATTGTTTTCATAAAGCATGGGTGGCCCACACTTATAATGACAGCACTTGGGAAACAGAGACAGGAGGATCATACATTCAACATCAACTTGGGCTACAAAGCAAGTTCTCAGTCTGCCTGGCCTACATAGTGAGATCCTGTCTCAAAAATCCAAGGATTAGGGTTGGAGGGATGGCTTAGCAGTTAAGGCATTCGCCTGCAAAGCCAAAGGACCCAGGTTCAATTCCCCAGGACCCACGTTAGATGCACAAGGGGGCACATGCATGTGGAGTTCATTTGCAGTGGCTGGAGGCCTTGGCATGCCCATTCTCTCTCCCTCTCCCTGTGTCAAATAAATGATTAAATAAAAATAAAATATTTATAAAACAATCCAAGGGTTAGACTGGGCATGGTGGAACATGCCCTTAAGCCCTGCACTTGGGAAATGGAGGTAGGAGGATCACAGTGAGTTCAAGGTCACCCTGAGACTACATAGTGAATTACAGGTTAGCCTGGGCTAGAGAGAGACCCTACCTTGAAAAAACAAAAACAAACAAACAAAAAATTCCAAGGGTTGCCAGTTGTGGTGGCACATACCTTTAATCCTAGCACTCAGGTGGCAGAGGTAGGAGGATCGCTGTGAGTGGGAGGCCAACCTGAGACTACATAGTGAATTCCAGGTCTAGCCTGGGCTAGAGTGAGACCTTACCTTGAAAAAAAAATAATTCAAGAGTTAGGACTGTAGCTCAATGGCACTTGCCTGGTATGTGCAGAGGCCATAAGTGGAAGAAATAAAGCCTGATGTTCTATCCTCTCACCTCAGGCTCACCATCAGCATGGAGAAAGTTCTAGCAACAGGAGGTCTGAGGTCCTGTCCTTCGAGATTGGTCAGGTATCCGTCCTTACATATGGTCTCCTATAGACTCTCACCTGTGCACTGAATGAGCCAGGCTGAACCTTCAGAGCAGTGGGACTGCCTGGAGTCCTGGAGTTCAGTCGGTTACTGGTGTCCTGGCTCCATCTCACCCCCTCACTCAGAACTCCAGGCTATTCAAGTGGCAGGAGTGTAGGAAATGAATGACGGGGCAGGCTGGCAGGAGGGGGTCTTCAGTGACAGGGGTGGAGGGAATGAGTGAAGGGATAGGCTGGCAGGAGCCTGCTGGTTAGGAAGGGAACAGCCCACCTCCAGCAAGCTTGGGGCTAGGGGCAGATGGGTTCAAGGCGGTCCCAGTGCGAGCTGCCCACTCCTTCCCTCTGCGCAATGGGAGCAAGGAGCCTCCCTGCACAGCCATTGCCGAGCTAGATGTGCCCTGAGCGACGTCGGAAAGGCACCGGGGACCACCAAGGTGCTATTACTATTATTATTGACTATAAAATACTTGACAAATGATCGCGGGCGTCTGCAGGCGAGAGAAGCCTTCCTTTCTGGGGAGACATTGCTGGGCGTTTTAAGAGCCTTTTGGAGCCTTCAAAGCCCAGCAGAGGGAGCCGAGGGCCGGAGCCTCCTGGAGCGGGGCGCTCGGGTTGGGAAGTCTTTGATTACCTTGCATCTGGTTTTATGGAAACTTCTGGGAACCGCGAGGGGAGGCGGAACTGTAAAGAGCAGATTGCGAGCGGGGCGGGGGTGGCGGTCCGCGCGCATCGCGGCGCGCGCCGCCGTGGTCCAGGGTGATGCAGGGATGCGGCCCCGCGGAACGCAGGATGCAGTGGCCCCAGAGGAGTCGGGGGTTTTTATGCGCCTCGGTTCTGGGCAGTAAAAGAAAATATCCGCGTTAAGTGCGAATTAATTGGCTACCGTAATTGGCCTCTGGGTGGCTGCTGCGCAGCTGAAGGCCTGGCACGGCTGTAAAAGCCCTGTGTTTCCCCACCACACACACACACACACACACACACACACACACACACACACACACACACACACAGTGGGCGAGCATCTGCACCTTCCATTTGTGATGAGTCTCTTCCGGTTGTTCAGCCAGAAGCCTGCTCCAGGTCAAGCATTCAGTGCCCTTTGGGCCTCCTGCCTGGAAGCTGAGGGTCTGGGACCCTTGTTTCCCTCTTGCATCTTCTTGTTGCTGAATGCTGGGGTCTACTCGGGCACAATGGCACATGTGCACACACATGTATTCAGACCCAGAAAGAGACCTATGTCTGCCCAGTCCAAAGGTCCAAGATGCCAGGCCATTCTGGCACAGCTGTGCGTATTGTGCTTGTGCAGGAGCGTCTGGCCAACAGAATCCTACGGCGCTGGTACCAAGCTGAACAACGTTGGGACTGTGCCAGCCAGAAGGGCAACTTTTATTATTATTGTTACTTTTGTTTTTGTAGAGGTAGGGTCTCGCTCTAGCCAAGGCTGACCTGGAATTCACTATGTAGTCTCAAGATGGCCTTGAACTCACAACAATCCTCCTACCTCTGCCTCCTGAGTGCTAGGATTAAAGACATGCACCACTATGTTATTATTATTATCATTATCATTATTTTGGGTTTTTTTTGGGAGACAGAGAGAGAGAGGGAGACAGATAGAGAATGGGCGTGCCAGCAGCCTCTCAGCTGCTGTGAAGGAACTCCAGATGCGTGTGCACCCTTGCATCACTTTGCATCTGGCTAAACTGGGACCTGGAGATTGGAACCGGTGTTTTTAGGCTTAGCAGGCAGGCACCTAAACTGCTAAGCCATCTCTCCAGCCCTATTTTGGTTTTTCGAGGTAGGGTCTTGCTCTAGCCCAGGCTGGCCTGGAATTCACTATGTAGTCTCATGGTGGCCTAGAACTCACTGCGATCCTTCTACCTTTACCTCCCCAGTGCTGGGATTACAGGCATTGAACCTATAGCTACTCACTGTTGTGTGCTTCTAGAAGCTGTAAGTCCAAAATGAAGGTGCCAGCGGGCCCAGGCTCCCCGAGGGTTCCAGGGAAGAGGCTTTCCTGTCTCTTCCATGCTTCTCCAGCTCCTGGCTCTTCTGGTGTTCAGGGCCATAGCTGTGTCACTATAGATCTGTTCGATCTTCCTTCTCCATGTTACTCTGCCACTCCTTTCTTTCCTTTGATTTCCTTCCTTTTCTTTTCTTTTTTTGAATCAGGGTCTCATTGTGTAGTGCAGGTTGGCCTCAAACTTGGACCTTCGCGCCTCAGCCTTCCCCAGTGGGAGGCCAGCTCCTTGATTTCAGGGATCTGGGAACATTTTCTGCCCTACTCTATTCCCAGTGCCTAGAACAGTGTGTTGTGGCTGAAGACACCCACCGATTATTTGTGCAGTGAACGAGGCATACTGAGTGATGGGTGGAGGGAGAGATGGGTGGATGTATGAATACATAGTTGGACGGATGGGTGGGTAGATAGAAAGAGTGCTGTGTTGCTGGATGGATGTGTAGGTATGTAGGTAGATGGAGGGAGAGATGGATGAGTGGGGAGGTGGAGGGAGGGATGAATGGGGAGGTGCAGGATAGAAAAATCGATGGAGAGATGAATGCATTGATGGGTGGATAGGTGGTTGGATGGATGGATGGAGAGATGGGTGGATGGATGGATGAGTGGATGGAGAGATGGACAACTGAATGATGGACGAGTGAGTGGGTCTATAGATGGATAGAGAAATGGATGGAAAGATGATGAGTAGATGGATGCACTGATGGAGGAATGTGTGGGTGGAGGTATGGGGAGATGGGTGGATGTATGGGCAAGTGGATGAGTGGGAGGATAGATGTGTTTGTTGATAGATGGATAGATAGATTAGTGCATGGTTAATGGATGGATGAATGCATTGATGGATGGATGTGTTGATGGATGGATGGAGATATGGGTGAGTGGGTGAATGTATGTGTCGACAGCTGGGTGGGTGAGTGGGCCAATGTGCAGAGGGGTAGATAAAAGGCTCGGGATTGAGGGAAGCATGTACGTGCATGCAGAGGCCAGAGGACATCATTTAGTGTCCTGTTAGCTCTCATGTGTATTTATTTCCTTAAAATGTGGTCTTTCTCTCAACCCAGAGCTGTTGTATATGTCAGTGAGTCCCAGGAATTCTCCAGTCTCTGCTCCCATGCATTGGGGTTACGGACATGTACGACGATGCTTTTGACATAGGTCTGGGGAGTCAAATTTGGTGATCTCCAGCCAGAGAGGCCCTCATGCTTAAGCATTCTTTTTTTTTTTTTTTTTTTTTTTTTTTTTTTTTTTTTATGAGGTAGGGTGTCTCTCTAGTCCAGGCTGACCTGGAATTCACTCTGTAGTCTCAGGCTGGCCTTGACTCATGGTGATCCTCCTACCTCTGCCTCCAAAGTGTGCGCCAGGGCCTTTCAGCCGCTGTGAATGGAACTCCAGACATGTGCACTCCCTTGTGTGCATGTACAATACTGCACACTTGAGTCACTGTGTGTCTGGCTATGTGGGACCTGGAGACTTGAACATGTGTTCTTAGGCTTCATAGGCAAGTGCCTTAACCGCTAAGCCATCTCCCCAGACCCGTGTAGTTGTACATTTACACTTTATCAAACTCACAGCAAACCTCTCCTCCACACCTGGATTTTTTTTTTTTTTTTTTTTTTTTTTTGGTTTTTGCTAGGGTTTCACTCTGGTCCAGGCTGACCTGGAATTTAAGTCTCAGGATGGCCTTGAACTCTCGGCGATCCACACCTGGATGCGCCACCACATTTACACAAAAACATATTTTAGTTATTTATTTGCAAGCAGAGAGAGAGACAGAGACACAGAGAGAGAATGGACATGCCAGGGCCTCCTGCCACTACAAACAAACTCCAGATAAATGTGCCACTTTGTGCATATGGCTTTACGTGGGTGCTGAGGAATCAAGCCCAGGTCATTAGGCTTTGCAGGCAAGTACCTTAACCACTTAACTAATGGCAATGTCACCAGCCCCTGTGTTTTTTTGAATTTTATTTGTGTGTGTGTGTGAGCACATGTGTGACACAGCATGTGTGTGGGTCTGGACAACTTCAAGGTGTGTGTGCTCCACCATCTTGAGACAAGGTCCCATGCTGCTGCCAGAATGCAAACCCATTGCCAGACTAGCCCTCCTGAGAGCTTTGGATTTGACTGGCTCTGCCTCCCATTGTTACAGGTGTTGGGATCACAGATGCATGTACCACTTTGCACCTGGCCTTTCGTGGGTGCTAGGGAACTGAACCTAGCCCAGCAGACTTTGCAAGGAAGGAGTGTGTGTGTGTGAGAGAGAGAGAGAGAGAGAGAGAGAGAGAGAAGAGAGAGAATATGAGCATGAACGGGCACGCCAGGGCCTCTAGCTGCTGCAAACGAACTCCAGATGCTTGTGCCACTTTGTGCATCTGGCTTTACGTGGGTACTAGGTAATTGAACAAGGGTCATTAGGTTTTGCAGACAAGCGCCTTAATCACTAAGCCATCCCCAGACCCCTGTAGTTGTACATTCACACTTTATCAGCTGTGTGTAAAACATGGTAGTCCATGGTCCCGCCTCACCTTTCTGCTGGACTGTCTCTTTGCACTCATGAATTAGTCCGTACAATGAGCCAGCTCTGGGGCACCTCTGTGGTTTCTGTAACAGCAGGTGCCTCCTCAATATGGAAGACAGCCAAGGGCATGCCCTCCAGAGCAGAAGGCTTGGGCTCCAGGGGAAGGGTCAAAGGCCAGGGGAGGTGGGGGAGGACAGGTCAGGGCTGGGAGGTGAAGCCTGGTGCCCTGGGGCACTGCGACCAGGGGAACATGGTCAGAGTTTAGGAACATGTGTGTCCCAAGAGCTGAGGTCGTGAGGAACCCCACAGGCTGGGAGTCCCTGAAGAGTCTGAATGGGAGGTGCTGGTGCCCTGGGAGCTGAGACACCCCGTCAGGGCCTTGCGCTCTAAGTGTCTGGAGGGTGACTGCACCAGTGTGGTGGTATGATACAACAGCAGTGTGCTCTCACAGCACCTCAAGCTGCATGTTCAAAGCCATGGTATGTGTATATATGTATATATACACATACATATATATACATATGTTCGTGTGTGTGTGTGTGTGTGTGTGTGAGAGAAAGAGAGAGAGAGAATGGGCACACCAGGGCCTCTAGTCACTGCAAATGACCCTAGACGTATGTGCCACCCTGAGCCTCTTGCTTATGTGGAGATCAAACCTGGGTCCTTAGGCTTTGCAGGTAAGCACCTTAACTGCTGAGCCACCTCTCCAGCCCTGCAAAGACCTTTTTAACAAATACAGGTTCTGGAACTTGAGCTGGTTGGCTCAGGGATACTGACTCAGCCCACTGCAGTGCCTTTGGCGGGGCTGTGTGTTGGGTGAGGGGCTGTGAGTGGGGCTGAGAGCTTGGGGGAGGGGTCAGTTCCTGCTCTTGGTGCCCCTACTGGTTATGTCACAGACACAGGAAATATAGTGGCAGTGGTATCCTGCCAGAGGGAATGCCTACCTCCAGGGCAACGTAGGGTGGGCCATTCTGGCCAGACAAGGAGGCAGTTTTATATGATGGGGTACATCTGTGATCCCAGCATTTGGGGGGCTGGAGCAGGAATAGCACGAGTTTGAGACTAGCCTAGCCTCCACTTGCCTAGCATGTACAATGGGTTCCAATCTCGGCTCTGCAAAGATGAATGAATAGGAGCTGTTGGGCTGGAGGGATGGCTTAGCAGTTAAGGCGTTTGCCTGCAAAGCCTATGGACCCAGGACCCACATTAGCCAGATGCACAAGGGGGCTGTGGTAGTTTGAATATATGGCCCCCAATATATTCAGTGTTTTATTAGTTTATAGTTTGCATCTGCAGCCACCTTGCTGGAGGCATTGTCATTGGGTAGATCTTAAGGTGTGATGGTGGGTTTGAGATTCCATTGTAAAGCTATGCAAAATGTGCCCAGTGGGAGTTCCTGAAGTGTGCTGTGGCTTTTGGCTGTAGCTTTGCTCTGTGTGCTGTGTGCCTGGTGTTTTTTTTTTTTTTTTTTTTTTTTTCTCTTGCCTGGTCCTGTGAGAGCAGGCCACTTCTCCTTCCATTATGGAACTTCACCTGGATCTGTAAGCTTCAACAATGTCCCTTCCTCCATAATTGTGTCTGGTCTGGAAGTTCATCTCAGCGAACCTGAAGTTGTCTGCTACAGGGGCGCATGCATCTGGAGTCTGTTTGCAGTGGCTGGAGGCCCTGATGTGCCCATTCTCTCTCTGTGTCTTCCTCTTTGTCTCTGTCATATAAATAAATAAAAATGGGAGCTGTTGCAGTTACTTTCTCGTTCCTGGGAAACACCTGACCAAAAGCAGCTTATGAGAGGAAAGGGTTTGTTTCAGGCTGACAGTCCCGAGGGGAAAGCTTATCATGGTGGAGAAAGACTGGCACACAGAGGCTGGGCCTCACATCCTGCTCTAGCCACTAGAAGGCAGTAGCAAGGGGGAGCTGGTCTGTAACACCCCAAAGCCCGCTCCCAGCAAAACACCTCCTCCAGCAGGGCTCCACCTCCCAAGTTGCCACCAGATGGGGATTGCGAATGAGGCTTAATCCAAAACACATGAGGCTATGGGGGACACTTTACATTCAAAGGACCACAGTAGGCAATCGTGTCATTATGTGTACCACATCAATTTAGTATACCACTGTTGGTCAGCTGTGCTTCCCAGGCCCCCGTTTGCCTTCTCTGTTCTGGATAGACTGTGCTTTGAAGTTATGTTCTCAGTGGCCAGCCTCTACTTCCTCCTCTGGTCCTCACACCCACCCTACACAGAGGATTCTGTGTGTCCCATTGGACGCTCTGAGTCATACAGGATGCTGTGATTCTTAGTAAGTGCTCACAGGTGAAGTCACCTCCCCAAGGTCACCTGTCCAAGGTACGATGGGGTGGACGTAGGAATAACATTTAAAAAATATTTTATTTATTTAGAGAGAAAGAGAGAGAGAGAGAGAGAGAATGGGTGCGCCAGGGCCTCCAGCCACTGCAAAAAACTCCATATGCTTGTGCCACCTTGTGCCTCTGTCTTACATGGGTACTGGGGAATCACACCTGGGTCCTTAGGCATCGAAGGCAAGCACTTTAACTGCTAAGCCATCTCTTCAGCCCAGGAATAATTTTTTATTAGTGTATTATCATTGTATCAAACGATGGGTTTCATTATGACATTTTCATACGTGTATATCATGTACTTAATCATATTTCCACCTCCACCACTCTCTCCCTTTTACCCCTGCCCCCTCTTGTTAGTCTGTCCTTTCTCTAAATAGCCCTCCTTCTACTTTTGTTTGTTTGTTTTTAAAATATATTTTATTTATTTATTAGAGAGAGAGAATGGGCACGCCAGGGCCTCCAGCCACTGCAAACGAACTTCAGACACATGCGCCCCCTGGAGACTTGAACCAGGATCCTTTGGCTTTGCAGGCAAATGCCTTAACCGCTAAGCCATTTCTCTAGCCCCTCCTTCTACTTTTGTGTTTATACACACATATTATGTAGATATATATTTAAATCTAGATTTTAAAAATATTTTATTTTTATTTATTTATTTGAGAAAGAGAAAGAGGCAGATAGAGAGAATGGGTATGCCAGGGCTTCTAGCCACTGCAAACAAACTCCAGATGCATGCGCTACCATGTGTATCTGGCTTACATGGTTTCCAGGGAATTGAACCTGAGTCCTTAAGCTTGGCAGGCAAGAGCCTTAACCACTAAGCCACCTCTCCAGCCCCTAAATCTAGGTTATTCATCTGAGAAAACATGCAATATTTATCTTTTTGAGCCTGGCTTATTTCACTTAACATGATGACCTCTAGTTATACCCATTTTCTGGCAAATAGCATGATTTCATTCTTCTTTATGGCCTAATGGAATGTCATTGTTGTATGACATTGTCCTTATCCATTCATCTGCTGATGAACATCTATGCCAGTTCTATTTCCTGGTTATTGCAAGTAGACCAGCAATAAACATGGGTGTTCAAGTGTCTTTGTGGTATGCTAGCTTAAAGTCCTTCAGGTATGTGCCCAGAAATGGTATAGCTGGGGTTATATGCTACTTCTACTTTTAGTATAGTTTTTAAAATATTTTTATTTATATATTTATTTATTTGACAGAGAGGGAGAGAGAGAGAGAGAGAATGGACATGCCAGGGCCTCCAGCCACTGCAAACGAACTCCAGATGCATGCACATCCTTGTGCATCTGGTTTACGTGGGTCCTGGGAATTGAACCGGGATCCTTTGGCTTTGCAGACAAATGCCTTAACTGCTAAGCCATCTCTCCAGCCCAAGGTTTTGTTTTGAGGCAAGGTCTCACTATAGTCCAGGCTGATTTGGAACTCACATACTCTGTAACCTAGGCTGGCTTCAAAGTCTCAGTGATCCTTCTGTCTGAGATTCCAGACTGCTGGGATTAAAGGCATAAGCCACCACACCTGTTTTTTTTTTTTTTTTTTTTTTTTTTTTTTTTTTTTTTGGTTTTTCAAGGTAGGATTTTGCTGAGCTCGGGCTGAACCTGGAATTCATTATGTAGTCCCAGGCTGGCCTGGCCTTATACTCACAGTGATCCTCCTACCTCAGCTTTCTGAGTGCTGGGATTAAAGATTTTCACCACCATACCTGGCCTCATTAGTTTTTGGTGTTTGATATTTTGAGTTGTTTAGTTAGTCTAGATAGATATTAATCACCTGTTAGATGTGTTGATGGCAAGGGCTCCTCCACCTCCTTTTAAAAATATTTTATTTACTTATTTGAGAGAGAAAGAGACAGAGAGAGAGAATGGCCTCACCAGAGCCTCCAGCCATTGCAAATGAACTCCAGACACATGAGCCCCCTTGTGCATCTGGCTTACGTGGGTCCTGGGGAATCGAACCAGGGTCCTTAGGCTTCCCAGGCAAATGCCTTAACCACTAAGCCATTTCCCCAGCCCCTCCCCCTCCTTTTGTAGGCTCTCTCTGGAGTCCTGTTCAGAAAGTCCTTCCCTACATCTGTATCTTGACGTGTTTCTGCTGTGCTTCCCTCTGAAACTTCCTGAGGTTTCGGATTTGCAGGTCTTTTTTTTCAATTCACAACTTTCATAAGTATAGACAATAAACCACGGTAATTCCCCCCCCTTCCCTTCGCAACTCCACTCACAGGTCTTACTTTAAAAGCATTAGCCTACTGTGAATGGATTTTTCTGCAGAGAGAGACAGAGAGAGAGGGATCTACTTTCATCCTTCTACATGTGAATATCCAGCTTTCCTAGCAGTACTTGTTGAAAAGGCTCCCCCCTCCATGTATGTTTTAGTACTTTGGTCAAAAAATCACGTGGCTGGGCTGGAGAGATGGCTCAGTGGTTAAAGGCACTTGCTTGCAAAGCCCAATGGCCTGGGTTTGATTCCCCAGTACCTACATTAAGCCAAATGCACAAGGTGGTGCATGTGTCTGAAGCTCATTGGCAGTGGCAGGAGACCCTGGCATGCTGTAGTCACTCTTTGTCTCTTTCTCTCTCTCTTTATCTCTTTCTTTCTCTCAAATAAACAACGATATTTAAAACGAATTTTTTAATTAATTTATTTTTTATTTAAAAATTTTTTTTTTGAGGTAGGGTCTCACTCTAGCTCAGGCTGACCTGGAATTCATTCTATAGTCTCAGGGTGGCCTTGAACTCACAGCGATCCTCCTACCTCTGCCTCCCGAGTGCTGGGATTAAAGGCGTGCGCCACCACACCTGGCTTAAAAAAAAGTTTTTAAAAAAATTTAAAAATCATGTGGCTGTAGCTGTGTGGGTTCATTTCTGGGTCCTCTGCTCTATTCCACTGATCTGTGTCCATTTCTGTGGTAGAACTACAATGTCCTTATCACTATGGCTCTGTTATGTAGTTTGAGGTCAGGTATGGCAATGCCTCCAGCTCTATTTAGAAGGATCGGAATGCAAGCTGTGTAATTACCAGGCTCAATGTTTAACCCAACAGTGGACTGGGAATTCTGGGGCAACTTCCATGTTGGTTGTAGCCTGGTCTGTAATGCCTGGAAATGCTTCCCATAGGCCCCGCAGTCCTTGGCCACTGGCTGCCATCTCTGAGCCTCAGTGTATCCAGCTGTCAAGTGGGTCTAAGGCTTTCTGACTTGCTAGTCATAGGGCAGTTCAGGCTCCCCAGGGAGACAGTTGCCCAAGAAAGTATCTTAAAGCCAGCTGTGCACTGCGTATAGAGAGGGTGGCACATGAACGGTGTTTCTGGCAAGTCTATTCCCAATACGGATCTACAGGGAGACCTTTTAAGGACCGTGGCACCCATATTTTCTCAGCCTCCGTTTTTAATGTTTCCAAGCATCAAGCAGATGGGGGAAATGTCGCATCTTTGAATGCAAATTTCTTTCAGAACGGCAGGGAAGTTTTAAAACGACCAGATGAGATATAGAAAGATCTCGATGATTTCCTTAAGAATCTCTCCTTCTCTGGATTAGAACATCATGCATGTGTATGTGTTGTGTATGTGTGTTTTTTTTTTAATCCTGCTACCATGAGCAGCAGGTAGCAAAATGTTGATCTTTAATGTGTTAGTAAAACAGCATACATTTGAATATTGGCTTTTTCTGCCATCTGTACCAGTTGACACTGGTTTTCATTCCAGCTTATTACATTTCTTGTACAAACATACTTTTGGGTGTCTGTTGATTTATGCTATAGTTGCTTTGGGATTTGTGCTAAAATAGCATTTAAAAATTATAAAATATCACTATTTTTTTCTTTGCTTGATTCTTTGTTCCTTGACGAGCTCTGGAGCAGCATGTATTCCTAAGCTGTCAGTTGTGGTGCTCTTGAGGGGAAAGGGCTGGCCACAGGCTAGCCCAGAGCCACCCGGACTGCTGAACTCCGCCCCACTTGGGGCAGATTCTGAAGATTCTCCAGCGTTACTTAAAAAATATATATATATATATTTGAGAGAGAGAAAGAGGTACAGAGAGAGTGAGAGAGAGAGAGAGAGAGAGAGAATGGGCATGCCAGGATCTTTAGCCACTGCAAACAAACTCCATATGCATGTGCCCACTTGTTTTTCTCTTATGTGGGTTCTGGGAATTGAATTTCTAAAAAATAAGCCATCTCTCCAGCCCTTCCAGAGTTACTTAATTTTTATTTATTTATTTAGTTGAGAGAGAAAAAGACAGAGAGAGACTATGGGTGCCAGGGCCTTTTGCCACCGCAAATGAACTCTAGATGTACACCCCACCTTGTGTGTCTGGCTTTACATGGGTATTGGAGAATCGAACATGAGCCATCAGGCTTTGCAAGCAAGCACCTTTAGCCAGTGAATCTTCTCTCCAGCCCTCCAAAGTTATTTTAACCCCCAGATAAGAAAAATAAAGATACTATGGTGTGAGTCTTCATAAAGCTCCTCTTTTTTTTTTTTTTTTTTAGTACTGGGGATTGAACCCAGGGATTTGCACAGGCTATGTAAGCATTTTACCGCTGAACTACATGTCCAGCTTGCATAACTATTATTATTATTATTTTGGTTTTCCGAGGTAGGGTCTCACTCTAGCTTAGGATCACCTGGAATTCACTATGTAATCTCAGGGTGGCCTTGAGCTCTCGGTGATCCTCCTAAAAGTGCTGGGATAAACAAAACAAAATTTTCTTTAAAATGTTTATTTTATTTGGTTTTTCCAGGTAGCGTCTCACTCTAGCTCAGGCTGACCTGGAAATCACTATGTAATCTCAGGGTGGCCTTGAACTCATGGCGACCCTCCTACCTCTGCCTCCCAAGTGCTAGAATTAAAGGCGTGCGTCACCACGCCCAGCTAAGTTTTTGTTATTTATTGACTCATTCATTTATTGTGTGTGTGTGTGTGTGTGTGTGTGTGTGTGTACGCACATATGCCACAGTGTGCATGTAGACATCGGAGGACAACTTTGAGGTCCATTCTGGCCTTCTACCTTGTTCTGAGGTAGGGTCTCTTGCACTTCACAACTCCATTGGTGAGTTTCCAGGAAACTTCCCTGTCTCCACCTCCCTTCTTGCCTTAGGTATGCTGACATTACAGATGTCCATCACGGATACTGGCTTTTACTTGGGGCCTGAGGATCTGAACTCAGGTACTTAGGGTTGTGCGGCAAGTGCTGTGTCCACTGACCCATCTGCTCGGACCTGTTTTTCCTTTTAATTTTTAGTTTTTAATTTTCATTTTTTTGGTAGGGGTTAGTTTGACCTGGAGTTCACTCTGTATTCTCAGGGTGGGGTTTCAGGTAGCAAAATCCTCTGACCTCCAGCCTCCCTGGGATTAAGGCATGCGCCACCACCATACTTTGGGTGGCTAAATAAAGTTCTATTTTTAAAATTAAAAGGAAAAAGCCTTGATTCTTTGTTCCTTTAATCCAGCATGTATTCCTAAGCTGTCAGTTGTGGTGCAGAGATAGGGCCACAGGCTAGCCCAGAGCCTGACTTAACTCCCAGCACTGGGGAGGCAGAGATAGGAGGATCATGGCTTTTTCCTTTTGATTTTATTTAGCCAGGTGGCCACCCTGAGACTCTGCCTCCCAGGCCAGTCTGAGCTAGAGTGAAACCTGAGACCTCAAAAAAACAAACAAACAAACAAACAAACAAACAAAATATATATATATATTTATCTGAGAGAGAGAGAGAGAATGGACATGCCAGGGCCTCCAGCCACTGCAAACAAACCCCAGACATACACACCACCTTGTTCATCTGGCTTTATGTGGGTACTGGGGAATAGAATCTGGGCTTTGCCAGCAAGTGCATTAATCGCTGATCCATCTCTCCAGCCCTCCTTTAGCTTTTTATTTTATTATTTTATTTTTTTGGTTTTTTGAGGTAGGGTCTCATTCTAGCCCAGGCTGACCTGGAATTCACTTTGTAGTCTCAGGGTGGCCTTGAACAGCAATCCTCCTACCTCTGCCTCTTGAGTGCTGAGATTAAAGGCACGTGCCACCATGCCCGGGCCTCTTCTTTTAAAAAATATTTAATTATTAAAAAAAAAATTCAACATGCAAAAAAAAATTTTAATTATTTTTATTTATTTATTTGAGAGAGAGAAAGACATAGAGAGAGAGAGAGAGAGGGAGGGGGGGATGAGAATGTGCATGCTAGGGCCTCCAGCCACTGCAAAAGAACTCCAGACGTATGTGCCATCTTGTGCATCTGGCTGACGTGGGTCCTGGGGAATCGAATCGAGGTCCTTTGGCTTTGTAGGCAAGCGCCTTAACCACTAAGCCATTTCTCCAGCCCTCTGTTAACTTTCTGAGACCAGGGTTTCACTAAGTTGACCATGATGGGCTTGAACTCAGTCCAATCCAGGCAGGCCATGAACACCTGCTGTCTGGGGCTACAGACCTGTGCCACCATGGCCTGTGTTAGTCTGTTTTACATCTCAAGTAACTTTCTTTAACAAAACTGTGAGCTAATGGGGGGGGGGGAGGATAACTTTTCCAATCTGCAGAACCCGCAAATCTGGAGGCCCCTTGTGAGAGCTCAGGGGCACAAAGCCTGCCCTTGGTGGTGGTGGGGTGGTGCTGATGGCTGGGCAGAGGCATCTGGGACAGGCTCCTCAGGGTCCTGGGAGGCTCCTGTGCTGTGGATGGCAGCTGCGGCAGCTGGTGGATAGCTGAGGCATCCTGGCTCTCTAAAGCAATCTGTGTAAACTGCCACAGAAGGAAGAGCCAGCATGCAAATCAAGGCTGTTTCCTAACACTTTAAGGAGTTGTGTGTTTTCACTGAGTGCACACAGTATAGTGAAAGGCAAAAGATTTACACCATCCCAAGAGAAACCAGAGTGTGACACAGGATAATAAGACAAATTTCTTTCTATAAAGAAGAGCAAGTGGGCTGGAGAGATGGCTTAGTGGTTAAGGCGTTTGCCTGCAGAGCCAAAGGACCTCAGTTCAATTCCTCAGGACCCATGTAAGCCAGATGCACAAGGGCGCATGTATCTGGAGTTTGTTTGCAGTGGTTGGAAGCCCTGGTGCACCCATTCATTCTCTCTCTCCCTATGTCTTTCTCTCTCTCAAATATAAAAATAAAATATTTTTTAAAAAGAGCAAGCATGCAGTGGAAGCAGCCTGTTTAGGGACAGTGCCATCACCCCTCCCTGCCTCCTCTCACCGCAGGCCCGAGACAGCCCAGGGTCAGAAGAACAGCCCACCTTACAGACCCCATGGTTGTCTCCCAAGGTGCTCACCCACTTCTGGTCTTTCCTTAGCCTGGACTGCCTTCCTGCCGCCTGCCAGATTCTGGTCACCTTGTTTGATTTTTTTTTTTTCTAAACATTTATTTTTCTAATTATTTATTTTGAGAGAGAGAGAGAGAGAGAGAGGGAGAGAGAGAGAGAGAATGGGTGTGCTGGGGCCTCCAGCCATTGCAAACAAACTCCAGACACATGCGCCACCTTGTGCATCTGGCTTACATGGGTACTGGGGAATTGAACCTGGGTCCTTATGCTTCGTAGGCAAGTGCCTTAGCCACTAAGCAATCTCTCCAGCCCCCGCCTTGTTTATTTTTCCACGTTGTTTTATTAAAAAATTATTTAGGGTCTGGAGAAATGGCTTATCGGTTAAGGAACTTGCTTACAAAGCCAAAAGACCCAGGTTCATCTCCCAGTGCCCACGTAAGCCAGATGCAAAAGGGGGTGTGCACATCTGGAGTTCATTTGCAGTGACTGGAGGCCCTGGCGTGCCCATTCCCCCCTCTCTACCTGCCTATTTTTGTATCTCTCTCTCTCTCTCAAATAAATAAATAAATATTAAAAAACTAAAATGTTCTTTAAAAATTATTTATTTATTTAAGAGAAAGATGAGGAGAGAGACAAAGAGAGTGAGTTTGGGTGTAACAGGGCCTCCTGCCACTGTAAATGAAGTCCAGACACATGCACCACTTTGTGCATCTGACTTTACGTTGGTACTGCGACATTGAACCTGGGCTGTCTGGCTTTGTGTGCAAGTGCCTTTAACCATTGAACTGTGTCTCCAGCCCCCACCCTGTTTGCCTTTTCTTAAGGCTCAGTTCAGTGATTACTGTGATGAGAAGGTGGAAGTTCATGACATGGCAGCATCTCAGCCCAACGCTTCCTCACACTTCCCTGGTGACTTCTGCACAGAGGCGCTCTGGGTCCATTTTACAGAAGGGGAGACTGAGGGACAGAGAAGATAAGTAACCTTCCTAGGGCCACAAAGCAAGAGGTGGGGCTTGTGCCCAGGTACTAAGCTCAGGTTGCCCACTCCTCTCACCCTTCTCCCTGGGCTCCCACAGTCAGAGCATGCTCCTGTGTCTTCCTGAGTCCTAACCCAGGCCTAGGGAAAGAGCAAGGGCGCTGTGGGCTTAAAATGAGCGGAAACAGAGCACTGTAAAAACTTATCTCAAGGCTGGAGAGATGGCTTAGCGGTTAAGCGCTTGCCTGGGAAGCCTAAGAACCCCTGCTCAAGGCTCAATTCCCCAATACCCACGTAAGCCAGAAGCACATGGTGACACATGTGTCTGGAGTTTGTTTGTAGTGGCTGGAGGCCCTGGTGCGCCCATTCTCTCTCTCTCTCTCCCTCTGTGTCTGTCTCTAATAATAAAATAAAATAAAATAAAATAAAATAAAATAAAATAAAATAAAATAAAATAAAATAAAATAAAAAAAAACTTTTCTCAGTTGAGCATGGTGGCACACGTTTTTAGGAGGATCGCTGTGAGTTTGAGGCCAGCCTGAGACTACATAGTAAATTCCAGGTCAGCCTAGGCTAGAGCAAGACCCTACCTTAAAAAAAAAAAAAAAAAAGCGGGGCGTGGTGTCCCACGCCTTTAATCCCAGCACTTGGGAGGCAGAGGTAGTAGGATTGCTGTGAGTTTAAGGCCACCCTGAGACTACATAGTGAATTCCAGGTCAGCCTGGACCAGAGTGAGACCCTACCTCGAAAAAAACCGAGAGAGAGAGAGAGAGAGAGAGAGAGAGAGAGAGAGAGAGAGAAGAGGGAGACTGACTTATCTTTTCAAGTTCAAACTTGGCCTTGAACTCCTCTTTGCCTCAGCCTTCCAGGTGCTGGGATTGCAGGTGTATGGCATCATGCCAACTCATTATCCATTTTTATTTTAGCAAAGCAGAGCATAAGGTGGGTTCCTTGTTGGGGAGGGTTGACACGTGAACGAGTCAGTGTGACAAACGGACACTGGCTAGCGTGTGGCCCGTGGGGAGGCTGTCCACAAGGCTTGGGGTCCAGGCTTTTGGATGCTTGGGGCAGGCTCCCCTGGTCTCATCCCGGGCCAGCAACCCTCTTAACGGAGCCGTGGGATCACGCGCCATCTACTGGCCACATGTGGTAATGCATCCGGAGAAACTCCACGTTCAGCACTGGGCAAGAAGGGCCTTCCAGACCAGACCCTGGCCATTCTGGGCTGTCCTGGGAGTAACATCACTGGCAGGCTCCAAGGGTGAGGACCAGCCTTGGCTCACATCTAGGCTAGCCAGGGAAGGACTCCTCGTGGTGGCTGTTTAGTTAGGGCAAGCAGAACCAGGGGCCCAGCATGAGGTTGTGTGAGAGCCCCCCGGGTTAGCGCTGTGAGAAGTGTCCAGCAGGCAGCAGAGCCCGTGGGCACAGTTGGCCTGGCAGCCAGGGCCTGCCACGCTTCTGGGTGGGACAGTCATCTTTGGACGAGCAGTGTCCCCCAGAGCTCACATCTTCAAGGCCTGGTGTGCAGTGCAGCGGGGTTGAGAGTCAAGGCCTTTGAGACACAGCTGGATCCTGGGCGCTCTGACCTCTGATGGACTCATAGCTTACTGGGCTTGAGGAAGAAGTTCATCATAAAATCTAGGCTGTCTAGGGTGTGGTGGCGCATGCCTTTAATCCCAGCACTCCGGAGGCAGAGGTAGGAAGATCGCCATGAGTTCAAGGCCACACTGAGACTACATAGTGAATTCCAAGTCAGCCTGAGCTAGAGTGAGACCCTACCTCAAAAAAACATATAAATAAATAAACAAAAATAAATAAATAAATAAATAAATAAATAAATAAATAAATAAAAGGTGCTCTTTTGTGCATGGGATTTAAGATTCCAGTGACCACATTCTGGGGACCTAGTCCCTGGAATCCTGTCATAACAGTCCCAGGCCTGTTTGTGGCCTGGTGCAGTCCTCTCCTGGAGACCCCACTGTTTGCAGGTACACCCTGTCATCAGGAGCCAGAGGAAGTGGCTCCCTGATGGTATGCCCAACCCTGACTGTTCAAAGTGCTTTCAAAACAGCGACTGGGGCTGGAGAGATGGCAAAACATAAGCTAAGCATGGAGGCACACACCAGTAATCCCAGTCCAGAGCATGGAGGCACACACCCGTGTTTCTAGCACAGAACATGGAGCACACGCCTGAAATCTCACCCATGGAGGCTGAGGAAGGGGGATCAGTATGAGTTTGAGGGCAGCCTGGGCTACATAGTGAGTTTGAAGCCTGATGGGGTACACAGAGAAAACGAAGGGTGGGGGAGGAGAAAGAAGAGGAAGACTAAGAAGGAGGAGGAGGAGGAGGAGGAGGAAAGAGGATGAGAGAAGAGAAGAAAGAGAATAGGAATCCCTGAGATTCCTCGTTCGCCCTGTGCCGACCCTGGTGTCATGACTGGTGTCTGGAAGGGGCTGTGCTGGGGACCTGAGCTCCCAAGAGGGGACTCCACAGCTGCATGACTAGACGCTATGAAGGTTCTGGTAGTGTCAAAATGACATGGTGGACAGGGATGAGGGATGCTTGCAGCCATTCTGCCCTGTGGGGTAGCCCCAGGCTTGTTGGCAAAAGCATGAAAAAGAAATAGAGAGGGCCTGCAGCTAAAGAACCCGAGTCCCCCTAAGCCTCCCGAATCTTCCACTGCCTCAGTTTTCTCGTCTGTTAAATAGAAGTGAAAACAGGACCTACGTTATGGGCCGCTGTGTTGGTTAGGGGACTCCAGAACACTGTGATCAGAGAGGATGGGTGTTCTTGTCCTGCCTGTCTCCACCTGCGATTCAGCACCAGACAGGCCCAGAGCAAGCCTTAGACCACATCTCCGGAGCTACGATGGAGAGGGAGCTCCTGGGCTTGCGGCTGGCATGGGTTTCCAATAATTTATCAAGGATCGAGAGCCAGATTTCCTCTGGGAAATATTAGTCCTCAGGTTTACAAAGTGCCTTGGTTGTAAATACACATAAAAACGACAATTTGTTGGACCATATTTATTCTGAAGCCAGTCAAAAGATATTAGCATGTTGTGACTGTGTAAATCTGCCAGCCCCCAGCATGCCCTCCTAGCTGGAAAGAGCAAGTTGGTCTGGGTATTCACACCCTGAGAGTGGAGTGTTGACCTGGGACTGGCACTGTGGATCCAGGGCAGGGCAGGTCCTGGCCCCAACATGGAAAACCTGCAGGTGGGGAGAGTCACAAGAGGCCAGTGGCTGAATCCGGCACCAAGCCGGGCACCCAACAGAGGCTGAGAAGGGGCTATTGGAAGAGCACCTTCCAGGAAGTAGGCGTCAGGGCTCCCTGCCCCTCACCCACCCCAACTCCAACTCCACAGGCTATCCCCCCCCGCTCCCATGTGCTAGTTGGTGCAGTTTGCATGTTAAATATCCCCAAAGACCCACATGTTAAGTGCTTGGCCCCCAGTGTGGCCCAATGGGCAGAAACCACTAGGAGGTGGGAGTTGGAGCGTGTGGGAGGCAAGTGTGTTGGCACACGCCTTTGACACCTGTAGTCCCAGCACAGGTAGGAGGATCGCCGAGAGTTCAAGACCACCCTGAGACAACATAGTGAATTCCAGGTCAGCCTGAGCTAGAGTGAGACCCTACCCGGATAAATAAATAAATAAATAAATAAATAAATAAATAAATAAATAAAGCAAAGAAAATATATTTATTTATTTGCAAACAGGGAGAGACAGACACAGAGACGCAGAGAGATTGGGTGCCCCAGAGCTTTCTGCCACTGCAGATGAACTCCAAATGCATGCACCACTTTGTGCATCTGGCTTTACATAAGTACTGGGGAATCGAACTCCTGTTGGTAGGTTTTAGGCAAGTGCTTTAAGTGCTGGGCCATCTCTCTGGCCCTAGTTGTTGTTTTATTTTGGTAATTTATTTGAGAGAGAGAGAGAGACAATGGGCACCCCAGGGCCTCTAGCCACTGCAAATGAACTCCAGATGCATGCACACCTCCTTGTGCATGCATCTGGCTTTATGTGTTTGCTGGGGAGTCAAACCCAGATCCCTAAGTTTTGCAGGCAAGCACCTTAACCACTGAGCCGTCTCTCTAGCCCTCTAGCCCTAGTTTTGATGTTCTGTAGGAACACAGAGGTGGTTCCTTATGTCCTGGCCTTGTTTGTTTCAGGATGTTTTCTACTTTGGAAGATACTAAATTATATGAAGGGCACAAATATTTTCTTTTTTCTTGTTTTTTTGTCTTTATTTTGAGATAGGGTCTAAGTAGCCCAGGCTAGCCTCAAACTCATGGTGATCCTCTCGCCTCAGCCTCACCAGGGTTAGATGGCAGGTATGTGCACCTTTCCAGCTTCCGGGTACAGAACTCTTGTTAGAAACTGTGAGCAGCATGGCGGGTGTTGGATTAAAGGCTTGGGCATGGGATGGAGAGATAGGTCAGTGGTGAAGGGAGCTTGCTTACAAAACCTGACTACAGGGTCCATTCCCCAGTACCCATGTAAAGCCAGATGCACAACTGGCACATGTGTCTAAAGTCCGTTTGCACTGACAAGAGGCCCTGGCATTCCCATATTCTCTCTACTTCTCAAATAAATAAGTAAAAACATTAAAAAAATTAGTAAAATAGGGCTGGAGAGATGGCTTAGTGGTTAAGGCATTTGCCTGCCAAGCCTAAGAACCCATGTTCTACTCCCCAAGTCCCAGGTAAGCCAGACACACAAGGTGATTTAAGCGCAAGGTTGCACATGCACTCAAGGTGGCACACTCATCTGGAGTTTGATTATAATAACTGGAGGCACTGGTGTGTCAATTCTCTCTCTCTCTCATAAGAAAATAAAATAAATAAATAAAGGGGCTGGAGAGATGGCTTAGTAGTTAAGATGCTTGCCTGCAAAGCCAAAGAACCCAGTTTCTATTCCCCCAGTGCCCACAGAAAGCCAGGTGCACAAGATGGCGCCTGTGTCTAGAGTTCGTTTGCAGTGGCTAAAGGCCCTGGAGTGCCCATTCTCTCTGTCTCTCTCTGCCTCTCTCTCTCACATAAGCAAATAAAAATAAAATATAAAATAAAATAAAATAAAAGCCTGGACTCAGTGGAAGTCAGTGAAAGGCTCATGCCCTCCATCAAACAATTTTTGTTGCTAGGAGGGGGAGAGCAGGGATTTTAAGTTCAGGGAAGAGCTTGGAATCTGAGCAGCACTGGGTGTAGTTTTAGCGAGTGGAGGCAAGAAACCCAAAGCCATCAGGACTTGTGGCTGAGCCAGGGTTGTGGGGGGGCGGGGGGGCCTCCTTTTGAAACTCAGTGTCTACTTAAGCACCACCCTCTTCCATTTGCTGGACTGCTGATGAATCACTACGTCTCCCCACCATGGACACAGAATTTTCATTCCAAACAGTTCACTTGCTGAGCTGACAGAAAGGCTGTAGATTCCCCCAAATACCCATTTCCCTCGCCATTTATCTCCTTCGATCGGAAATACAGATCCTAGTGGGCGCCCTAGGTAAATCAAACATTTCCTGTCTCCCAAAATGGGTTTGCAAACGCTTATTTCATGCCATTACCATTTTTCTGTTTCAAACAGTAAATCAAAAAAGTATCGCTCATTCATCCACTTTAAAAGTAATGCCTTTCTTATGCATAATTACACGCACCCAGTGGAGATCTGTGTGCACTGTAAATCTACTCCTTTAAAAGGTTTCCCCTTAAGTACATCGGTGACATAAATTGGTGTAGGGCAAATTTATTTATTTAATAGGTTTATTCTTTTAACTGGTCTGATAACCATTACTGTTCACTGTTTGGTTTGGGCCGGGAGGATGGAGTCCATATTAATTTATCTGATTTATTTCTATGCCAGATATTTATGTAAAAGGTTCCTCTGGAAAATGAGGGCAAGTGTAATTTATTGGCTTGACAGGTTTATTCTTAAATGGCCTTCAAGCCATGCACATGGTGCTCTCAGAAATTGGGGGTGTGTCTTAAAAATACCTGAAGGTAGAAAAAGGGTGGGACAGACCACAAGAACATGTGGGATGCTGCATTTCGACAAAACTTTTTCCTTAAGTTCCTAAGAAACACAAGACAAAAATTGGAGTGATTGGGCTGGAAAGATAGTTCATTGGTTAAGGGGCTTGCCTACAAAAGCCTAACGACCCAGGTTCTATTATCTAGTACTCACATAAAGCCACATGCACAAAGTGGCACACTTGTCTGGAGTTCGTTTGGAAGCCCTGATATGCCCATTCTCTCTGTCTGCCTGTCTTCTATCTCTCTTTCTGTTTGCAGATAAATAAATAAATATTTAAAAATTGGAGCGATTGAAAGAAAAAGAAGGAAAAGAAGGGAGGATGGAAAGAAGAAAGGAAGAGGGCAGGGTGGAAGGAGAGAAAGAGAAAGGAAAATTTCAATAATGACACTCCACAATGTTTTGGCAAGTTGAAGTTGGCCGAGAACCTGCCCATCAGGCTGTGTAAACTTGTTCCCTTTTGTAAAGTGTGTTTGTGGCTCCTGCTGGTGTTGGAGTGAAAGCAGACAGGCCCAGCTGGTGGAGGCGAGGGAGAAAAATGCTGAATTTTTAGCAGTTCGGGGTTATTTTTAGGCATTTAAGGGTATCTTTAGCTTCTCAGTAAATGAGCCTACCAGAGGGCCATATATGAAATCATTAGAATGTAAAAATGTACAGAACAGAAACTGAGGCACCTCAGAACCAAACAGACATGCAGGCCCCTCCTGCCAGTCACAGATGGGGGGGGGATGGAAACTCACAGCACCCTGTAGCGCAGGCTACTCAAACCCACCCGGAGAAGAAAGCTGCCAGCAGGCATGGGGCACCAGACCTGTCACCTACCACAGATCCTCTCTCCTTCCTCCTTGAGGAGCTGGCCAGGCCTCGCCCACCCTTCGAGGCAGTGAGCCTGGAGTAGGGGCTGCAGAGAGATGATCTGGGTTCTGGGGACTCAGTTTATGGGGAGAAAGGGCCAGGGCTAGTGGAAGTAGTGAATGCCAGGCCTTGGGGTGCAGTCTTTCCAGGCAGGGAAGAGGGTCCTGGACTCTGAAATCACCTCTCAGGTTAGCTCAGCCCCATGTATCCTGCACTCAATGCAGGGCCTCCCAGGAAGCTCAGGCATGCCGCACTGCAGACCTCACAGTGTCAAAGCAGACAAGTGTGCTCCCACTTCACACACCTGTAGCACTTACACATTCTTTTTTTTTTTTTTTTTTTTTTTTTTTGGTTTTCCGAGGTAGGGTCTCACTCTAGCCCAGGCTGACCTGGAAGTCACTATGTAGTCTCAGGGTGGCCTCGAACTCACGGCAATCCTCCTACCTCTGCCTCCTGAGTGCTGGTATTAAAGGTGTGCGCCACCACGCCTGGCTTCACTTACACATTCTTTACAACCAAAATCGATATTTAAGCAGATGGCTGTTGGCAGGCCCTGTACTGGTTTGGGGATGACTTTTCTTCCCTTCTTCCCTGACTCCTCTTCCCTTCTTTTGTGCTTTCTACAGTTGCTGGCAACCAAACTGGGATTTTCTTAGTGCCTTAGTGCTCTACAGCTGATCTATCCACAGCCCCTCACTGTGGATTCTAACAAGTGCTCTACCACTGAGCCACACCCCAGCCCCTCACTGTGGATTCTAGACAAGTGCTCTACCACTGAGCCAAGCCCCCAGCCTCTCACTGTGGATTCTAGACAAGTGTTCTACTGCTGAGCCACACCCCCAGCCCCTCACTGTGGATTCTAGACAAGTGCTCTACCACTGAGCCACGCCCCCAGCCCCTCACTGTGGATTCTAGACAAGTGCTCTACTACTGAGCCAAGCCCCCAGCCTCTCACTGTGGATTCTAGACAAGTGCTCTACCACTGAGCCACGCCCCCAGCCCCTCACTGTGGATTCTAGACAAGTGCTCTGCCACTGAGCCACGCCCCCAGCCCCTCACTGTGGATTCTAGACAAGTGCTCTACCACTGAGCCACGCCTCCAGCCCCTCACTGTGGATTCTAGACAAGTGCTCTACCACTGAGCCACGCCCCCAGCCTCTCACTGTGGATTCTAGACAAGTGCTCTACCGCTGAGCCACGGCCCCAGCCCCTCACTGTGGGTTCTAGACAAGCCCTCAGATCACTGCCTTCAGTTCCAGGGCCAGTCCCTTGCTATCCTTAGAGTGGGCACTGGTCTCTCTCTGCCAGGCTGCATCACACACAAGTCTCAAATGTGAGTCTTTCTGTACAGCAGAAAGCACAGCCTCACTCCAGAGCCCCAAAGTCCCATGCTGTGAACTATCCCCTGAGCCTCTCCTTTTTGCATGGTTCAAACCACCAGGACCCTTATGCCATGCCAGTGTGGCAACCCCTGCATGTCCCCGGGGCTGAGCTCCAGCCCTGTGTCTGCATGAGGCTTCTTGCGAGGCTGTCCAGTGTCCTTGCCTTGCTCTGGGCTGGTGAACATGGTGCTCACAGCACAGTGCTGTTAGCAACGTGTGGTGACCGAAGACACTGCACATGAACAGTGTGCTCAGAAGCAAGTGTGGACACTTGCTCGGGGAAACATCCTGATGTCTAGGGCAAGTAACTCCGTGTCACGAAAGTCATATTAGTCACGCTGTAGTGTATGGGGAAAAATAAAGAAATTGAAAAAAAAGACATCAACACATCTTCCTGACGCGTGACGATTAGCCTTGCTTTTTTATTTTTTTTTTTTAAACTTTTTATTATTTTTTATTATTTTTTTGGAGCGAGGCACAGAGAGAGAGAGACAGAGAGAAGGGGGGGGGAGACAGAGATGGGCGCGCCAGCAGTCTCAGCTGCTGCGAACGAAATCCAGATGTGTGCGCCCCCTTGTGGTCACTTGCGGCATTGTGCCCTTGCGTCACTTGGCATCTGGCTAAACGTGGGACCTGGAGATTGGAACCAGTGTTCTTAGGCTTAGGAGGCAGGCGCCTTAACCCCTAAGCCATCTCTTCAGCCCTAGTCTTGCTTTTTTATTATTTAATTTAATTTTGGTTTTTTTTTTCAAGATAAGGTCTCACTCTAGCCCAGGATGACCTGAATTCCAGCCGGCCTTGAACTCATGGCGATACTACTACCTCTGCTTCCCAAGTGCTGAGACTGAAGGTGTGTGCCACCATGCCTGACTATTTTATTTATTTTTATTTATTTATTTATTTTTTGAGGTAGGGTTTCACTCTAGCCCAGGTTGACCTGGAATTCACTATGTAGTCTCCAGCTGGCCTTGAACTCACAGTGATCCTCCTACCTCTGCCTCTTCGGTGCTGGGATTAAAGGTGTGCGCCACCGTGCCCGGCTAGACGGTTAGTTTTATATAGTCATCGTGGAGAGGAGTTTATATAGGAGTTCTTTCTGGGCTCCGGCCTCAGCACCATCCCTGGACTATAGCAGAGCTTTGTGGACATATCAGTTGGGTGGACCAGTAATTCACGAAAGGAGTTCCATCCTCTGCACTTATTCCATGACATCCGGTTGAGTGACACGTGTAGAATAGGTGCCTGCAGCATCCGAATAGTAACTTACAAAGACTTTTGAATGACATCTGTAGACAGGACGGCAGAGCTATCAAATAGTAACTTACAAAGACTTTTGAATGACGTCTGTACAGGAGACAGCAGAACTATCAAATAGTAACTTACAAAGACTTTTGAATGACAGCTGTAGACGAGACGGCAGAGCTATGAAATAGTAACTTACAAAGACTTGAATAACATCTGTAGACGAGACGGCAGAGCTATCAAATAGTAACTTACAAAGACTTTTGAATGACAGCTGTAGACGAGACTGCAGAACTATCAAATAGTAACTTACAAAGACTTTTGAATGACGTCTGCAGAGCTATCAAATAGTAACTTACAAAGACTTTTGAATGACAGCTGTAGACGAGACGGCAGAGCTATCAAATAGTAACTTACAAAGACTTTTGAATGACATCTGTAGACGAGACGGCAGAGCTATCAAATAGTAACTTACAAAGACTTTTGAATGATGTCTGTAGACGAGACTGCAGAGCTATGAAATAGTAACTTACAAAGACTTTTGAATGACATCTGTAGACGAGACGGCAGAGCTATCAAATAGTAACTTACAAAGACTTTTGAATGACATCTGTAGACGAGACGGCAGAGCTATCAAATAGTAACTTACAAAGACTTTTGAATGACAGCTGTAGACGAGACGGCAGAGCTATGAAATAGTAACTTACAAAGACTTTTGAATGACATCTGTAGACGAGGCGGCAGAGCTATCAAATAGTAACTTACAAAGACTTTTGAATGACATCTGTAGACGGGATGGCAGAGCTATCAAATAGTAACTTACAAAGACTTTTGAATGACATCTGTAGACGGGACGGCAGAGCTATCAAATAGTAACTTACAAAGACTTTTGAATGACGTCTGTAGACGAGGCGGCAGAGCTATCAAATAGTAACTTACAAAGACTTTTGAATGACATCTGTAGACGGGATGGCAGAGCTATCAAATAGTAACTTACAAAGACTTTTGAATGACGTCTGTAGATCAAATAGAGACGGCAGAGCTATCAAATAGTAACTTACAAAGACTTTTGAATGACATCTGTAGACAGGATGGCAGAGCTATCAAATAGTAACTTACAAAGACTTTTGAATGACATCTGTAGACGAGACGGCAGAGCTATCAAATAGTAACTTACAAAGACTTTTGAATGACATCTGTAGACGGGATGGCAGAGCTATCAAATAGTAACTTACAAAGACTTTTGAATGACAGCTGTAGACGAGACGGCAGAGCTATGAAATAGTAACTTACAAAGACTTGAATGACAGCTGTAGACGAGACAGCAGAGCTATCAAATAGTAACTTACAAAGACTTTTGAATGACAGCTGTAGACGAGACTGCAGAACTATGAAATAGTAACTTACAAAGACTTTTGAATGACATCTGTAGACGAGACGGCAGAGCTATCAAATAGTAACTTACAAAGACTTTTGAATGATGTCTGTAGACGGGACGGCAGAGCTATCAAATAGTAACTTACAAAGACTTTTTTCTTTTTTTTTGGTTTTTTGAAGTAGGGTCTCACTCTAGCTGAGGCTGAACTGGAATTCACTATGTAGTCTCAGGGTGGCCTCGAACTCTCGGTGATCCTCCTACCTCTGCCTCCCAAGTGCTGGGATTAAAGGCTTGCGCCACCACGCCCAGCTACAAAGACTTTTGAATGACATCTGTAGACGAGACTGCAGAGCTATGAAATAGTAACTTACAAAGACTTTTGAATGACAGCTGTAGACGAGACTGCAGAGCTATCAAATAGTAACTTACAAAGACTTTTGAATGACAGCTGTAGACGAGACTGCAGAGCTATCAAATAGTAACTTACAAAGACTTTTGAATGACGTCTGTAGACGGGACGGCAGAGCTATCAAATAGTAACTTACACAGACTTTTGAATGACATCTGCAGACGGGACGGCAAAGCTATCAAATAGTAACTTACAAAGACTTTTGAATGACAGCTGTAGATAAGATGTAAGAACTGTCACTTTCATCCACTTCATAATTTTTTTTTTTGAGAAAGGGTCCCATCTAGACCAAGGCGCCCTGGAAGTCACTGTGTAGCCAGGGATCACCTTGAACTTCTGATCCTCCTGACTCCTCCTGAGAGCTGAAATGTATCATGACACCCAGTCGTATGCAATGCTGGGGATCGAACCCAAGCCTTTGTATACCCTACCAAAGAAGTGACATCTCAAGCCCATCTTCATAAAATCTTATGTTTTATTTATTTATTTCCAGAAAGAGAGAGAGCGAGACAGAGAGACAGAGAGAGAATGGGCATGCCAGAGCTTCTAGCTGCTGCAAACAAACTCCAAATGCATGGGCCATTTTGTGCATCTGGCTTTATGTGAGTACTGGGGAATTGAACCTGGCTCGTTAAGCTTTATAGGCAAGTGCCTTAACTGCTGAGCCATCTCTCCAGCCCCACATCTTCATAGTCTTCTTGATGTGATGACAGAAAGACTTTGGCGTCAATTAAACTATGGTTGGGTAACAGAATGACTCTTTAGGGAATTCATACTGACATACTTAGGAAAAGGGATATAGAGATATGTAAGCTACTTCCGTTTCTGGAAGGAAATCATCTACCCACCGGCTTATCAAAAGGGAGAAAATAAAAAGTAAGCATTTAAGGTAAAAACATTTGGGGAGGGTTGGAGAAATGACTTAGCAGTTAAGGCCTGCGAAGCCTAAGGACCCCGGTTCGATTCCCCAGGAACCACATAAGCCAGATGCACAACGGGGCGCATGTGTCTGGAGTTCGTTTGTAGTGGCTAGAGGCCCTGGTGTGCCCATTCTCTCTATCTGCCTCTTCCTCCCTCCCTCTCTCTCTCAAATAAATAAATAAAATATTAAAAAAATTTGGGGAATGTGAGCAAAGGATATGAAGGAGTTCTTTGACCTTTCATTTTAAGCATAGACTATTTGTGCACGTGTCTTTGGTTTCTCTGTTGTGATTTTGCAATTTTGATGTAATTTTCTTTTTTAAAAAATATTTTATTTTTTTATTTATTTGAGAGAGAGAGAGAGAGAGAGAGAGCGTTCACCAGGGCCTCCAGCCACTGTAAACGAACTCCAGACGTATGTACCACCTTATGCGTCTGGCTTATGTGGGTCCTGGGGAATTGAACCTTGGTCCTTTAGCTTTGCAGGCAAGTACCTTAACTGCTAAGCCATTTCTCCAGCCCAGTTTTGATGTAATTTTAAAACAGAAAGATAGGGTTGGAGAAATGGCTTAGCAGTTACGCCACTTGCCTGCAAAACCAAAGAACCTAGGTTTGATTCCTCAGGACCCACGTAAGCCAGATGCACAAGGTGGCCCATGCATCTGGAGTTTGTTTACAATGGCTGGAGGCCCTGGTGCACTTATTCTTTCTCTATCTGTCTCTCTCTCTCTTTCTCTCTCTCTTAAATAAGTAAGTAAGTAAATAAATAATTAAAAAAAACCAGAAAGATAAAAATAAATGTACTAATATTTTTAAAATATTTTATTTATTTATTTGAGAGGCAGATTACACACACACACTATATATATATATGGGGGGGGTTGGGAATGAGCTCTCTAGGTCCTCGAGCCATTGTAATGAACTCTAGACACATGTACCTCCTTGTACATCTGGCTTTACATGGGTACTGGGGAATTGAACATGGGTCCTTTGGCTGTGCAGGCAAGCACCTTAACTGCTAAGCCATCTCCCCATCCCTGTACTCATAATTTTAGTTAGCAATTTAATAAGTTATAAGTTGGTTAACTTTAACAAAATCAGAAGGAAAAATTAAACAAGAAGGCAATATGAAACCAAATGTGGTGGAGCACACCTTTAATCCCAGCACTCAGGAGGCAAAGGTAGGAGGATCACCATGAGTTTGAGGCCTCCCTGAGACTACATGGTGAATTCCAGGTCAGCCTAAGCTAGAATGAGACCCTACCTTGAACACCCCCTCCCCTAAAAGAAGGCAATATAGTGGTGTCCACATACAACCCCAGCAATTAGGAGGGCAAAGCAGGCGAATTGCAAGGTCTAGGCCAGAGTGGGTGCATAGAAATACTTTTCCACAAAGAACAAAATCAAATAAGAAATCCAAGCCCGGGCTGGAGATATGGCTTAGCAGTTAAGGCACGTCTTGCAAAGCCTAAGGACCCAGGTTTGATTCTCCAGGTCCCATGTTAGCCAGATGCACATCATAGCACATGCATCTGGAGTTCGTTTGCAGTGGCTAGAGGCCCTGGTGCACCCATTCTCTCTCTCTCTCTCCCTCCATCCCTTTATCTCTAATAAATTAATAAATAAAATGACTTTAAACAATCCAAGACCTTTGGGGGCAGATATTTTTGTTCGCACGAAGTGGACAGAAGCCAGTCAGAACCACTAAGATGGTCAATGGGACCTGGCTGTTTATCTTCAAAGTGAATCTGAAGCTGGGTGTGGTGGAACATGCCTTTAATCCTAGCACTTTGAGCTAAGGTAGGAGGATCGATGTGAATTCGAGGCCAGCCTGGAACTATACAGTGAATTCCAGGTCAGCCTGGGTGAGAGTGAGACCCTACCTCAAAAAAAAAAAAAAAAAAAAAAAGCCAGGTGTGGTGGCACACACCTTTAATCCCAGCACTTGGGAGGCAGAGGTAGGAGGATCACCATGAGTTTGAGGCTACCCTGAGAATAGAGTGAATTCCAGCTCAGCCTGGGCTAGAGTAAGACCCTACCTCGAAAAAGCAAAAAAATAACAACAACAACAAAAACCCACCCCCCCAAAAAAATAAGAGAAAAAAAAGAATGCAAAAGTGAACCTGGAGCTGGAGAGATGGCTCAGCAGTTAAAGACACTTCTAAAGCCTGATGGCCTGGGTTCGATTCCCCAGAAACCACGTAAAGCCAGATACACAAGGTGATGCATGTGTCTGAAGTTCGGTTACAGTGGCTAGAGGCCCTGACATGCCCATTCTCCCTCTCTCTCTTTCTCCCTCTCTCTGTGTATAATAAACAAATTAATTAATTAATAAAAATAAATCTTTTTTAAAAAGTGAACCTGTAAACAATTGAAAATCATTTTGTTTTCAATATTTGGCTGAATTATATTAAAATTGAAGTGATAACTGCCCCTGTGCTTTAGTTCTTGGGACAAGGAAAAAAAATCAACTGTTCATTTTATTCTTAGAGCGGGAGAACCCTTTCTGAAAAAAGGAATGACATCATGTGATGACATTATGTCATATTTACTTCTGGCCTTCACAGGATGTCACAATATGATCACCTCACAGGATGTCACAATGTGATCACTTCCCTTCCCAGGATGTCACAATGTGATCGTTTCCCTTCCCAGGGTGTCACAATGTGATCACTTCCCTTCAAAGGATGTCACAATGTGATCGCTTCCCTTCCCAGGATGTCACAATGTGATCGCTTCCCTTCACAGGATGTCACAATGTGATCACCTCACAGGGTGTCACAATGTGATCACTTCCCTTCACAGGGTGTCACAATGTGATCACTTCCCTTCAAAGGATGTCACAATGTGATCGCTTCCCTTCCCAGGATGTCACAATGTGATCACTTCCCTTCAAAGGATGTCACAATCTGATTGCTTCCCTTCCCAGGATGTCACAATATGATCACCTCACAGGATGTCACAATGTGATCACCTCACAGGATATCACAATGTGGTCACCTCACAGGGTATCACAATGTGATCACTTCCCTTCACAGCATATCACAATGTGATCACCTCACAGGGTATCACAATGTGATCTCTTCCCTTCACAGGATATCACAATGTGATCACCTCACAGGATGTCACAATGTGATCACTTCCCTTCACAGGATATCACAATGTGATCACTTCCCTTCACAGGATATCACAATGTGATCACTTCCCTTCACAGGGTATCACAATGTGATCACCTCACAGGGTATCACAATATGATCACCTCACAGGATGTCACAATGTGATCACTTCACTTCACAGGATATCACAATGTGATCACTTCCCTTCACAGGGTATCACAATGTGATCACTTCCCTTCACAGGGTATCACAATGTGATCACTTCCCTTCACAGGGTATCACAATGTGATCACTTCCCTTCACAGGATATCACAATGTGATCACTTCCCTTCACAGGGTATCACAATGTGATCACCTCACAGGGTATCACAATATGATCACCTCACAGGATGTCACAATGTGATCACTTCCCTTCACAGGATATCACAATGTGATCACTTCCCTTCACAGGATATCACAATGTGATCACTTCCCTTCACAGGGTATCACAATGTGATCACCTCACAGGGTATCACAATATGATCACCTCACAGGATGTCACAATGTGATCACTTCCCTTCACAGGATATCACAATGTGATCACTTCCCTTCACAGGATGTCACAATGTCGTCACTTCTGGAACCAGCTGAGGCTTCAGTCATGAGACTCTCAAGTCCTGCCCCAGCTCCACTCTCTCTCTTTGTTATCTGGCTTCAACAGCCCAACGTCAGTTGCCTTACCCAGGTATTTGCCTCCATCCACTCCAGGCAGCCTTCCCCCTCAGCATCCCTGTCCCTGTTGATGAGGTCATAACACGACCCAATCAGATTAAACTACTGGTATGACTGGGAGAGACGATGTGATGCACAGTCTTCAACGGTGGCGATTGGCAGCTGCCTAGGGGGAGCTCTGGGTAGATGAGGAGGGCTCTGACCGAATCTGTGGGCTTCACTCCTCGCTGGATTCAGAATGTGATGGCATGTCCGGGAGGTGGGAAAGGTCAGAGGCGTGCCATGGTTGAAGGAAGTCTATCACTGTGGACATGTCCTTGGGGGCTGTATCTTGTCTTGGCCTCGTTTTATACTCTCTCTGCTTTCTGGATGTCACAATGTGAGCTGCTCTATCTGACCCTGTCTGGCATGCCTGATTAATGCCTCTGAAGTCGTGAGTCAGAATGGATCCTTCCTCCCCTTACGTTGCCTAGGCCAGGTATTTCATCACAACAATGAGGAAGTAACTTACACAGGAGGATTTTGTCATTAAGAGAGAAGTTTGAGTGATTCATTCGTGTGTCTCCTGTAATGTGTAACTGTGGAACTCTTGATTTGGGGGATCCTGCGCTCCCTCTGAGCAGACCTGAGCCACAGGGGTACAGAAATAGCTATACCCTGGCAGGGGAAACTTATCTTCACAGGAAGTGGAAGAAAGCTTAGGTGACACCTAGTGTATGAGTTCCTAGTGGGACCAAGTTTCCCCGAGAGCTGTGGCCAAGTTTGGGACTGGAGGGTGATGGGGAGAGAGATGGGGACATTGGTAGAAGGCTGGCCAGTTCTTTGCTTTAATGGATCCAGTTTTATAGTCAGAAGCCTCCTGTTTGGTTCCTGGATGATCTTTGCTTTGTAAATTTTAGGGTTTAAAACGAGTGCAAGGTGAAGGTCAGGGCCTTTTAAAAAGTGGTTTCAATGTTTGAAATTGGAGCAAATAATTATACCCATCACCCCACAGTGCGTTTGCTCCCTCTGGGCTGTGAACTTTCCTTCTACAACTGCCTCTTATCTCAGTGATAGCACAAGTGAAAAGGCCCGTGCCAGCTGGCCTTCAGTCATCCGGTGCTGGCGTTGCTGTTTCTGCTACCCTGGGGAAGTCTCTGTAGGGGCCAGTGTGTTCCAACACCTTGATCTCTTCTGTTCCTGGAGTCCCTTCTGAGGGGCAGTCTGGGCTCCCTGGAAGCCCCAACATGTCTTGTCCTCTCTTATCTACTCAACCCACCTTAAGCCCTGTCTTCCTGCCCTCTGTGCAAAATCCTCTGAGCTTTAGGGACTGTTTCTCTGTCTCCCTCGCCAAGAGCAGACACAGTGGGTGAGTACAGCCCTTTTAATTCTGCACCAAGCTACTGCATGTCCTGGTCCCCTTCAGGCTCTTTAAAAAAAATTATTTACTTTATTTGTTGGGGGTAGGGAATGGGTACTCCAAAGCCTTTAACCACTGCAAACGAACTCCAGACACTTGCACCACCTTGTGCATCTGGCTATGTGGGTCCTTGGGGAATCGAACCTGGGTCCTTTGGCTTTGCAGGCAAGGGCCTTAACTGCTGAGCCATCTCTCCAGCCTCCCTTTCAGGCTCTTAACATGTGCACCACTGTCCTCCACCTTCAGAGCCAACACTGTATGCCTGTCATCACGCGACCCAGCTCCCAGGAACGTGAGGCAAGCCCTCTGAAGAGGCCCCGTGTTACCTTCCACCAGGGACCTGGGAGTGCTGATCCCACAGTGTCCAGGCTGCACGAAGTCCGGGGATGCCTCTCCCCACAAGCACCGCGGCCTCCGTGACTCACGCTGTTGGATTTGGGGAGGGTGGAAGGTCATGACTTCCAAACTAAGCGTCCCACACATGCTTAGTGCACAAGGTCAATTCGGCCACAGGCAGTGAAGGAAAAAGCAACTCCTAGGATGGGCCCTCGGGCCTGAGTGGCTAATATCCTTTCTCCCGGACACAAACCTGCCTGAGAGGCCAAATCACCCTTGTCTGATGAGCAAGGAGCCTTCCAGATGAACAGCTGCTTCTCCAGGGCCCCAGGCAAAACAGGAAACAGTCCAGAGAGCGCTCAAAGATAGAGAACTTCCATCGTGCAAGGATAGAGATCTTCCATCGTGTGCCAACCGCCCAGCTTGGGAGTCGTCTTCCCCATATCCAGAGTTGGCCTCCATGCCCTGCTGACTGGTCCCCCTTCCGCTGCTTGTGTCACGAAGCCACTCAGGTGGCTGCGAAGGCCCTCCATCCAAAAGCCACCACATGGTCTGTGGTCCCTGCCACACACTTGTTAGGGACGCATTCTGTGGGGTTTGATCTCAGGGCCTTGCACACTGCTGGGGCGAGTCCTCTTCCGAGGAAAGAAACGCAGAGCTGCTTTTGGTTCTTTTCAGCTCCAGACAGAGTCTCTTCACGGTGCCCAGGCAGTGTTTGAATGTGCGACCCGTCTGCTGCAGTCTCCCACACAGCTGGGTCACAGGCGGGCACTACAGCACTCTCTGCTTAGTTCGTTTTAAGGGCTTGGAGATGCTTTTTCAGTGGCCTTTGAGAATGTTCAAAATGTCCTCTTCCCCCCTTGCTTCTATCTTATTTATTTATTTGACAGAGAGAGAGAGAGAGAGAGAGAGAGAGAGAGAGAGAGAGGGAGAATGGGCACACCAGGGCCTCCAGCCACTGCAAACGAACTCCAGACTGTGCATCCCTTGTGCATCTGGCTTACGTGGGTCCTGGGAAATCGAACCTGGATCCTTTGGCTATGCAGGCAAACGCCTTAACCGCTAAGCCATCCCTCCAGCCCTTGCTTCTATTTTATTTTAAATTTATTTTTTATTTTTTATTTATTTATTTTTTTAGTACAGGACCAGAATCCAGGGCCTTGTGTATGCTGGGCAAGAACTCAACCATGGAATGACATGCCTAGTTCTAATCCTTTTTTTATGTTTTTTATGTTAAAAATGGATGAGTTACTCTCCCCGGTGTCACACAGGTGGTTATGTGGCTGGTCTATGACTTTAACTACAGCCACTTTGACCCTTCACCTGCCACTCATCCCCACCCACTCCCTTCTGCAACACCTGTCCACACAGTGCCCCTCAGGCTCAGATTGGAAGATGACCAGCTATGCCTGAGAAGGAAACTGGGCCTGCGCCCAACAGGCAGTGGCTGGTCTGCTCTGGGGCTCAGGGTGCCCCAGGCCCAGACTTACCTCTCACAGTGCTCTAGGGCCTGAGTGTATCTCAAGGGTGCCAGCACCTGCCATGAGGCCATCTTTCCACACAGCTACTTTTTATTCTTTTTCTTTTTCTTCTTCTTCTTTTTTTTTTCGAGGTAGGGTCTTGCTCTAGCTCAGGCTGACCTGGAATTCACCTTGTAATCTCAGGGTGTCCTTAAACACATGGCAATCCTCCTACCTCTGCCTCCAGAGTGCTGGTACTAACGGCGTGTGCCACCCCGCCCGGCTCACATAGCTACTTTCATTTAAGGACAAACAAGGCATCCTTATGTTCGTTTGCTTTCAAAGGAATAACCAAGATGGGCTGGGTTGTAAATGAGGTGCTAGAGAAATATCTGTGACTCAACATCTCTGCATCCCAACCAGTCTGAGCTGAAAGAGTAATGTGGTGGGTGTGGTGGCCTGTGCCTATAATCCCAGCACTGGGGAGGCCGAGGCAGGGGACTGAGAGTTTGAGGCCAGCTAGGCTACCATTGGGTGACCCTGTCTCAAGTCAAACAAGCAAGCAACAAAATCCCCCACAATTCCATTACGTGTGTAAGTCTTTCTGTTAACAGTCATTTTCTAAGCCACCATGGTGGTACATGCCTGTAATCCCAGCACTTGAGAGGCTGAGGTAGGAGGATTGCTATGAGTTCAAGGTCAGCCTGGGGCTACAAAGAGACCAGGTCAGCCTGAGCTAGAGTGAGACCCTGCCTGGGGGGATCAAAAAAAGATTCTTTTCTTTCTTTCTCTCTCTCTCTTTCAATTTTTATTTTATTTGTCAAGGTAGGGTCTCACTCTAGCCCAGGCTGTCCTGGAATTCACTCTGTAGTCTCAGGGTGGCCTCAAACTCACGGTGATCCTCCTACTTCTGCCTCCCAAGTGCTGGGACTAAAGGCATGTGTGCCACCATGCCCAGCCAAAAAGAGATTTTATTTTCTAAACTGGGCATGGTAGCACAAGCCTGCAATTCCAGTATTCAGGAGGTGGAGAGGGAGGAAGATTGCTGTGTGTTTGAAGTCAGTCTTATCTATAAAGTGAGTTTTAGGCTACATAGCAAGACCCTATCTCAAAAAAAAAAAGAGAAAGAAAAAGAAAGATAGAGAGAGAGAGAGAAGGAAGGAAGGAAGGAAGAAAGGAAGAAAGGAAGGAAGAAAAAAAAGTAAAAAATTCTGGTTTCCCACAGTGCTAGTTCAAGGCCAAGTTGTGCCCTGGACAGGTGTCTGGTCACCCTCTGGCACCTGTTAGCCATTTAATTTTGCACCTTGGTCCGATTCTGTCCCTGTGGACATGAAGAGGGTGTTCTGGACAGGTGGGGAAGGGTGGGGGACTGTCTGTCAAGTGGAAGCTAGGAGAGGGAGGCCTCAGCCTGCAGGGTGCTCCTCAGTTGGGAACCCTCACCCAGGCTTCAGCTGTAGCATTTTCCTCAGGGGCCCTGGTGGCCTGAGCCTGTGATAGGATCTTCTGATCTAATGAGACCTTTCAACTCTGTCATAAGAGCCATGGGAAGCCACAGGGCAGGGGGAGAGGGAGCAGAGGAGAGGGCAAGTCCACAGAAACCAGATCAGATTTTTATTTTTATTCTTTTTAATTATTATTATTTTTATTGACAACTTCTATACTTACATGCAAAAAACACATGATATTTCCCTCCCCTCCCCCCATTCCACTTTAGAACGCCAATCTCCATCATACTCCCCCAGATCAGATTTTTAAAACACATGGTCCAGGGCTGGAGAGATGGCTCAGTGGTGAGCCTCGTGCATGAGGGCCTGAGGGAGACGGGACAGCCCGAGGCTCTAGTGCCCCTGTGAACAGCTGGGTGAGGCCACACACAGCTACAGCAACTACAGTCCCACAGAGGAGCAGACACCCGAGAATCTCAAGCTACAGCATCAGTAGAGAGACTCAGGCTCAAAACAAAGGCCTGTGGAAGCACAGTGTAGCAGGATACCTGGCACTCCTCCATTCTTGGCTCTGAGTACCCATCAGACCACTGGCAGGTCTGTGGAGTGACTACATGTTGTTCACAGAGTCAAAAGCACACGGAGACCAAGACTGGCAGGGTGTGCAGTAAGCAACCCCAGACATTCTCTGACCATGAGAACGCCATGCTGGCTTGGCAGGCATGAGCAGCCCATTCTGGACATGTTCAAGACGGGAGGAGCAGATATTGTTGGGAAGAGGGGAGTGTAGCCTGCAAAGATCAAAGGTTAGACAGTTCAGCCCAGGTAGTGCCTGCTCTAGGATCCTCCCAGCCTGAGACCTGTCTCAAAATAAAACAGATAGAGAAAGGGAAAGAGAGGGAGAGAAGGGAAGGGGAAGGAAGAGAATAAAGAGACAGGGGGAGAAGAAAGAAAGAAAGAAAGAAAGAAAGAAAGAAAGAAAGAGAGAAAGAAAGAAAGAAAGAAAAAAAAAAGAAAGGAAGGAAGGAAGGAAGAAAGAAAGAAAGAAAGAAAGAAAGAAAGGAAGGAAGGAAGGAAGAAAGAAAGAAAGGAAGGAAGGAAGGAAGAAAGAGAGAAGAAAGAGGGAAAGAAAGGAGAAAGAGAGAAAGAGGGAAGGAAGGAAAGAATAAAAGGAGGAAAAACAGAGAGAAGAGAAAGAAAGTTGAGTAAGGGAAAGAAAAAGAAGACAGGGGCTGGAGAGATGACTTAGCAGTTAAGGCATTTGTCTGCAAAGTCAAAGGATCCTGGTTCGATTCTCCATGACCCATGTAAGCCAGCTGCACAAGGGGACGCATGCGTCTGGAGTTCGTTTGCAGTGGCTAGAGGCCCTCACGTGCCCATTCTCTTCCTATACCCCTGCCTCTTTCTCTCTCTCAAATAAATAAATTAATTAAATTTTTTTTTTAAAAAAAGCTGGCTGTGGTGAGACACACGTTTAATCCTAGCACTCAGGAGGCAGAGGTAGGTGGATCATCATGAATTTGAAGCCACGCTGAGACTGCATAGTGAATTCCAGGTCAGCATGGGCTGAAACCCCCTTTCTTTTTTTTTTTTTTTGCTTTTTTTTTTTATTATTAGTTATCTATATAATGTGCATAGAGCCATGAAGGTACCATCGTTAGCCTTCTCCCTGCCCCTTGGGGATTGTGGGTCTTGCATTGTGTGGGTAGCCATCAGTTATGGGGGAGAGACAATGTCTGTGCATAATGACCCAACTTATGACTCTAACAGTCTTTCCACCCCCTTTTCCGCGAATGTGAAACCCTATCTTGAAAAACCAAAACCAAAACACACACACACACACACACACACACACACACACAAACAGGGGTGGTGGCACACACCTTTAATTCCAGCATCCTGGAGGCAGAGGTAGGAGAAGTACCATGAGTTTGAGGCCAGCTTGGAACTACAGAGTGAGATCCAGGTCAGCCTGGACTAGAGTGAGACCCTACCTTGAAAAAACAAAACAAAACAAAACAAAACAACAACAACAACAAAAAAAAAAACACAAAAAAAAGAAAAGTAAAGAAAAAAGAAAACAACAAAAAGTCTTCCTGTCAGGTGAACTCTTCCCTCCAGCAGGATGGTTGGCAGGCTTTCTGGGACCTGGGCAGTATTGGGTGCATCATGGACCAGCCCGCTCTTTTACTTTATTTAAGGTGACCGATCATGGACTCTTGGATGGGTGGGCTTCCCCCATTCCATAAAAGTCCAGTTCCCACTGAGACAGGGGATTTTACAGCTCTAGACTCCCCTCTTGCCAGTGGAGTCTGTTTTCTCTGCTTTCCTTATCTCTTTAAAATAAACTTCGTTCTTTTAAACACTTTAAAAAAAAAAAAAGCTGAAAACAGGGACTGCAGACAGATACATGTAGGCTAGTGTTGATTGCAGTTCTGTTCACAATAGACAAAGGGTGAAAACAACTCACTCGTCCATCAGCCCGCGGATGGATATATGCAATGTGTGATTTAGCCACAGAAAGAACAATGTTCTGATAGAGAGCAGGATGGCAGGGGCTCTACAGGCAAAGCCATTAGTCCTGATTATCATGAGGAGGTAAAGTCGTGGCTCCACCTCTAGGGAGGGGCGAGGACATTTGATTGGGGATTTGCTAGGACATTGCTTGGTGAGTCTTTGACGTAGTGAGGATAAACGCGCATGGGCAGACAATGACCAGGTATCTAAAGAATGAGACTCCCTCATTGTTGAAAGTGTGGCCGCCTTACTGGCACACAAACTAGAGTCAGAGTGGTGGGCCACCAGTAAGGCACATATCTGTAATGGTCGGGATCAGAGGATAGACCAGTCAGCCCTGCATGACTGCGCTGAAATGCCTGGGGCGGCTAACTTGGCAAAGATAAAAGTTTTTTTTTTTTAATTTATTTATTTAGTCTATAGTTAGGGAAGGGTTGAAGTTCAAAACCTTATTGGTCTGGCCTCCAGTAAGGGGGGAGGATGTCCTAACTTGCAAGTGTGCAGACTCAAATGATCACTTTTGTATGTATCTGTGTGTGTTTGGGGAGGTGTAATTTGTTGTTTTGTTTTGTTTGAGACACGGTCTTGGTCTGTAGCCCAGGTTGGCCTTGAACTTGTGATCCTGCTGCCTCAACCTACCAAGGGCTGGGGTTACAGCTGTGTATCACCACACCTGACCTAAGTGATCATATCTTGAACAAAAGTCACAAATAAGTTGCTGGAGAAAATATTTTGTGTCCCCCCCCCCATGACCTACCTCCCAAAGGTTCTACCATCTCCCAACAGTGCCATCCAAGGGACCACAATGGAGACATCCAAATCACTGCAGAGGGAGACTCCCGGTCCAAATGATGACTTTGGGATGCTTAGTATTAGGGTTTCAGCTGGGTGCACCGTGAAGATTTGTTGACAGGTTGGTACAAATGGATATGAGAGGGGCTGAAGGGATCAGCAGGCTACATCAGATGGGGCCCTGCCTGGCATCCCCTGACCTCGGGTGACTGTGGTACAGTTCTGTGCTAGCTCTCTGCCTGGAGCACGCTGCTTTCGTTGGCCCTGGAGCTTGCCTAATGCTGTGCCATGAGGTAAGAGAAAGCCTGTTCAACAGGGAGCGGCCTTGCTCACACTTTCCTCTTCCTGGCATCTTTCTCTCTGTGCTTCCTCATGCTGGCTTCTGGGGACGGCCTTCACTCTCTACAGTCAGTGGGATCATCAGGCTACATGGAATCAATGGTACAGACAGTGGAACATGCAACCACAAGCTGTGTCATGCAGGCCCCAATTCTACGGTCCAGCCGTTCCTACCCGTGTGATCATGGCCATATCTAGAATAATTTCATCATTTAAAAAAATGGAGAAGGGCTGGAGAGATGGCTTAGCGGATAAGGCACTTGCCTGCGAAGCCTAAGGACCTAAGAACAAAAGGTTCGATTCCCCAGGTCCCACATAAGCCAGATGCACAAGGTGGTGCATGCCTCTGGAGTTTGTTTGCAGTGGCTAGAGGCCCTGGTGCACCCATTCTCTCTTTCTCTCCCTCCTTCTCTCTGTCTCTAATAAATAAATTTTAAAAAATTTTAAGGAGCCTGGCGTGGTGGCAGTTGACTTTAGTCCCAGCACTCAGGAGGCAGAGGTAGGATCGCTGTGACTTTAAGGCCACCTTGAGACTACATAGTGAATTCCAGGTCAGCCTTGGATAGAGCAAGATCCTATCTTGAAACCCCCCTCCCAGTTTTTTTTTTTTTTTAAATAGAGAAGGGCATAAGTCATTTGCTGTGTGCAACAGTTCTCAAGTGGGAAACTCAGGGAAGCTTCTTGTGCCCTCTAAGATAGCAAAGGTCCTGGATTTCCTGATCTACAGCTCCCCCTAGCGTTAGTTTAGACTTACATCCCTGGTGGCTCTGCTGTTAAACGCGAGCTTCTGTCTGCAAAAATTAGTGATTAGAGAGGCTCATCGCCTTAGGAGGATAAAGTTGTGTTTAAAATAAAGACTCGAGTAAAATAATAAAATAAAATATAAAGTAAAACAAAATTAATGAAACAAAATATAAAATAAATAAAAAATTATAAGACTCACATTTTATGCTTCATTTGTCTCTCTAACAGTGTATTCTTGGACATTGTGTGCTGTGTAGAAGGTACCATGCCTCGCAGGAAGGTTCCAATGAAAATGCCCACTTATGCCGGCCGAGGTAGTACACGCTTTTTAATCCCAGCCCTCAGGAGGCAGAGGCAGGAGAATCGCTGTGAGTTCGAGGCCACCCTGAAACTGCATAGTGAATTCCAGGTCAGCCTGGGCTAGAGCGAGACCTTACGTCTCAAAAAATAAAAAAATTTTTTTTTCACAAAGAAGTAGAGTGTCGGACCAGGGTCCAGAGACACCATTGCCTGGTGTGTTCAGGGGACACATGCCCCATCTGAATCCATCATCTTCCCGGGACGGAAGCAGAGCTGGGGAGGGCACAATCAGCTCAAATAGTTTGCTTCATAATCCTCCGTGCAGGGTGGCGGGCACTGTCCAGCCTTCCAAAATAAAATAATAAAAAAAAGACACCTTTGCCTTAATCGGGCTTAGAAGCTTTAAATGTATTTGGCTTAAAGGGCTTTGACACACTCCAGCAGGGGCTTATTCTCCCGCACACTGGGTAATTCGTATGCGTGAGAAGACAGCATCATTTTTGGTGCCGTTCAGAAAGGAAGTATTAAGGGTGAGAATTTGATTTTAAGTGACGGGACGGAAAAAAAGGTGTGAATTTCTTTCCAGACTCTGCAAAGGATGAAAGAAGATGTTATATTTCTGTCGGAGACGTTGCAAATCACTTGAGGATGGCCCATGAACTCTTTGCTCCATCCACCTGCTCACAAAATAGCAGGAAACTCCTCCATTGTGCCTCCACTTAAGAAATATTTCTTTTTTTTTTTTTTTTGGTTTTTCGAGGTAGGGTCTCACTCTAGCCCAGGCTGGCCTGGAATTCACTATGTAGTCTCAGGGTGGCCTTGAACTCATGGCGATCCTCCTACCTCTGCCTCCCAAGTGCTGGGATTAAAGACGTGCGCCACCACGCCAGGCAAGAAATACATTTCTGATGACACAAAATTTCAGGGAAGTCCTTGTCGTTGTGTGGACAATGTCGTGTGCAAATTGGTGGTGTGTAATACACCAAAACATCTTAGAGGAAATAGACTCGGGATTTAATTATTTTCTTGCCAGCAGGTATAATGCCTCAAGATTCTACCACTCAGGAGGCTGAGGCAGAAGGACTGTGAGTTCAAGAGTTCATACAAAGACTGTCTCAAAACAAAACTTGATTTTCTTAAGATAATTACATCTTTGTATTACTTATCAGCCTTGCATATGAGTCTATACATAGGTGTATCTGGGATGAACAATATCATATAAAAACTAGGCCCGGTGGCACAGGTCTGTAATTCCAAGCTGCTCAGGAGGCTGAGGCAAGAGGCCTGAAAGCTCAAACAATTTGCTTGGGCTGTTGGAGAACAGACATATGTTAGTTGAGAAACTGTCTCAAAATCCAAAAAGTGACCAAAAGAAGGTTTTGGAGCATGGTCCTCGGCCTTTCTGCGGATATCCGAGGAGCTTATCTGAGAAGCATCACTTGGTTCCCCGCCCTCCGCGGAGCCCAGCAAAGCGCGCGCCCCTGGTCCCCAGAGCCAACCTGCACGCAGCCGGCCAGCGCCCCTCTGGCCCGCGTGGGATCCTGAACTCTCCCTGGTGCACCACGACAGCGAAAAAGGTCAGCATGAGGGTTTTGATCATGGAAGAACCAGGGGGCTTAGGCCAGGCACCTGTTACAGCCTTATCCAAGGAGAGCCCTCCCTTAAGGAATCTCGGGGTGCGCCCCCGAATTCCTGACCCAAATAAACTGACAAAGGTGATCCGTCACCCCGAAGTCACCCCGTGACCTCCCATGACAAAGAAACACTGATGGAGCTCTGGGCGCTCATGAGAAAGAGAGCCCAGGACCAGAGAAGACATGATGCCAAAAGTGTGCATCACTCCCCCACCCCCGCCCACGAGGCGGCTAATAGGTTGCCCTGACACCTCAAAGGAGCCACTCGCTGGCTGGAGAGATGGATCAGCCGTTATGGCACTTGCCCGAAAAGCCTAATGACCCTGGTTCAATTCCCCAGTACCCACGTAAAGCCAGGCGCACATACATCTGGAGTTTTTTTTTTCTTTTTTGCAGTGGCAGCAGGCCCTAGTGTGCCCATTCATTTTCATATTCTCCCTCCCTCTCTCCCTCCCTCTCTCTCTCTCTCTCTCTCTCTCTCTCTCTCATTAATAAATAAAGAGCCACTTGAAATTCTGAAGTGCTTCCCTTCTGGAAGCCCTAAGTCTTCCACTTTGAATGAGCCTGATTTTCTCCATATTGGCTGTGTGTGTGTGTGTAAAGGGAGGCCTAGGGTATTGGTGAAGTACACCTCTAGGGGTGTGTGTGTGTGTGTGTGTGTGTGTGTGTGTGTACATGTGCATATGTACTTTATTTTCCCCCTAGGAGGTAAGGTCTCCCTCTGGCCCAGGCTGACCTAGAATTCACTCTGTAGTCTCAGGCTGGCCTCAAACTCACCGCGATCCTTCTACCTCTGCTTCCCGAGTGCTGGGATTAAAGGCGTGTGCCACCACGCCTGGCTGTACCACTTTTTGTATTCAGTTTACAAGGGTGGTTTAAGAATGAACCTGTGCTGCCAGGCTTTGCAAGCGAACACCTGTAGCTGCTAAGTATCTTCCCAGTCCTGGCAGTTAGATCTTGAGGTCTCTGACTCAATGGAACCCTCCCTCCTCAGTGGATTCCTTGGGTGGCATTATGACTGGGAGGTGGTGAAAGGTAGGAAGTGGGGACCGGCTGGAGGAAGTAGGTCCCTGGGGGGTGTGTCTTTAGGGCTATCACTTAACCTGGCCCCTCCTATATCACCCTTCTCTGTGCTTCCTTTCCACCCAGAAGTGAAGAACAGCCTTCACCACATGCCCGGCTCACCGTGATGTTCTGCCCAAGTGTGTGGTGCTGAGTGACCATGAGCTGAGTCCTCTGAAGCCATGAGCCAAAATGTGTCCTCCTCCTTGAAGTTGTTATCAGAGATTTTTTTTGTCATAGTGATCAGAAAGCCAAATACATCATCCAAATAAAGAAACATGAGCCGGGTGTGGTGGCACACACCTTTAATCCCCAGCACTCAGGGTGGGGGGCAGAGGTAGGAGGATCACCCTGAATTCGAGACCACTCTGAGAGTACATAGTGAATTCCAGGTTAGTCTGAGATAGAGACACCACCTCCAAAAAAAAAAGAAAGAAAGAAAGAAAGAAAGAAAGAAAGAAAGAAAGAAAGGAAGGAAGAAAGAGAGAAAAGAAACATAGTTGCAAATCTGTTTGGACTTCCCCAGCCAAGCTGTCATCTAAAATAGGGAAGAGAGGCTGAAGAAATGGCTCAGTAGTTAAGGCACTTGCCAACAAAGCCAAAGGACCCAGGCTCAGTTCCCCAGGACTCACATAAAGCCAGATGCACAAATGGCACATGCATCTGGAGTTCATTTGCAGGGGCTACAGGCCCTGGTGCGCCCATTCTTTCTCTCTTATCTGTCTCTTTCAAGTAAATAAATAAATAGGGAATGGGTTAGAGAGGCAGCTCAGTGGTTAAAGGCACTTGCTTGCAAAGCTCAACGGCCTGGGTTCAGTTCCCCAGTACCCATGTAAAACCAGCCTCACAAAGTGGTGTATGTGTCTGGAGTTTGTCTGCAGTGGCAGGAGGCCCTAGTGTGTTCATTCTTTCATTGTCTCTTTTTAAATGAATGAATGAATGAATAAAATATGGTATTAGCTAACCTGAGTATGCCACTGAAATTTTAACTTTGTTGTTATTAAAATTATTTATTCCTTCCCAAAACATATCCTTTTTCCTTTTTAAAAAAATTTTAAAAATTATTTTATTTATTTTTGGAGAGAGACACAGAGAGAGACAGAGAGAGAGGGAGAGGGAGACAGATAGAGATGGGCGTGCCAGCAGTCTCTCAGCTGCTGTGAATGAAATCCAGATGTGTGCGCCCCCTTGTGTGTTGGGCTCTGCCCGGTGTGAAGCCGAGTGGTTAGCCCAGCCAATCTTGGCCTATTCCCGGTAAGGCCTAGTCGAGCCTGAGTACCTGCCCTTGACTCAGCACCTAAGCTGAAACTGCCTCCACCCAGCTGCTGCTGACGTGATGAAATACTGTTGGCCCTTATACCTTTCTCTCATCCCCTTTTCCCGCCCCCTTCCTCAAAGTATATTGGCCCTTATACCTTTCTCTCATCCCCTTTTCCTGCCCCCTTCCTCAAAGTATATTGGCCCTTATACCTTTCTCTCATCCCCTCTTCCCACCCCCTTCCTCAAAGTACATAAATATCTCCCCCCTGACAATAAACGACGAGTTTCGCTTTAGACGTTTCTCCGCGACTCAATGTGGTTTTCTTTTCCTCGGTGATTTGGGGAGGTTTGAGTCGCCGACACCTGTCTTCTCGCTCAGCCTCAAGAGAGAAACGGCTGGCCCGGCTCTCTCTCTTTTGCTCTACCTGCCGGTGGTGAGAAAAAAAGCCCGGCATTTTGGCGCCAACGTGGGGCACAGCAACTACTGCCCCATGTGAGGACGTGTGAGGATTCAAAACGGACTACGGACTGCTGACGTGACGAAGGAAAAATTCAACATTAAGCTGACGAGCTAATCGGACTGCTGACGGGTGTATCCTCATAAGTAATGAGGTAATCTTCATATTTAATATTCTAATCTTTACTTCTATAATCTGTGCTTACTTCAACTTCCTTTCTCTTTCCTTCCATTTCCGGTTTGCCGCCATTTCTAAACGAGTACGTTCATGGCGGACACACCACGTGGACAGACCTAAAGGAGACTTTAAACGCTTTGCCTCCTCATTTAAATTAAAAAAAAAACTCTGTCCCAAACTTCAAGATCTCTTGTTCTTTTCTCTTTCCTCTCATTTTTGGGTTTCCGACAGACCGCTTCTGCGGTGCCGCCATTTTGTCCTGCCCCATTTGAATGGGGGCACCATCTTAGAAACACCACGTGGGCAGACCTAAAAACGAAACTCACCACGTGGGTAGAAACTCACTACGTGGACAAACCTAAAAAAGAAACTCACCACATGGGTAGACCTAAAAAGAAAACTCACCACGTGGACAAACCTAGAGGAGGCTCACCACGTGGGCAAACCTGGAGAACTCTCAAAGTGTCCTGCCCCCTCATTGGAGTGGGGGCGCCATCTTAGAAAAATTCTACAACATGTTTAGCTACTTTTTGGGACCTTGTGCTTGTGTTGTATTCTTATGCATTACTGTTACCCTGATGTTAAAGATACTCTTCCCTCAACTTTATAACATGGGACAATCCTTATCTAAGCTAAATCCTGCCTTAGGGTCACTACAGATTCTACTCAAAAGTAAAGGCCTTAATCTATCTGATAATCAGGCCCTCCAGATATGGGGGCTGTTTACTCAAGATTGCTCCCTGGTTGCCGGAGAGTAATCTTTTTGACTGGGACACCTGGGATAAAATTGAAGATCTGATAAAAAAAGCTCAGATAGAAAAAGGGGAGATCCACCCTTTGGAGGCCCTCCCGGCTGTGTTGGCCTTAAAGGGCTGTTTTCCACCTCAGCCTCCGAGGTCGAAAGGCGACACCCTGACCCAGGAAGGGACAGAGAACAATCTCAGCCCCTCGGCCCAGCCTGAGTCCTCAGATTCACCCCTAAATCCTTTTGAGAGTGCCCCTCAGCCCTCTAAAGGTCCATCGCCTCCAGATCCCCCTACTAATCCATTTCTGAGCGCCTCTGCCCCTCCGCCCTACCATGGGGAGGACGGCCCCGGGGGAAGAATAGTCGATCTCTTCCCTGTTAACGTTAATCCTGACGGTAACCGCCCTGCAGCCTGGTATCCTTGGGAAGCTCACAATTTAAAAGATCTTAAAAGGCTGTCTCAGAGGACGGGCCTAACTCCCCTGGGCAGAGACCATCCTTCAGGGTTTAGTTCATTATCATTGTACCACTCAAGATTGGAAGAACCTTACTAAAGCTGTTCTCTCTGGCTCGCAGTACATAAAATGGTGTGCTTTTTTTCAGGATGAGTGTCACCTTCAAGCTGAGCGAAACCAAGTCGCTCAGCCCCCAGTACCAATCACCTTTGGAATGCTCTCGGCACTGCTGACCAGTTCTCTACCGGTCTTCAACAGGCTGCCATTCCTGATCCATATCGAGATCAAGCACGGGCTTTGGGAATGGCTGCATGGAAAAAGTTAGAGGAGGGCCCTCTGAACCCCCATTACAAGAGTCACCCAAAAGTCCGGTGAGGATTTGGCCACTTTCATAGAGAGAGTCAAAAAAAGCCTACAAAGAAAGTTCCCCCCTGGCCCCCTGCGAGACCAATTTGCAAAAATGCTGGTCTAGAAAGGCATGACAGGTGATCATAAGTTGGCCTGCGCTGGACTCAAGGACCGCTCTATGAGTAGATGGGTTGTAGCCACCCAAGATGTAGGGTCCCCCTCTCATCAGATCAAAGTTATGACATCAGCCTTACAGGCTTCTCGCCGTGAGGACATGGCTACACTAGAATGTACACTCCAACAGGTCTCAGGGGGGAGGGGACAATCTTGCTTTGGGTGCGGCAAAGAGGGTCATTTTAAAAAGAAATGCCCCAATAGGAAAAGCACCCCAATAACTCCCTCAACCCCTAACTTGCCCCGCACGCCATGTCCTCGATGCAAAAAGGGACTTCACTGGGCCAGAGATTACAAATCCAAGTTTAGCCTTCATGGTGAACCTTTAAACTTCCCCAGGGGCTATCCCCAGCCCCGTTAAATAAGGGGAAAAAGGTAATCAAAACACACTGGACTGTGCCTTTGACACCCAGACTTAGACCAAAAATGAACCTAACAGTCGATGAAAAAACTTTCAAATTTCTCATCGACACTGGGGCTGACCGTACTGTGATAAAAAAAGAGGAGGTCCCTCCCTCCTGGCAGTTAGTCCCGGGTCCACCCCTACTGGGTGTGGGCGGACAATCTACGTCATGGGAAACTGCTAACTGGCAGACCTGGATTGACCCTGACAATAATAGTGGGGAGGTGCGCCCTCTAGTGGTGTCAGGCCTAACAGCCAACCTCCTAGGCCAGGATATACTTGGGGAAGCTAAGGCTTATATTACTACTAATCATAGGGCTTTCTGTAAAGATAGACTTGACCAGAAAGAAAATAAACAGTTTAAGGAAGGAGGGACCTACCATCCTAACTATAGAGATGATCCTCATTTTGAAAAAATTAAACAAAAACATTCTCAGGTTCACCCCCAATCCTAAGGGCCACTGCTCACCCCCCAGTTCCTAAGATTCAATGGGTGCCTGGGGACCCCGTATGGGTCGAGCAGTGGCCTATACCTACCCCTAAACTAAAACAACTTCATATACTCGTTAAACAACAATTGGCTTCAGGACATGTGCGACCTTCAACAAGTCCTTGGAACTCTCGGTTTTTATTATAAAGAAGCCTAATGGCTCTTGGAGACTTTTACATGATTTGAGAAAAATAAATGAGAGAATGATAGCTTTGGGACCCCCAGAGAGGGCTCCCTTGGATTCCAGCCATTCCCAACACCCATTACTTAACCATTATCGATATTAAAGATTGTTTTTCTCTATTCCATTACATCCAGATGATATAAAAAAATTTGCATTCTCCATACCCTCAACAAACTTTCATGGACCAGACCTAAGGTTTGAATGGACCGTCTTACCTCAAGGCATGGCTAACAGCCCCCCCATTTGTCAATATTACATGTCTCATATCTTTTCTTCCTTGATTAATCATCCTAACATTTTATTCTACATTTATATGGATAATATTATTTTAGGTCATTCCAACCATCTGATCTCCAAGACCTTACTGCTAAATGCCTTGCCATTTTACAGGCCAATGATTTTAAAGTGGCTCCAGAAAGGTACAGACTGCCTCTCCCTTCAAGATTTTGGGCTCCAGGTTATCTCTTGATACTGTTTCTCCTGTCAAACCCCAGCTCCATATTCAAAAATCCTATACTTTGCCTCAACTCCAAAAGGTGCTGGGAGAAATTAATTGGATGAGGCCCTGGATACCCATAACTACTGAGGAACTGTCCCCTTTATTTGACCTCTTAAAGGGTCTTACTCTCTCCTCTCAGATAACCTTGCCCCTCATCATGAACAAATTCTACATAAGGTACAACGGGCCATTGATGCTGCTGTCCTAAAGAGGTTTGATCCTAACTTACCTATCTCCCTCTGTATTTTCTCTGGGAAACATTATGCACTGCGCTGTTGGCCCAGGAAGGAGAACCCATCCAATGGATTCACCTCTCCCTTGGTGGAGTCCCCAGAGTTTACTCTATAACTAACCAGATTACAGACTGCATTATAAAGGACAGGGACACCTCTGTCTGATTGTTTGACACGGAGCCTCATGTCATTGTCACCCCCTTTAAGGTAACAGACTTCACTTGGCTTCAGAAAAATAACAACAGGGTTGCCATTGCCCTTGAGGGGTTTCTGGGTATAATTGATTGTCACTATGGTCCTTATAAATAGATGAACTCCTTCTCTAGGTTAGAATGGAGACCCCCCAGACTTTTTTTATCTAAACCCAACCCTGATTTCCTTTACGTATTCACTGATGGGGCGCAGGAGCTTCCTAGTTGTTTACCCTCCCCTAAGGAGGGGAGAAAAGTCTATACCCATAAAGTCTATCTCCCATGAGGTCACAGGATCAGCACATGCTGGAAAAAACTAAACATACTATTAGCCATATGCTTCAATGCTTTGCCACCCTTGGATTGCCAGATCAAATCAAAACCGATAATGGTCCCTGCTTCGGTAAGCAAAACTTTTATAGATTTCCTCCAAACCTGAAAAATCTCACTTTCCACAGGCATCCCATATAACCGCGGGGCCAAGCCATCGTGGAAAGATATCATCAAACTCTCAAATCTCAATTACAAAAACAAAGGGGAATCTCTACCCCCACATGACCAATTAAAAAAGGCATTATTAACCCTAAATATTTTAAATTTTTCTAAAGAAGATAGACACTTGTCCCCTTTTCAAAAACATTGGACCTCAGCTGTCACCTACAGCTCCATCTGAGTCAAATGGAGGGACCCATTAACTGGGGCCTGGAGGGACCAGACCCCCTCCTCACAGCAGGGAGAGGATTTGGATGTGTCTTTCCTCAAGAGGAAAAAGACCTATTTGGGTACCGGCAAGAGACTTAAAATATTTACCCCAACAAGGGGATGATAATAATCAATTTTCCAGGAGTGTCACACCCCTGAGAACTATGCCTCTATTTCTTCCCCAGGAACAACTGAAGGTATGGATGCTACTAGACCTGAATGAAGCCAGAAAAGCTCCAGAGAGATTTACAGAAGAGGAGTCGGGACTCCTAAGACAACCTGCTGTAGACGAGCTTACATGGCTTTTATTCCACCTTCTCCCTCCCCCTTGGACCCCTCCTCCTTCTTGCTCTTTACCCTACCTTCTCCCTCCCCTGAATCCCTCCTTCTTCTTATCCTCACTCTCAGGCCCTGTGTAATTAATAAGATTACACAATTCATTCACCAACAGCTTGAGGCAATTAAACTTCATCAGGCCAAGGCACCACAGGTTTACGACTCAAAGACAATGGCTTTTCCACTTACTGGCTATCCACCTAACATCCCTCCCCGCCCTCCATCGAACCAACGACGGGTAAGCTCTCAGACAGACTGAGGCAACCTAAGACAGGGCGTGGAGTGGTCAACGGGCTAGAGGCATAGTGCCCAGAGGCGGGTAAGGTTCCCAGAGGGGAACAACCTAGGAC
>JAEOAD010002864.1:0-58778 GCA_036365145.1 Orientallactaga sibirica
AGAGTTCACAAGTAAACAATTTAATGCTTCACCTTAAAGTCTTGGAAAGAGAAGAATAAGGAAAACCAAAAATCAGTAAACAGGAATAAATCATAAAGATTAGGGCAGAAATTAATGAAATGGAAACAAAAAAAAATCAAAAGTATCAATGAAACAAAAAGTTGGTTCTTTGAAAGGATAAACAAGATTGATAAATCATTAGCAAATATCACCAAAAGAAAGAAAGAAGAGACAAAAATTAATAAAATTAGCGATGAAAAAGGCAACATCACATCAGATACCAAAGAAATTCAGAAAATCATATGGACATACTTTAAGAACATATATGCCTCTAAGTTTGAAAACGTGAAAGGAATGGATGATTTCCTTGATTCATATAACCTACCAAATTTAAATCAAGATGAGATAAACCATTTAAATAGACCTATAACAACTACAGAGATCCAAGCAGTTATAAAATGTCTCCCAACTAAAACAATCCCAGGCCCAGATGGATTCACTGCTGAATTTTACCAGACATTCATGGAAGAACTAACACCAATACTTCTCAAGCTTTTCCGTAAAATACAAAAGGAAAGAATTCTACCAAATACCTTCTATGAAACAAGCATCACCCTGATAACAAAACTGGACAATGACAGAACAAAAAAGAAAATTAGACCAATCTCCCTCAAGAACATAGATGCAAAAATTATCAACAAAATACTGGCACCAAACAGAATACAAAGAATATATGTTTCAGAAAAAATTATTCATGCCCAAGCCAAGTAGTCTTTATCCCAGAGACTGCTGGGGATGGATCATAAATTATAACAAAATACCAAATAAATGTAATATCAGAAAAATTATTCATCCAAAATGGTCTGAAGGACAGAAATTACAAACATAAATGTGATCTCATATAAGATGCAGAAAAGGCATTTATCAAAATGCAATAGCCCTTCAAAATGTCCTTAAAAGTATTACAGAAACTGGGAATAGAAGGAACATATCTCAACATAATAAAAGCTATTTATGACAAACCAACAGTCAACATAATACTAAATGGGGAAAAACTTAAACCTTTTCCACTAAATTCAGGAACAAGACAAGGGTGTCCACTTTCCCTCCTTTTACTTAATATAGTACTGGAAGTCTTAGCTATAGCAATAAGGCAAGAGACACTCATAAAAGGGATACAAATTGGAAGGGAAGAGATAAAATTATCATTATTTGCAGATGATATGTTCGTATACATAACAGACCCTAAAGACTCTACCAGCAAACTGTTAGAGCTGATAAAAATTTTTATCAATGTAGCAGGATACAAAATAAACACACAGAAATCAGTAGCTTTTCTATATGCTAACATCAAACATGCAGTGGATAAAATCAGGGAATCTCTCCCATTCACAATTGCCTAAAAAAAAAAAATACCATGGGATAAACTTAACCAAGGAAGTGAAGGATCTCTACAATGAGAACTTTAAAAAACTCAAGCGAGAAATTGTAGAAGACACAAGGAAATGGAAAGACATCCCATGTTCTTTGATTGGAAGAATCAATATTCTGAAAATGTCAATCTTACCAAAAGCAATCTACACATTTAATGCAATCCCCATTAAAATCCCAATAGCATTCTTCACAGAAATAGAAAAAAAAAACCTAAAATTCATCTGGAAACACAAAAACCTCGAATAGTCAAAACAATTTTGTGCAACCAAAATCACGCTGATGGTATTACCATTTGCAAGTTTAAGTTATTTTACAAAGCTGTAGTAACAAAGACAGCATGGTACTGTCACAAGGACAGACAGGTAGATCAATGGAACAGAATAGAAGACCCAAATATTAATCCAGGCAGCTACAGCCTCCTGATTTTTGACAAAAAATGCCAAATATTCATTGGAGAAAAGATAGCCTGTTCAACAAGTGGTAGCCTGTTCAAAAGTGGTGCTGGAAAGACTCGATATCTGTATGTAAAAGGATAAAACTAGATCCTTGTCTCTCTCTGTGCACAAGAGTCAAGCCCAAATAGATCAAGGACCTTAATATCACACCTTAAGCTCTGAAACTGTTAGATAAAAAGGTAGTAGAAACCTTCAACATATTGGCATAGGCAAGGACTTTCTGAATATAACTCCAATAGCTCAGGGAATAAAACCACTAATCAACCACTGGGACCTCACGAAATTACAAAGCTTTTGTACAGCAAAGGACACTGTGAATAGAGCAAAAAGTCAACCTACAGAATGGGAGAAAATCTTTGCCAGCTATACATCTGACAGAGGATTACTATCCAGAATATACAAAGAACTCAAAAAACAGAATAAGAAATCAAACAACCCAGTTGAAAAATGGGCTATGGAACTAAATGGAGAGTTCTCAGAATAAATACAGATGGCATATAAACATCTAAAAAAGTGTTCCACATCCTTAGCCATCAGGAAATGTAAATTAAAACCACTTTGAGATTCCATTTTACTCCTGTCAGAATGTTTACCATTAAGAAAACAAATGACTATAAGTATTGGCATGGATGTGGAAAAAGAGGAACACTTCTACACTGTTAGTGGGAATGTAATCTGGTCCAGCCATTGTGGAAATCAGTGTGGAGGTTCTTGAGACAGCTAAAAATAGATTTACCATATGGTCCAGCTATAGCACTCCTAGGCATATATCCGAAGGACTCTTCTCAGTACATTAGAGATACTTGCACCACCATCTTTATTGCTGCTGTATTCACAAGGTCTAGGAAATGGAAGCAGCCTAGATGTCCCTCCACAGATGAAGGGATAATAAAGATGGAGTACATTTACACAATGGAGTTCTATTCAGCGGTAAAGAAAAAATGAAATTATGAAATTTGCAGGGAAGTGGATGGATCTGGAAAGGATTATACTAAGTGAGGTAACCCAGGCTCATAAAGCCAAACATCACATGTTCTGTCTCATATGTGGATCCTAGCTACAAATGTATAGACTTGTGTGTAAACTGGAACCAAAAATTGGCAGAAGCCAGTAAGCTGGTAAAAGGCTATAAGGGAGGTAGTAGAGGGAAAGACTTAAGGGGAAGGTATTGTACATATGTAAGTAGAACAGATTATATGGAGGGGAAAGGCCTAAGTGACTCCATGTGATGAGAATGCATAAAAGAAGGGCAGGGGGAGGGTCAATCAAAATTCAAGATAGTCTGAAGAAGACTTACATAAACCTAGCTTTTTGAATAATGGCACATCCAGAAGCTATAGACTGTTACTAGAAATTTTTCAAGCCGGGCGTGGTGGCGCACGCCTTTAATCCCAGCACATGGGAGTCAGAGGTAGGAGGATAGGCGTGAGTTCGAGGCCACCCTGAGACTACATAGTTAATTCCAGGTCAGCCTGGGCCAGAGTGAGACTCTACCTCGAAAAACCAAAAAAAAAAAAAAAAGAAAAGAAATTTTTCAGTGCCTGGGATAGGATACCTTCCAGTGAGTTGTTGGCCAAGGAGGTCCCAGTAGCCTCCAAAACATTAAAGGCTATTGCCAAGGCCCTTGGTTTCCCTTGAGAAACAGATGGTAAGACCCTATTGCTGAAGACATCTCTTGCCTGAGAGGCAAGGTCACTGAGAAAGCAAGCTGGTGCTGAGCAGAAAACCTTCTCCCTGTAGACCAGCCAACTGAAAGCTGGAAAAGAGCTGCACTGCATGCAGCCCTATGTGAGACAGAAGTCATCAGCAGTGAAAATCATGGATACTGGAAAACTCAAGTTTGGGCAGACAGGCCCAATGACCGAACGGGTGAAATAGTGGCATGTCTGCTCTTGGGGAAAGCAACTGCTCCCTAATTGGACTGAAAGCCCTCTCTATGGGAGGGAATACATGCCTAGTACTGAAAAAACTAAGCAAAGGTCTATGGCAGGGGAGGTCATGAGCCTTAGGGGTATAAAACCTGCTCTTGTGTGGCTAAATGTATATATTATTCACACCAAACTGTCCTGAAAGCACTACACGTAATGTTCATATTCACATATTAATGCTACTCTCACTTCTGGTTAGAGAAGCTTCTCCTTTCAGATTGCAATGATCACTGGGATAACCCAAAAGCAATACAGTGCTGATACGAAGGGGTGGAGGCATGTCCAGCATTGAAACATCTCTGTCACAACCTCCAAGGCTCAGTATCCATTATGGAAGAGGGGGCACAAAGAATGTAGGAGCCAAAGGAAGGGTGCGACTCTTTACAATGCAACTGTCCAGACAGAAATTGCAGTGCCTAGCAATACCTTTGCAAGACCCTTATAATAGAAGAAAAAGATTATGACATCAAATTAACAGACAGACTACTGGAGAGAGGGAGGGGGATATGATAGAGAATAGAGTTCTGAAGGGGATTGGGAGAGGGGAGGGGAATTTCATGGTATTTTTTTTATCTGTAAGTATAGAAATTGTCAATAAAAAAAGAAAGTAGGGCTGGAAGGATGGCTTAGTGGTTTAGGCGCTTATCTGCAAAGCCTAAGGTCCCAGTTTGGATCCCCAGGACCCAGGTAAGCCAGATGCACAAAGGGGCGCTTGCGTGTAGAGTTCATTTGCAGTGGCTGGAGGCCCTGATGTGCCCATTCTCTGTCTCTGTCTCTCTCCCCACCCCCCCTCTCTCTCTGCCTCTTTCTTTCAATAAAAAATAAAATATTTTAAAAAGAAAAAAAATTCTTCATGTCTTATTATACTTGCAAGTCCCAGCTTACATAATAGAGGCAGAAAACAAAACAAGTAATTAGAGTATGGAAAATGAGTAGAAGAGAAGGGGTAGAATAAGCATGGTTAGTATTAACTGGGTGCATTTGCAAGAAATAACTTCATATGTTGTATATCTCAGTAATAAGTTCGTATGCATCTGGCAACACTTACATTAGTATTTGAAAATAGCTACAAGAATTTTTGAGTGCTCCCCATACAACTAATACCTGATCTGATAGACTCTTGTTACTATATGTACTGTAAAGCCACTTTGTTCAATATAATATGTTCTGTTAAGTATGTCAGTTTAAGAGTACAATATCAAAACAATACTACATATTAGTAATAATGACTATACTTACCAACCAAAAAGAAAGGAATTGCTACTTAGAGATTCATGGGAGTTTAACTCACCCAAGAACATCAGGCTTCTGTAGTTCTCCAGCATCACATCTCTGTAAAGGTTCTGCTGAACAACATCCAGGTACTGCCACTCTTGCCAGGTGAAGTCCACAGCTATGTCTTCAAATGACACCAAATCCTATAATGACATATTTCTTTTCAACCCAAGATTACAAAAGAGGGATTAAAAAATTAGACTTTACACTTCTATATGTATCTTAGCAGGGACATATTCAATAAACACAAAGTTTATATGCAATATCATGGAAGAAAAGACTCAAGATAAATACCATACCTCCATTCAAACAAATAAGATTAGTTTTTTTTAATGAAAAAACAATAGAATGGAAAGACATATATTAGGGTTTGTGTCATAACATTGTGGTACACTGCCTTTCCAGAAGATACAATTCCTAACACTAATAGTGGAATAAAAGCTCTTAATGAATTTGGGAATTTTGACTCCATATGGAATCTGATCATCAATGTAGGGGTCATATTAATATGGCAAATTTGAAAGAATTCTGTGCAAACAATAACCAAATATTAATTCAGAATAAAATATACTATAAACAATGAATTCAAGGTGTTTTGGCACCAATTTACAATGTTGTCAGTCAACTTCACTGCAGCTCATGTTAGAAACCCATACAAGCACATTGCATACTATGCTGTGAAACTCCAATTCAATGAACACACACAATCTGAAACATCTTGGCTCAAATTTATGTTACAAATAGTGTGATAAAAGTAGGATACTTTTTCACTTCTCTTGAACTCTAATGGTTCACTAACAGACCAATGATATTTACAACCTATTTCTTTGCTAGCTAGTAATATATATGTTAAAATAGAGTTTGAGCAGAACTACCTAATGGACATAGATATTGTTGTACCCAGAGCAAAGCACTTCTACTGGAACAATTCTGTGCTAGGGTGGGTTGGCTTCCACTGACTGCTAGCTATAAAGTCCACTGATGCCATAGAGTATTTCAGGCATTGCCAAGACCACTGGTTAGCCTTCAGAATCAGATGGTAAGACTCTATTGCTAAAGACTCCACAGGTGTGAGATGCAGGACACTGGGAAATCAAGCTGCAGAAAAGATGGACTGGAAAGAACTATGTCATCTGTTGCCAGACAAAAGTAATCAATGATGTTACCCTGTGGCACACCATGCAAGTTTTATTGATGGCCAACCAGGTCAAATGTATTAACTGGTACAACAGTGCTATGCGTATTATGGGGGAAACAAACTTCTCTCTGGTTAGACTTGAGGTCTACTCCATAAGAGGGAATTTCTGCCTGGTACTGAATACTTGGGGAGGTGTTGCTTTTGATTTCACATTGATTACAGAACACAGCTGACCAAGAGCAGCTTGTGGGGTAAAAGGGGTTTATTTTGGCTTATAAACTTGAGGGAAAGCTCCAAGATGACAGGGGAAAATTATATAATGAGAGAGTGTGGACATCACCTCCCTGATGACATCAGATGCAAAACAATAACAGGTGAGTCTACCAAGCACTGGCAAGGGACAGGTGGCTATAACAACACAGTGCCTCCAGGAGGCTTCAACTGTCAAATTGCCACTGGCTGGGGACACAAGCATCCAGAACACCTATGGTTTTGAGAGACACTTGAATCAAACCACCACAGCAGGTCATATTAGGGGAGAACTACTTCTTTTGTATTGTTAATTTGACATATTATTCCCACCAAACTGCCTTCTAAATATGTTCATGCCCATATATTACTGGTTGTCTCACTTTGGGCTAGAGAGAAGCCTCCTTTTGCATATGGCAGTTACGATTGGGTTGATTCAAAGCACACCAAATTGCTGAGAATTGACAGAATGTTCAGTACTAAATGAAACATGGCTATAACATACTCCAAGGTTCAGGAACCATTGTGGAAATGGTGGAAATGGAAGAATTGTGAGAACTGGGCATGGTGGTACAGGCCTTTAATCCAAACATTAGGGAGGCAAATGTAGGAGGATCATGATAAGTTTTAGGGCATGCTGAGACTACTTAGTGAATTCCAGGTCAGCTTGGACTAGAGTGAGACCATAAAAGCTGGTATTTATTTGCTTTTCTCCAAGTAAATGAATGGGCCAGTGAACAATGACAGCCATTATTTCTTACATAGCTTTTGGCATTACTACCCTTGGAGGTTCCTGGCAGAGTAACAGCTGTCCCATTTGGCATTGGCTGCAGTGTACATCTTTTTGATTTTTCTCCATACTTTGGCAACTTGGAATCCAAAAATGTTTTGATTTGTGTTTTTTCTTCCATGAGCTGCTATAAGGTGCATTTATTCTTAAAATTTGACAGAATCGTGCTGAGGTTTCTGCCACCTCCTGGGCTGCACTGTGCCCAGTGGTGACAGAGGATGCAAAAAAACAGTATGGCCATGGGTCAGGGCGTCTAGGATGTTAGGGGGACAGGGAGGGAAAAAAACTGCCTGTCACATCCCCAGCCACTGGTTCGCCTGGTCCCAAGCAGGCAGCAGCATCACGGATTGTCCAAGGCCTGAAAGAGCACCTGATTTCACAGGCACTGCACCCCCTCCTCTCCCTCACTCATGCCCATTTGCCCTCAAAATGTAAATTTAAGAATGTCTTGAAAGCTTGAATTCACAATATGTTTGCTTTTCTGTGTTTCTTAGGTTTTCCTTTCTATTGGTATATGTTTGAATGACAGTTACTTGAAAAGTAGATTTAGAATGAAAAATAGAATTGTATTTCCTTAAACAGTATTTCAAAGGCAGTGTGCTTATTTACTTGAATACGTTACAGAAGGCAGCTGGGAGACCCCACCCACCCCAATGGCCATGTGCACAAGGCAAACAGTTTCTTCCCCTTTTTATAAGAGAACAAATGTCTCAGGTGCTTTAATAGAAATTTCCAAAGTGGTGTTTGCTACCATTTTGATGCCATCTTCCCTCAGCTCTAAGACCCTTCAGGTAAGTCTGCCATTCAGTGGTACAAGCCTTCCTTGGGTTCACTTAAAGGCAAAGAAGACTAGCATTTCTGCCACAGAAGGGACCAGGTTCAGCAAGGCCCGCACACAGTCAGGTACTGTTTGTGTAGAGGCAATCACACCTATCAATGAAGGAAGCACTTCTTTGTTCATGAAAGTCAGCTGTAGCTCTATGTGGAACACGTGTTTTCTCACTTTAAAGAAGACAGGAAATTGATTACATTGCACATCGGATGCTATCACAATCTGTTTCCTAGAGGAACGTGTGCTAATGAGTTAGTAGAGTTTTGGTTGACCTTCACTTGGTATAGATCTTAGGAAATATTTTTTTACAGATTGACTTTAACCTTAGGGAAAACTTTTACATTTTTAATTTATTTTAACCCTGTAATCTGAGGGAAATGTTTTGTTTATTATGTAGAAATGTTAACTGCAGTACTTTTATTTATTCTGATTTTGGTCCCCAATAGTGCAGAAATGCTGTCCATCAGTTTAGCTTCTCTGTACCTTTATTTCATAATCTTAATATGAAATAGGCTCCTCCATCCTGCCCCATGTCTGTTCATGTGTGTGTGTGTGTGTGTGTGTGTGTGTGTGCATGTTTTGAGACAGGGTTACATGTAGCCAAGGCTGATTAAACTTGCTGTGTAGCCAAAGATGACCTTAAACTTCAGATCTTTCTGCCTCTCCCTCCTGAGTGCTATATTGCAGTTGTGTGCCACCATATCTGGTTTAATATGATGCTGGAGCTACATCCCCAGCCCTTATCTATATAATTCTGAAACATAATAGATTAGGAGAAGAAATATTTTGTATGCTTACACAAATAATACAAAGTGTTGCCCACAGTTTTCTTTAAATGCTGTAGGCATTGTATTGTCTGCCTGTTATGGATATGAGGATATAGCACTGCTGAGGAATCAGAAGTCTCTCTGAGTTACTTGATTTGTCTTTTGCTTCTGTAAGTCAGTGCAGTGCCAAGTCTTCCCCACAGAACCTTAGATCATTTGTTCTTTATTGTGTCAGTGCAGATGGTTGAAGCTTATGACTTCTAAGTCCCAGGTAAGGGTTGGTTAAGTTTCACATTTATGGAAGAGAAAGTATATAGAAATAAGTGCTTGGCTTTTAATTAGGGCCATTTTTTTTTTTTTTTTTTTTTGAGGCAGAGTCTTACTATGTAGCCCAGGTAGACAGTGAATTTACTCACAATCATCCTGATTCAACTTCTTAAGGGCTGGGCAACATAATCCAGCTGTATATCCAGGTTTTTTTAAATGAAATCTTGTCCTAATATGTTTATTGATATAAGTACAGGTGGATTTAAGACATCAAATGAAGAATAATAGTTGTGTGACATAGGCTGTTTCTAACAACTGAGACCATCCTTTCATTATTTTTCTATTGTAGTCTCTTTTTCATTTTATGCATTATTTCCAGGCGTTTAGACTACTGTTCATTGTATTTATATAACTAATGGAGAACTTACTAAGCATTTTATCAAGTAAAAAATCTGAATATGTGTAGGAGACAGCTTCAGGTTTGCTGAGATGAACTTCCAGACCAGGCACAGTTATGGAGGAAGGGATACTATTTATTGAAGCTTACAGATCCAGGGGAAGTTCCATAATGGCAGGAGAAGTGGCCTGCTCTTACAGGACCCGGCAAGAGAGACAGGCCACTGGCCACACAGCACAGCACACTTCAGGAACTCCCACTAGGCACACTTTGCATATCTTTACAATGAAATCCTAAACCCACCACACCTTAAGATCCACCCAGTGACATTGCCTCCAGCAAGGTGGCTGCAGATGAAAACTACAAACTAATAAAACACTGACTATATTGGAGGCCATCTATTCAAACTACCATATTATGAAAGAAAATATCACATATGCACTTTAAATGAGCTTAATTGCTTGAAGTTGTGCCTGAAATAAAAAAATGCCTCCTTCTGGGTGTGGCTTTGTTGAGTGAAATGGCTTTCTCTGTACCTGCTGCTGTATGAAGATATCAGTACAGCCTTTCATAGAATCATATTTCTGCCATGTCAGTCTGTTCATGATAGTACTGAGTTCTCTTTCAGTGTTCACTGTCCCTTTGATTATTTTACTCAATTCATCAGAGAATGAATAGCCATCATTGGGAACAGTCATGTGACATGGATGATGTTCCTGTCCCAGGTGCACTCCTGTTTTCTGACCAGAGTTGTTCTGATGGTTTTCTGAGCTCCAGGACACTGAGGATGCACATTGGGTTCAAGCAGGCCTGCTCTGAAGGTCAGTAAGACTGCAGCACCATTTCTGCTCTCTCTCCATCCTACACCATTGGCTCTCATGTCACTGACTTAATGTGGGTGGTTACGTTGCATGCTTGTGCACACATCTGAAGATAATCATAGCTGTAATCTGCATACATTATGTTATCCATGGGGATGATGGCCTCACTGTTTTTCTTAATTCTGATGCTTGAGTTCTGTTTTCTATTGATCTTTAAGTTTTCTGCTGCAGCAGTTTGATAAGATACATTTAGATCTGATTATGAGGGTTCTGTAATTATGTTATTGGTTAAATATTATGTCTTCACTTTGTTGGGGAAAAGCTGCCCCCTTTCTTCTTGATGGAGCATTGCCTGCCACAATGAAACAATACTGGCCTTGAGAACTGACAGTCTGTGTTATGACTCTTGAGTATCTAAGTCATGACTAAGTAAAACCAGAAGTAATATCTGTAGTGTTGTTTTCCCTGTTTATTTCAAAACCAGTTCAAAGTACATAATGTACATTAGAATTTGCCTGTAAAATGAATTATGAAACCAGATGTAAAGTTTCCTTCCTGAAAATGATGACATAGTAAATAAAAATAAAATTCATAAGTATATTTAAAAAGACAGGAAAGACTTCTGCCATCATGAAGTTTTCCCTAGAATTTATAAGCCTGAAGTAAATAAATAAGCTGAAACATCTCCATTTGTATTCTCACTCTTACAGAACTCAAACCTCTGTCCTTCCTGAGAACTGACTTTTGACTCAGATCACCAACAAATCACCTTTTCCCTCCAAACTATTTCTGGATATTTTATGAATCAGATGCCTACTGCCTCTATATGACCATCACTGACACCTTCACTTGCTTTCTCAGAAAGTCAAATCCTAATAGATAATCGCCCCCCTTAGTCACTAGTCTCTAACACTCAATCTTTTGTATTGTCCCCCTGGTTCTAGCTTCATCTCTCACACCATGAATTCACCCTTCACACCAATAAGGCTTGTCTTCCTCATACACATGCATCTTCCACAGACCCTTGAGACCCTTATTCTTCCTCAGAGAATGAGGAACAATCATGACCCACACCATTCTTATGGATAGTACAGAATGATGTGGACCACTGTTTTTTAGACACGATGTGGTCATTGCAGTCATGACCCCACAGAGACTATTATCAGAACAGGACCTGCTCAGTATTGGGCCTAGCAACTTTCTATATAGAATGGTGAAGGAGATTAAAAAGGGCATCTAAACAGTATGCAGAAGTACTTGAGATTTCTCTAGTAGTTCAAAACATTTACTTGCAAAGCCTGACTGTTTTCTCCAGTACCCACATAAAGCCACATGCACAAGTTGGTGCATGAGCATTGGGTTGTTGTTTTTTTGCAGTGTCAAGAGGCCATGGCACACCCATTCCTCCCTCCCCATCTGATGTTCCTTGTCAACAAAACATCTATTATAAAATAGTAGAGGGTCTAGTTGGAAAGAGGAAGGGGTTCAGAAGAATGGGGATGTGAGATAAGAGAAGGTAACGGGAAAGGATTATGTTCAAAATTTATTCTGTACATGTATCAAAATTGTCAACAAGAATACTTTTTAAGAATATGAAAAAGGACATGTATTTCTTGCCTTTGAGCTAAGCATGCCCAATAAGTGTCTGCCATCTTCAATTATGATCATAAACATAAACAAATAGATCACTCTCTACAACTGACTATGCATATACAGGTACCCACTGTTAAAATGAGTTTCTACACGAATATGTAAAGGCCCACTGAGAAAACTCCCCATGTTTCCAATTTCAAAATGACATATTGGAAGTAACATTTATACTCACTTTCTTTGCCTCAAATAAATCTTTCTCTTCTATCCTATGTCAGTGTCATTCTTGTTTTGTCTTTGGCTCAACAAAATATATTTTATTACAAGTTGTTGATGCCAAAATGGGACTTTCTCCTTGAAGATTCTTCACCTTTGCATGATTGATGGAACAGGAGGGATATTGAAGAAGGGCAAATGATAGCTACTGGGAAAGGGCTCAACAGGTAAGAGTGCTGTATTTACAAATATGAGGACTTGAGTTAAATACTGAGCACCCACATAAAAGCCAGCCATGGTCACACATTCCTGTGACCCATGCTGAGAAGTTAGAAACAAGATAATCACTATAACATAGTTGTCTACCAATTTGACTAGAAAAAAGCATCTGCAGGTTCATGAGAGATTTCATCTCAAGGAAATATGCATGCACCTCACCAGAATAGAGTCTGAGTAGGCAGAGAACTGCTCTGTAAAGGGAATGTACAGCAGAGCTTGTAAGGAAACAAAGTTTTGACAGAAAGTTTCCCTGAATGGAACAATCACAATGAGCCTCAGTCAAGTCATGAAAACCAGATAAGAAGAAAAAGGAACTGCAAAGATGAGGAAAGCAGGGAGTTCTCAGCCATAAACTTGAGATTGCATCTTGGCCCTTAGGTTTGGAAAATTGGAGAATTATCATTATTCATGCTGATCACATAGGTGCAGGAGATTAAAAGAAGTCTGCAAGTTAAAGCAGAGGCTAATCAGTGTGGCTGACCAAAAAAAAAAAAGCCAAAGAGAATTTTGAGAGTTTAGAAATAATTGTTCTGATGACCAGAAAGTTAAAATTTACAAGAACTGAAAATGTTTTCTATTTGCAGATCTGCAAAAAGGCAAGACTTCCAAAAGAAAATGCAGGGTCACCTTTTGATCGGTTAGTTCTGTTACATACACTTCTGTATGAAACAAATAATGTGATGTAATACCACATTATATATTCATATAGGAAAGTATATTACCATTTGAATGCCAGAAAATATAAAAGTCAAACTCTTATTTAGAAAGGAACATAAAGTATTAATTTTGAATAACTATTTTTATTTATTTTATTTTATTTTAATTCACCCATCAAAAGACATAAGCTAACAGGGTGGATCAGAAAACTAGACCCCTCAATCTGCTGTCTTCAAGAAACCCACATCACCACTAAAGACAGACACCTCCTCAGAGTGAAAGGGTGGAAAATGATATTCCAAGCATACACAAATAAGAAAAAAGCAGGTGTAGCTATACTTATATTGGATAAAATAAGACTTCAAACGAAAGTAACCAAAAAAGACAAAGAAAGCCACTTCTTACTTATCAAGGGAACAATCCAACAAGAGGATATCACAATCATCAATCTTCACACACCAAACACAGGTGCACCACAATTCATAAAGCAAAAACTACTTGGCAACAACACAGAAATAACTACCAACACCATAATAGTCGGGGACTTCAATACTCCACTATCAGCAATAGATAGGGAAGTAAGAGAGTTCAACATCACCATAGAGCAACTAGACCTAACAGACATATACAGAACATTCCACCCCAAATCTACAGATTACACATTCTTCTCAGTAGCCCATGGAACCTTCTCTAAAATAGATCACATATTGGGCCACAAAGCCTGCCTCCATATTTTTAAGAAAGCTGAAGTAATTTCCTGCATGATATCAGACCACAATGCTGTAATGCTAGAAATTAACAACAAAAAGTATGCCAGGAATCACTCTAGCTCCTGGAAGCTGAACAACACACTTTTAAACAATAAATGAGTTGTAGATGAAATAAAGAATGAAACTGCAAAATTTCTAGAATTCAATGACAATGGGAACACATCATTCCAAAACTTATGGGACACAATGAAGGCAGTCCTTAGGGGAAAATCATAGCACTAAATGCCCTCATAACAAAAACAGAGAGATCCCAAGTCAATAACCTAACCATCCACCTAAAGGCATTGGAAAAACAAGAAGAAGCCAACCTGAAAAGGTCCAGACAGAAAGAAATAATTAAGATCAGAGCAGAAGTTAATGAATTGGAAACTAAGAGGACAATTAAGAAAATTGATGAAACAAAGAGCTGGTTCTTTGAAAAAATTAATAAGATTGATACACCCCTGACCAGCCTGATCAAGCAAAAAAAAAAAAAAAAAAAAGAAAGAAAGAAAGAAAGAAAGAAAGAAAGAAAAAAAGAAAGAAAAAAGAAAAAAAAAGAAAGAAAAAAGAAAAAAAAAAGAATTGCTTCAAATTAACAAAATTAGAAATGAAAAGGGAGCAATCACAACAGACATGAGTGAAATAGGGAGAATTATCAGGACTTATTTCAAAAACCTTTACTCCACAAAACAGGAGAATATGGAGGAAATGGATGAATTCCTAGACACATACCACCTACCAAATCTAAGCCCAGAGCAGAGTAATCTCGTAAACAAACCCATCACACACTTTGAGATGGAAGAGGTAATCAAACACCTCCCCAAAAAGAAGAGTGCAGGACCAGATGGTTTCTCAGCTGAATTCTATCAAACCTTCATGGAAGAACTGAAACCAATTTCTCTCAAACTGGGCCACACAATTGGAGAATAGGGAGAGATCCCCAACTCCTTCTATGAAGCTAGTAGCACCCTAATTCCAAAACCAGGCAGAGATGCCCCAAGAAAGGAAAACTATAGGCCCATTTCTCTGATGAACATAGACGCAAAGATCCTGAATAAAATTCTTGCAAACCGAATTCAACAGCACATCAAGAGCATTATCCACCTTGATCAAGTAGGCTTCATCCCTGGAATGCAGGGTTGGCTCAACATATGGAAATCTATCAATGTAATACACCACATAAACAAGCTTAAACACAAAAACCACATGATCATTTCAATAGATCCAGTAAAGGCCTTTGACGAAATACATCACTTCATGATCAAAACATTGGAGAGAATAGGCATGGACAGCCCATATATCAACATAATAAAGGCTATATATAAAGCTCCTAAAGCCAAGTAATTCTTAATGGGGAGAGACTGAAGGAATTCCTAGTGAGATCAGGAACTAGGCAGGGGTGTCCACTCTCACCTCTCCTCTTAAACATAGTGTTAGAAGTATTAGCACAAGCAACAAGACAGGAGAAAGAATTCAAAGGGATACAAATTGGAAAGGAAGAAGTTAAGTTAGCCCTATTTGTGGATGACATGATTCTATACATAAATGACCCAAGAACCTCCATCTCAAAACTCCTAAAGGTGATTAGCACTTTCAGCAAGGTAGCAGGATATAAGATCAATGCACAGAAATCAGTATCCTTTCTGTATGCAAAAGACAGAGAGACAGAAAAAGAAATAACTAACATTGTCCCATTTTCAATTGCAACAAAGAAAATAAAATACCTTGGAATAACATTAACTAAGGATGTGAAAGGCCTATACAATGAAAACATAAAAACACTCAAGAAGGAAATTGAGGAGGCCCTACAAAAGTGAATAACTAATTTTTTAATCCCTTCACTAGTCTCTGAGGTCTTGTGGGAGGTTGAAAAAGCCTCAACGGGGCTGGAGAGATGGCTTAGTGGTTAAGGTGTTTGCCTGCAAACCAATGGATCCCAGTTTGATTCTCCAGGACCCACATAAGCCAGGTGTACAAGGGGACACATACATCTGGAGTACATTTGCAGTGGCTAGAGTCCCTGGCGTGACCACTCTCTCCATCCTTCTCTCTCTGCCACTTTCTCTCTCAAATAAAAAAATCCTCAATAAGTCTGGGGATTCATACAAAAAATTACAGGCATGTGCTCTTGCAGAGACAATTCACTAAGGTTTCTGGCACCAGAATCTGCTTTGTGTCACAGAGAGGTCCAGTTATCATGTACACCCTCCTATTATCTCTCAAGATTTATGTGTTTTATCAAAGAAATTTTCTCAGTTTCTTTTTGGCTTTTTATGAAGCAGGGTCTCACTTGAGCCCAAGCTGAAATGTAACACATTCTGCATCACAAATTCATAACAATCTTGCTACTTCAGCCTCGAAAGTGCATCATGTTGTGCAAGCAAGTGCCTTTAACCACTCTCCAACCCAATTCTTTGATGGCCCAGTCACACTCAACATTTTAAATTTGCCCATCAAGAGATGTTACTTTTCTATTCACATCACTGGAGAGCTGCATCTATTTAAAAATGAGTTATATTAAAAGGATGTATGTAGGTATCTTTCCAAAATGTGAATAAAAATTTAGTTGACTATTTCATTTGTAAAGGCACCTGTTCTCTACAGGCTACCTCTTACATAGGAAGACACATTTACCTAAGTCTGTATTACAGGGCTCATGTTTTGATATATTATTTTAATGAAACCTTACAATAGCTCATCCCAATGATGTGTAAGTTCATTGTTTAATCTTTGATATATAAATGTTCTATTTTGTTCCAACTGGTTAGACATCTCTAAGACATATTTAAGACTAAGGGAAGCTAAGGAGGTATATGGCTCTTTATGAAAAGCTCATACTGCACAAGCATGAAGCTGGAAATTCAAGTAAGGAGGCAACTCACATATACTTATTGCCCCAGTATTGAGGGGGTCAGAGACAGAAGGACCACTGGTGCTCAATGATCAGCCAGTCTAACTAAAAGCTCACAAGCTCCGGGTTTAATAAAAGATAATCCGGAGCACAAACACAATAGATGTGGACACCCTGTTCTTTCTCTGATCATCAACTACTTGTGCATGGGGAATTCACAGCTACCAGCCATGTACATAAACCATACATATTCCATACTAAGAAAAAAATAATTACAACTAATAATAAAGTAATTGTATCAATTATCTAACTTTAAAAATCTGTGAAAAAATGCTAAATCAAAAAATTTATAAATTAATTAATCATCTGCATGTGTATGTACGTGTATAGATGGGAACACCAGGGACTCTTGCTACTGCAAGTGAATACCGAATGCATTTGCCACGTGTTTCATGCTTTACATCTATGGGACGGAGCTGGGATTGGCAGGTGTGGCAAGCAAGCACTTTTAACTGCTGAGCCATCTCCTGAACCTCCAAAGATGTTGTAGCAGTTTGAATGGATATCCCCCAATAGATTGTTTATTATTAAAGCTTCCTGGATTTAAAGATATCTGGATGAAAGAGGTGTCACTGTGGGCATATCCTAGAGTCCAGCCGTAAGGTATGTTTGGGAGTGGATCTGAAATATAGTGTAAAGATATGGAGAGTGCTTGAGCTCTCCCTCAGGTTCATGGATTGTTTTGATTGTGGTGCTCCTGGTGGTATTTCTCTCTGTATGGACCTATGAAAGGGGCCAGCTTCTTCTGCCATGATGGAACTTCCCCTGGAACTGTAAGCGTCAAAAAATCCTGATCTTCTCATAAACTGTGTCTAGTTTGGAGGTTCATTCCCGCAGTATGGAGCTGACTATGACAGATGCTAATTTAAATTTCTTGTTAAGATCAAAGTGAAGATATACATTATACTTTTATTAGTTAATGAAGAACATCAGGTGATTAACATTGTGAGCATGATTTTGTGGAATGATATAGTTAAAAAGGACTAGAATTACTTTGCCACTGAGACAAACAGCTAATGCAAATTTTAGCTAACAAAATCATAAGTGGCAACATCTTCTTAATAATAACGTTAAATTGACCACATAAATGAAGCAATACAGGTGATGTGACTGAGAAACAAGACCCAACTACTTGTTGTCTCAAACAAACACACTATTCAAACAATACTTCACAAAAACAAGTGAATGAAAATCATCATACAAAGCAAACATGAGCCATTCAACTCATCCGTTGAACCCAGAGTGACTGGGATGGTAGCTGGACACAAAGTCTCTTTTGTCCTGGACACTGGGGCCTCCCTATTGCTTCTAACTTCCTGCCAAGGTCTAACATGATGGTCATAGAGGCCTCAGGTGTCCCTTCCAATTCCAGAACTACCCCTCCTTTATTCTGCCAATTTGGAGCCTTAAGATGACTCATTCTTTCTTAGTCATCCCTGAATACCCTATGCCTCTCCTTGATAGGGGTGTCATGTCAAAATTCAAAGTCTCGGTCCACATTCCCACATTTGACACAATAACCATGGTTTAAATCTCGAGTTGAACCTGCATGGAAGGATCTCTGTAATCCAAACCCTCCCCTTTCCCCCTGCTGCCATTAGCCCCTCAGTTTGGGACATTGAACAGCCTTCAATTGCCCAACACCATGAGCCTGTCTGTGTTGATTTTAAAAATCCTCACTCCTATGTAACCTGAGACCAATACCCTCTATCCCCTACCAGCTGCCAGGGACTTAAGCCCTTAATTGCCTGCCTCCTAAAGGCCCAACCTTAAACACCTGTCAACTCTCCTCACAAAACCCCCATCAATGGGGTTAAAATCCTAATGGAACTTTTTTTTTTTGGTTTTTCCGAGGTAGGGTTTCACTCTGGTCCAGGCTGACCTGGAATTAACTATGTAGTCTCAGAGTGGCCTCGAACTCATGGCAATCCTCCTACCTCTGCCTCCCAAGTGCTGGGATTAAAGGCGTGCGCCACCATGCCTGGCTCTAATGGAACTTTTGGTTAGTCCAGGACCTCAGAAAAATAAATGAGACAACTCTACCCACATACCCAGCCATCCCTAACCCCTACACTCTCCTTTCCTCTGTCTCACTTATTGCAACCAACTTTACTGTCCTAGATCTTAAAGATGATTTTTTTTTACCATCCTTCTACACCCAGGCTCACATCCTCTTTTTGCTTTTACTTAAGAGGACCCAGACACTGTTTGAGCTGAGCAACTCACCTGGACAATCCTGTCACAAGGTTTTAGTGACAATCCCCACTACTTCGGTCAGCCACCAATGAGATCTCTCATCCCTAAGCCTCCATCCCAGTCATCTCTTATAATACGTAGATGACCTTCTCCTATGTAGTCCCTCCCATGAAATCTGTGTTTCACACACTGCTAAAATTCCTCAATGCCTTATCTGTTTAGGGTTATTGGATCTCAAAAGACAAAGTTCAGAGCTGTCAGCAGACTGTAACTTACTTAGGTCATGCCCCACACTGTGCACCAGGATATGCCATCATCCAGGGCCACCCCAACTCCCCTAAAACCTGAACCCTTATTGAAGCAAAACCTTTGACCCTAAGCACCACCTTCCAGCAGGCTGAACTAACGTAACAGCCCTGACTCGAGTCCTAACTCTGGCTAAGGATCTTTCAATCAACATTTCCTATCTCTAAGACTACAGCCCACTCTGTAGGTTCAGGACAATACTCTTGCACCAAACTTAGAAAAGGATCTCCCCTTCCCTTTGAACTGGAGAAATGGCTTAGTGGTTAAGGCACTTTCATACAAGGCCAAACGACATGGGTTTGATTCTCCAGGACCAACGTAAGCCAGATGCACAAGGTGGTGCATGTGTCTGGAGTTTGTTTGCAGTGGCTGGAGGCCCTGGCACAATCATTTTCTCTCTTTTTCTATTTGCCTCTCTCTCTCTCAAATAAATAAGTAAAACAAAATAAAATACTTTTAAAAAGAACCCGTATAGATACTGTCTATTCAAAGGATACCCTGAACATAAGCATATCTACCAGCTCTCTGGAGTCCTTAAATCCTCAAAACATCTGGGTACAATTGGTTGTTGATACAATGAAAAAATGTTCTTTTTGCAGTCCACCAACTATTAGCTAATAATAATAAGAAGAATCTCATGGGTCTATCTGTTAAGTATAATGAATATGTTAATGTATTTGGATATAGAATTACCAAACAAGACCATCCTGTGCTCCATACAGATTCAGCACTCCCAGTCACCCTAGTTGAACAACAACATTGTCTATGCATCCATTGTAACACCCATGAATACCTCTTAAACCATCTCAACCACCTCCTAATTTTTCTATTGAACAAAACATCTCCCTGCCCACTGGCAAATGGATGCCCATGGGATGAGTCTTCCTCTGCAATAAAATGGCCTTTCAAGCCCTGCCTGCTAACTTCTCTGGAATCTGCTCCATCAGACAGATCTTCCCTTTACTGCCATCCCTAACCCCTCCTCACTAGAATACTTGGAGCCTGCTCTTCAAGTGTGGTAAAATTTATTCCTCCTAGGTCACAAGCAGGTAGCAGTCACATAAGCATTTATCCTGCTCTTTCCAGGCCTTGTGATAGGGATACAAAGGGAATTGTTTAAGTTGGCCTGCATCTTTAGCAAAGCTGCTGATCTTAGCACATGAGTTCTGTCAGAAATAACCAAGAAATGAAAGAATTTTGAACCTCGGTATTACAAAATAGAGCCATTATTGATTTTTTTTATTATTGAAGCATCATATTGCTGTCAGAAATTCCCTGCAATGTGTTGCTTCAATATTACAGACAATTCCAATATTATTCAACAACACATAGACAAAATAAAAGAAGAGGTGAACAAAATCCATGAGAGCAACTTTTGGTCAGCTTTTGGAAAATGGTTTCCATGGTTATGCTCTTTACTGGGTCCTTGAATGAGTATTCTTCTCATCATCATGATAGCCCCATGTCTGCCCAACTGTGTACTCTGACTCATCAAATAAGAAGTCAATTCTGTAAAAATGATGTACATTAACACTCCTTACAACCCCATGCTCATGACAAGTCACCCATAATAATCTGCTTCTTGCCCCCTGTCCTTCTTACAGGGATGACAGTGAAAAGGAAAACAAAAGGGAGGGAAACCAGACACCAGACATCACACAGCCAGGGCATTCCAAGCTCAAAGGAGAAACCACACCTAAATCTGAAATAAATGTATGATTTTCTTGATATGACCCACCAAAATTAAATCAGAATGAGATAAAGCACTTAAATGGAAAAAGGAAAAAGAATCAAACATGGCTATAACTGTGGTTCAGTCCAGACAGGGCTTGCCTAACACACATGAACCATGAGTTCAAGACCCAGTAATTATATAAACAGGAAGTTCTGTCACCTGCCTCTAATCCCAGCAATAAGGAGGTGATTATAGGAGCAACAAATGATCAAGGCAGGGTTGGAGACATGGCTTAGCAGTTAATGTGCTTGCCTGCCCAGTCAAATAACCCAGGTTCAATTGCCCAGGACCCACATAAAGCCAAGTGCACAAGGTAGCACATGTACCTGGTGTCCATTTGTGTGGCTAGAGGCACTAGTGCACCATGCACCCATATTCTTTCTTCATCTCTATCTATCTTCCCCCATTCTTTCTCTCAAATAAATAAATAATAAATAAATAAATATCTAGAAAATAAAGTTCAAGGGAATCTTTGGCTTCATAGTGTGTGGTTGAGTCTGACTGAGCTATTTGCTACCCTGTCTCAAAAAGAAATGATAAACAAAACACCGCAAAATTCTGCTTGCTTTGCAAAAGCAACTGCATCATTCCCTAAATGTCATGTGGGTTGCAACCTCAATGTGAGGGAGGTGAAGGGAATTGGAGGCAGGAAGGGAGGCAGCAGTGAAGAGGCCTAACTCTTTCAAGGAGCTCCACTGTGAGGAACTGTGGACATCACAGGTGAGAGCCTGTTTCATGCAGAAGGGAAGGATTCTGTGCAGTGGCAGAAGCTGTGGACTGGGCAGAAAGGGTCTAAGGTAATGACAGTCCCTGAGAAGGTATAAGGATGTTCTCTGGAAATTACCAGAAGGAACTTTCAAAGATGCCTTTCATGAGACCAGAGAAAAAAGAAATGGTGGAAGTCATTCAAAATAAGTTCAATGAGGGCTGGAGAGATGGCTTAGCAGTTAAGGCCCCTGCCTGCTATGCCTAAGAACCCGGTTCCAATCTCCAGGTCCCACATTTAGCCAGATGTAAAGTGATGCAAGGGCACAATGCCACACTTGCCCACAAGGGGGCGCACACATCTGGATTTCGTTCTCAGCAGCTGAGAGGCTGCTGGCACGCCCATCTCTATCTGTCTTCCTCTCTGTCTGTCTCTCTCTAAAAATGAAATAAAAATAAAAATAAGTTCAATGAATTGTTCATGAATTGATGGTAAGTCAAGCAGACAGTTTAAAGCAAGACATGAGAAAAAAGTGTGGTAAAGGGCCTGAGAGAGGAGTGCAGCTTGCAAAAAACCTTAGTGTGGACATCTGTCCTCCATAGAAGGAAGAACCACCATCCTTTGGACTATCAATGACTGTGGCCTGTAACTTTCCACCATGGAGGAGAGGAAGGTTCACGCAGCTCTCCACCTCTTCATGGATTCAGTTACTGTAACTAGAGGACAGGGCTCACAGAGCCCCACCCCAGGATTTATATACAGTTTAAGTATGAGGAATGAAGAGGTAGCTTAGAGATCATGTGCACTTTCTCTGCAAACATGAGGACACAGGAGGGCCTAAACAATTCACGTTTGAATCTCCAGATCCCACATAAACAGTTGGGAAAGTCCAAGAAAACTTGTAACCCCAGGCAAATAAATGGGAGCACAGATCAGAGACTTCCCGAAGGGTCATGGAAAAGCACCTATCTTTCAACAGAATCCAGTTCAAAATGAGAACATGGGAAAGAATGATGGAGTGGGACACTGTTTTCTGCTTTGGCCAACAAAGAGGAGTGGGAACTGAAGCAGGGAAGAGCATAATACCACATAAGAGAATCCACCTAACTGTGGGCAGCACCATCACATGGGCTGGGTCACCAGACTACAAAAGAGAGAAAGCTAGCTGTGCATGCAGCACTCATCACTCAGCTTCCTCACTGAGGACTGAATGTAACCAGCTGCCTGGAGCATCTGCCATGGTGCCTTCCCTGCCATAGTGTTCTGTAACATGCATCTATAAGCTGAAGTACACTCTTCCTCTCTTAAACTGATTTTATATAGGAGATTGTTCTAGCAACAAAAGGCAAGATACCTGTGAGCCACAGCTTCCCTGATGTTTGCTTCCCATACATATGCTGACAGGATGCACAAAGTTTGGCAGGAATTACAGGCAGCAGACAACAAGCAAAAAGATTTCAAGGAGGGGAGCAGCCAGTGGAAAAGGAAGAGGTTTCCATCAAGGTGAGAGCTCTGCTAGATGAGGACAAGGGGACCCTGAACTGTGGCTTCTGGGACAGGCACACTGTAGGTACAGATGCCTCCAGGCCTTGAGAGAATGGGCTGGATAATGAGATCCAGGTCTTAACCTCACAGCCCAACCAGGACAGTGACTCTTCTTTGCTCTGACAGATTCTGTCACCAAGCTGTTTTACAAAGAAATAATCACATGAACAGTATTCCTGTAAACCTGAAAAAGCATTGTTTGTAAGAGGAAGCAGTGGGAGTGGAAACATTCAGTATGGCTGTTCCTATTCAACCCTATTACCACTGTGCCTTGGATGGGAGCCATGATGTTCTAAAGCAGGAGAGGGCAACATTATAGGGGCTGAGTTAGAAGGTTCTGGGTTCTGATTCTGGCAACTATGCCTAATTCTATGCAAGTGCATCTTGGGGAAGCAATGAGTATAATTCTAGGAATTACATAAACATTCTGTTTCCTTACCTTTAATCTCCCTTCCTTTCCTCCTTCTTTCTTTCTTTCAATTAGTTTATAAGGGAGGTCTAAGGTAAACCATTCTGCCTTCAAATTCACTATCTAGCCTAGGATGGTCTTGGTCTTCTGGTCCTCCTGCCTCCACCTGCAGAGTGCTGGCATCACAGATGTACACAACACCTGGGTTATGCAGCACTGGAGATGGAATCCAGAGTTTCGTGCATGTGAGTCAAACATTGTACCAACTGAGCCACATCCCAAACCTTCCTTACCTGTTGAAGCAAGGATGATTTTGTACAAATTATGCTGTCAAATCATACAAGATCAAAGCATGCACTGTTCCTCCCTGTCACTCTTCTCTTACTTATGTGTTTTCCCCCAATCCTCCACCCTCTCTGGCAGGCCTGTGAACAGTCTGCACCAACAATGCACTCTGCAAGCTGGCTCTCATGGCTCCTATATATGATATGTGTGTGTGACACCTGCTACTGAGGTGGTAAATACAAAGTATTATACACATATTGGAACTACAAGTACATTCTTCAGCACTAGTTGTGTCAATTTTTTTCAGTGAAAACTGAAACTGGGGTGGAGTGATGACTTAGCAGTTAAGGCACTTGCCTGCAAAGTCAAAGGACCCACGTTCATTCCACACAACCCATGGAAGCCAGATGCACAAGGTGGCACATGTATCTGGAGTTCATTTGCAGTGCCTGGGGACTTTGGTGTGCCCATATTCTCTCACTCTCTCTCTTTCTCTCTGTCTCAAATAAATTAAAAAAAAACTGAACCCATTATTAGAAAAAAAAGACAAAAGAAAATTATAAAAATAGTCACGCATGTTGGCACATGGCTTTAATCCCAGCACGTGGGAGGCTAAAATAGGAGATCGCTGTGAGTTCAAGGCTGGCCTGAGACTACATAGTGAATTCTAGGCCAGTCTGGGCTACACAAAGACTTCCTTGAAAAACAAATGTAAATGAGTAAATAAATAAATAAATAAATAAATAAATAAATAAATTGTTGGCAAGAATGTGGAGAAATTGTACATTGTATAAAAATTGTATAAAACAGTTCCTGTTTGGGAAGCTGAAAAAAGCTCAGGAGATAAATGGTTGTGATGCTTACATATTTCAAGCCCCAGAAGTTTCTGCTTAAAATTATTTAAAGGATAAGTTTGATATTATGTGTTTTTTAACATACTGACATAAAGTAAACTACATATTAACCATCCTAAACATTACATACAACGACTAGCCACCATCATGTATAAGAATATTTGTGCCAGGCGTGGTGGCACACGCCTTTAATCCCAGCACTCGGGAGGCAGAGGTAGGAGGATCGCCGAGAGTTCGAGGCCACCCTGAGACTACATAGTGAATTCCAGGTCAGCCTGGACCAGAGTGAGACCCTACCTCGCAAAACCAAAAAAAAAAAAAAAAAAAAAAAAAAAGATTATTTGTAATGGGCCTGGAGAGATGGCTTCCAATTAAGGTGCCGTCCTGTGAAGCCTAAGGACCCAGGTTAATTTCCCCAATACCCACATAAGCCAGATACACAAGGTGGCTGTTTTAGTCAGGATCGCATTGCTGGCAGAAAGCACCTGACCACGAGTAGCATGTAGAGGACAGGGCTCACAAAGCCCCATCCCAGGATTTATATACAGTCTAACTATGAGGAATGAAGAAGTAGCTTAGAGATTATGTGCACTTTCTCTGCAAACATGAGGATACAGGAGGGCCTAAACAGTTCATGTTTGAATCTCCAGATCCCACATAAACAGCTGGGAAAGTGCAAGAAAACCTGTAACCCCAGGCCCATAAATGGGAGCACAGATCAGAGACTCCCCTGGGCTCATGGAAAAGCACCTAACTTTCAAGAGAATCCAGTTCAAAATGAGAACATGGGAAAGAATGATGGACTGGGACACTGTTTTCTGCTCTGGGTAACAAAGAGGAGTGGGAACTGCAGCAGGGAAGAGCATAATACCGCATAAGAGAACCCACCTAACTGTGGGCAACACCATCACATGGGCTTCGTGCATGCTAGTCAAGCATCTACCAACTGAGCCACATCCCAAACCTTCCTTACCTGTTAAAGGAAGGATGAGTATGTACAGATTATACTGTCAAATCATACATGCTCAAAGAATGCACTGTTCCTCCCTGGCACTCTTCTCTTACTTAGGTTCTTTCCCTCAATCCTCCACCCTCTCTGGCAGGCCTGTGAATAGTCCTGCACCAACACTGCACTCTGCAGGCTGCCTCTCATGGCTCCTATGAAAATATGCGTGCGTGATACCTGCTACTATGGTTGTAAATACAAATTATTGTACACATATTGGAACTTCAAATACATTCTTTAGCACTAGTTGTGTCCATTTTTTCAGGAAAAACTGAAACCAGGGGTGGAGCAATGGCTTAGCAGTTAAGGCACTTGCCTGCAAAGTCAAAGGACCCAGGTTCAATTCCACAGAACCCATGTAAGCCAGATGCACAAGGTGGCATGGTCACTTGCAGTGGCTGGGAACCCTGACATGCCCATATTCTCTCTCTTTCTCTCTCTCTCAAATAAATTTTAAAAATAAAAATCTGAACCCATTATTAGAAAAAAATAGAAAAATGGTCATGCGTGTTGGCACATGGCTCTAATTCCAGCAATTGGGAGGCTAAAATAGGAGATCATTGTGAGTTCAAGGCTGGCCTGAGACTACACAGTGAATTTTAGTCCAGCCTGGGCTAGACCAAGACTCTACTTTGAAAAACAAACATAACTGAGTAAATAAATAAATTGTTGGCAAGGATGTGGAGAAATTGTACATTTGTACAGTTCCTTTTTGGGAAGCTGAAAAAAGCTCAGGAGATAGATGGTTGTGATGCTTACATATTTCAAGCCCCATAAGTTTCTACTTAAAATGATTTACAGGATAAGTTTGATATTATGTGTTTTTTTAACATGCTGACATAAAATAAAGTACACATTAACTATCCTAAACATCACATTTAATGGCTAGCCACCATGATCTATAAGAATATATGTAATGGGGCTGTGAAGCTTAACACCCAGGTTCATTTCCCCAATACCCACCACATAAGCCAGATACACAAGGTGGCTGTTTTAGTCAGGTTCATATTGCTGGAAGAAAGCACCTGACCAAGAACAGCTTGTAGGGGAAAAAAAGACTTTATTTTGGCTTACAGACTCAAGGAGAAGCTCCATGATGGCAGGGAAAAATGACAGCATGAGCAAAGATGGACAACACCTACTGACCAACATCAGATGGACAACAGCAACAGGAGAGTGTGCCAAACACCGGCAAGGGGAAACTGGCTATATCACACATAAGCCTGCCCCCAACAATACACTGCCTCCAGGGGACTTTAATTTCCAAATCTCCATCAACTGGGCACCTAGCAGTCTGAACACCTAAGTTTATGAGGGACACCTGAATCAAACACCGCAGAGGTGCATGCATCTGGAGCCATTCACTTGCTGTGGCTACTGACCCTGGTGTGCCCATTCTCCCCCACCCCACAAATAAATAAAGAAAATGTGTTTTTTAAATATATGTATTGGGGCTGGAGAAATAGTTCAGTGGTAAAGGTACTTGCCTGCAAAGCCTAACAACTCAGGTTCAATTCCCCTGTACCCATATAAAGCCAGATGCACAAAAGAGCACATGCATCTGGAGTTCATCTGCAGTGGCTACAGGCCCTGGCATGCCCAATCCCTTTCTCTCTCCTTGTAAATAAATTTTAAAAAAATAAAGAGTATATGTCAGAGAGAGATGAGCATCATGGTGCACACCTGTATTTCCCATAGAGAAGGCTGAGGCAGAAGCATCCTGAGTTGGAGGTCAGCCAGTGATACATAATGCGACCTCACCTCTAAGTAAAAATAAAAAGAGCCAATGGTGTAGCTCAGTGAAAAAGAACTTGCTTAGCACACACTAGACCCTGGGTTTGATAGCCAGGAACAGAGGATAAGCACTGACAGTTACTCCTATTTAGCTCCAAATAAGAGTGAAAATGCTTTGCCTTCTCGAGAGACAGTGCATGGAGGCCACCAGCACAAGGCTGGATGCGTACACAGAACATGAAGTGTTCTGACATTATTACTCCCTGCACACGGGGCTCAGCTGTGAGGGAGACTAAAGGTGTGCACCAAGTGCTGCAGGCAAGAAAGACAAGGGAATAGTCTCCTCCTCCCCTTAGTCCTGGGCAATGTCCTGTAAAAATATACACATCTCCATAGCACAGCCAAACTATCATTGCTTCAACTTCTGCAGAGATGTGAACAAATATTTATTCACCCCAAATAAGGTGCCAATGACAGACGAAAGAAATAATGCCATTCAAGACCAGCCCAGTGAGTATATTGAGGATATTTAGAGGAATATGGATGAGGGGATATTTACAGGCACATGGATGACTGAAAAGTACCTGCATCGGTAAAAGTTCCACCTCCCATGGGTGACAACTCATGAAAGCTGTATCCCTGGAGATGCTTGTAAAATGGGAAGGGGGCTTGACCATTTGGAATGTCTCCTCTTCCCAGAAATTGTTACTGTTTATATAACCTTGTGGAGGGAGCTTGTGAAGCTTGTGAATTTAAGGACCTTTCTGAGACATTCAGGTTTTGTCCACTTCCTGAGCGTGGTTTCACTTACTTCCTGAGTCTTACAGAAATTCCTGTGTGGTGGGGAGGAGCACTCTGAAATGCTGTTTTTGGGTACGTATAGTCATTACACCCATGAATTCATAGCAGCTTAAATTTACTGCAAACATTAAGTCTGTCAATACATCACCTTCATGAAGGAAGGATACATGTGACTCCACACCTCTAGAGAAGCTCATTGCACCTAATGATTGCTGGGAAAGGGGAGTCATGTTCATCAGTTGTGTACCTCCTGGTAAGTTGCCCTTCCTTTTATATCACCATGATCATGCAAGCAACCCTAATTTAACTCAGTGGGGTTAAAAAAAAAAGTAATGAGAAACACCTGCAACCCCACGGAGGAGTGTCCATAATGGAGTGGGGGCAGGGATGAGGGAAAAGAGGGTACCAACATATTGATTTATCTGAATGAAACTTATTGTTAAAATAATAATAAACAGTTTTTTTTTTAAAGGAATGAAAGTAAGATGGGGAGTCACAGGAATGAAGAAGTGTGTTAGTGAGAGGTGGAGACTGGTAAGACAGTGGATTTTCTAGGCATAATATTAAAATATGTTATAAATATTATTAAAATATCAAAATGTGACTATAGGGATGGTCTAGTGGTTAAGGCACTAGCCCGCAAAGCAAAGGATCCAGGTTCAATTCCCCAGGACCCACATAATCCAGATGCACAAGGTGGTGCATGTATCTGAACTTCAGTTACATGGCTGGATGCCCTGGTACACCCATTCTCGCCCACCATAGCCCTCTCTCTCTCTCTATGTGTTTCTGTCTATATCGCTCTCAAATTAATAAATAATAAAATATTCATAAGAAAAATATCAAAATCGAAAAAAATTAGTGAAAAACCAGTTGAAGAAGAGGATGGTTGCATGAAAGAAAATGAAAAGTGTCCAAATGGACAGAAGAGATGAGAACAGCTGCCTGCAAAGAGGGGTGTGCTCAGCACTCACGGGCCTGTGCAGTTTCCATGGAGCCCACTCAGGCTCTCCTGCCCTGGCCTTGCCCTCCACATACTCCTTGTTCTTTGTGTGGTTTTTCTTTGTTTGATTTTGAAAGATGGTCTCCTATAACCCAGGCTAGACTCAGTTACCTGATGTGGAGGCACATACCTATGCAAACAGTACTTGGCAGGTGGAGGCATGAGATAAAATGTTCAACATATGTACTGAGTTTACAGGTATGTGCCACCAAGCCAGGTTCACTGCACTCACTTCTTTGTCTGAATTCCCTCTAGATCCCCTTATCCACAGCCAGCGTCTCAAAAGACAGAAACATGTTGAAGTCTCTGAACCATATATGCTGTCTCTGCATTTTCCACTGGATGACAGGTTTGAACATGTATGTGCTCATGAGGCACCTCTGAGGGTAACTGAAAAAGGGCAGTTGTTAACACTTGTCCCCTTGACAGATCACTTGCCTTGTTTGTGCAAGGCCCTGTGTTTGATCCTTAGCAACACACACACACACACACACACACACACACACACACACACACACACACACCTACCTATCCCCCATTTGTTCCTCATGCATTCTCTATTTCATGCAAAGGTCCCCCTCTCCTCTTGACTGTAACCATGTCCAGACAACCTGAGTTATTATTATGAAGCACCACGTTAGCAGCCTTATCAGTTTTGCACATGCTTCTCAGTAGCCTTGTTCACACTCACTATTCACACACATTTTGCTAGTTCAGCCATTGAAATGGTGTATCCAGGCTGGAGGTGTGGCTCAGTGGTGGATCCACTGTTTACCTGGGATGTGTGAGGCTCTGGGTTCGTGAACAAGTTCCCATGGGAGGGGGGGGAGTAATTCCTGAGTTAACCATACTACATAGCTGATTGAATGTATAGAAAGTCTGTGGTAGTAGAAAGCTGTCTGTTACAGGTTTATAACCTAATTTTGTTGGGTTACCTTAGTCCCATAAATAGTACTTATAGTCTACCTCACCACTTGATCTAACATAGCCATTACTATCAGGTAAAATTCTTATTGGAATGTTCAAACAAACATCTTAGTTTCCACCAACCCATAGGCTAAGGATGGCATCACAAAACACCTGAGGCCTCTAGCAGAGACTTCTCTGCTTTGAAAACTCTTCCTTGATATTTCCATGAATGTAATTAAAATGCCTAGATTTATAACTGTTTCATTCTATTACTATAAATATTCCATGAGTTAGGTAGGGTGGCCACATTTTTATCCCAGTATAAAAAGAGGCTAAAGTAGGAAGATCACTGTGAGTTTGACGCAGATTGAGTTCCAGGTCAGCCAGGCTAGAGTGAGACCGGGCTTAAGAAATGAAACAAATTTCTGAAAAATTTACCGTGTTGGAACATCATTTATTTCATGTAACTTAGACCTGTTCCCAGGGCATCAGTTCTCATATTTGTCTCAGAATAAAGTATTTATTATGCACTTGAGGTAAGAACTGGGGTTTGACATCCCAACACCACAAGACTTAAAAAACAAATGAAAATGAAAAATCAGCACATATTCTCCTCTGAGAGTTTCAGGTTCTTTCACATGTCCATACCACTGCACTTGACATTCTCATCACGCTACTGACAGTTTGAATCAGATAGACGTAGTTTTGAAAATGACATGCAAATTGCAGGGTGCTCAGCCACATCCCTGTACCCACCCGCAAGGTCAGGTGCAGCATTGTATGTCCCACTCTCAAATAATAAAAAAGGAAAGCCCCCTGACATCACAAAATATTTGTTTAATGGTCAAAGCAAACTCATTTCTCCTGAGATCAACACCAGCAACGCAGTCTGTACCATTTTTATGATATTACCAGACCAGTTCATGGAGAAGCACAGGGGCTACGTGGAAATTGGAGACATGCTGTGACTTTGGTTTAATTCTGTCAGGGAAGGAGCTGGAGAACTGCAAGTGGCACAAAATGAACAACTGAAGGACAGGTCCGAGCCTCAATGTGATGAAACAGGCATAGGCCAGAGTGGAGAAGAATATCAGGGCTCAGAGTGGGCTCAACTACCCACTTTTTCGCATCATACTGATAATAGCAATAAAGGGAAAAGAGAGACATATTTTATATAAACTTTTGATCTAGTTGTAGTCTAAACAGAGATTTAGAGGAATACAAGGGCTACTGGCTTTGGTGTATATGAAACCCTCACTACATGGAGAGAACAGTCCATCAGTCCACAAAGAGACATAGAGAACCAGTAACACCTTATATCTCAGAGTCATGACTGATTACTCGACCAATCAAATTTGAAATGATTGCTTTATTTCCCCTTCTATATATTCTTTTAGTTATAGATGAAATATAAGATATCTCTAAGAATCCTTTCCTATCCCAAATTTCCAGCTCTCTCAATAGAGCACAGATTTAAGGTTGAATTCCTGTCTTTGCTCACTTGTCTCTGAAAGTACAAGTATCAAGGACTGAATTCTTGTTTCACAAACACAGGGTGACTGGTACAGATGACAGTTATGGGAAGAAAAGTCAGGAGATTGTGAAGTCACTAGTCAGTGGGGTGAGAGGGAAATGAAGGAACACAGACTTCCTACACAAAGCCAATGACTCATGCATTAGACCCTCAAGAGATAGATGCATCAGAGCCCTGAGCATTGTCCTTGCTTCTCAGACAGTGTGAGCTTGGCTCCCTGCTTCTCCATCTGGTTACTCCTTCCTCCCCATCACCATGATGACCAGACACAGTTCTGAGAACCAACCAGGCACCAATCTCCAGAATGGGGAAGGTGGGTTGAGAATGGGCACTCGTCCTGCACAAGGCATGTGCCTCTCCTCCCTATAAGGAAGCTCACACCCACCTACTTCTATCCTGGTGGTCTGAATCCCACACACTCCATGTCCTAGTCTTGTCTTTGCAGATCCTATTGCTAACTCAGAGTGCCATCTCGAGAGTATAAACCCAGGGCCCAACTTCTCAGGATGTCCTCACTGTGAGAAATGGGGTGATGGGTTTGTTTATCTTTGGAGATCTACCCGATGACTGTCTCCTATATCCTCTCCAGGGGGCTGGGAAGCCACATCATGCATATGATCTTCATGTAGGTCCTAGGGCACCCTGCCTGTTGCCTCATATTTGGGCTGCATGATTCAGGCCACCTTGTTTACTATATCACAGAAAACATTCTTGTTCAGGGAGGTTTGGTATGTGCATTTCAGGAAGGTCGGTACATCTCACACCCACATATCAAATGAAGGATCTAAGGAGATTGTTAAAGGTATTTCCTTGCAAACTTTAAAGCTCCTGTTCAATTCCCCTCCATGCACATAAAGGCACGTGCACACAGCATACCCACTCCAAGTCAATGAGAAGTGGAGGCAGGAGAATGCAGAAGCTTGCAGGCCAGCGAGAATGGTGCCCATGAAGCAGATAAAACAGACAGACAGCACACCCAGTAAAACAAGTGAAACCCTGTGTCAAGCAAAGAGGAAGTTGTCCTCAGACCTCCACATGTACTCTGTGGCATGTACATGCTAATTCGCACAGAAGATACTTGAATCACATCACTTCTCTCTTTAATGGCATCTTCTACATTCCTATATACACACTAAGTATCACATTAACCAACCAATCTGAAGATCTCATCCAAATAACAGGTTAGGCATCTCTGTTCCTGGAATACTCTGAGCTTCCTTTCCATTCAGTAAGTAACCTAGTCTTCCATTCATGAAGTGTCAGGGTTTTCCTGACACCAGTCTGCCCCTCCCAAACTGTCATTTCTTCACAGGTCTAGTGACTCTCTAATAATCTCTACCTGCCTATCACCATGGTGCCTTAGGTAAACACCTTTTCCCAAATTACAGTGAGTTTAGTGAACTTAGGACATTCTCAGTTTAATTAATCACACTCTGTAGTGTTGGATATTTGTTTCTTACACCACAAAGGCTTTTAAATTTTTGGGTTAAGGACAAAGGCTAGTAAAGCCAAGACTTCACTTATTCCCCTTCCTGCTTTTCATTCTAGCATTTAGTACCTAACACTGTTGGTTTTTACTTTCTGTCCATATACACAGGAAAAGGATGGCAATGTCTGTAAGCACACCACACTGAGGTTAGAAAATCAACATGAAGAGGTGAAGACACTTGTGGGTGGCACGCTGGCTTTGGTCTGAAGCCAGGCCTATCACCAGGGGTCCTCACAGTGCCACCAGGGAGTTCACGTGCCCCTCTACTTGGCCTGACTCCCCTACCTCATGCGGGGAGGTCTGACTTGCAAGCAGATCACCATGGTCGCCTCCTCCATCACCATCTCACCAGAGAGAAGATCAGGAAAATGAAGTCTGCTGCTTCCTCCTCACCATTTGCGCCTCCCTGCCTTTAAGTTCACAATTTCCCCCATGCTCTGGTAGAGCTGCAGCATTGTGACATCATGGGCTGTTCCACCTACCATGGCATGGGAGGGGGGCAGAACCATCCACCATTCCTGACAGGAGGGCGGCTTGCAGAGGGGAGTGGGATGCAGCTGTACTGAAGCAGAAACTTTGCAGCTCACAGGGATCTTTCCTCCCACCTACCCATAGAGCACATGCAGGACACCTGGGGCCTGAGGAGGCCTCATGGGATAAGGGGACTCCTGACCAAAAGATTCCACAGGCCCACTGTGTGTGCCTGACAACACTATGGTCAACCCACAGGGATTGACTGCACTCAGGCCTGGGTTCTGCAGCCAGCCCTGCTTCCGTTGTTCTTCCTTCCTTTCTTCCTCCCTTTCTTGTCTTCCATTTCCCCTGTTTTCTCCCCTTCCTTCTTTCTCTCCCACTCTGCTCCTTCCTTCCTTTCCTCTCTCCCTGCTTCCTTGTTTCCCTCCCTCACTCCCTCCTTCCTTCTTTCCATTCGTATTTCCCCCTTTTCCTTCCCTCCTTTTATTCTCCTCCCTTTTCCCCTCTTTTTCCTTCCTTCTTTCCTTTCTTTTCCTACTTTTCCTTCCCATCTTCATTCCTTCTTTCTATTCTTCACCTTTACCCCTTTTTCTACCTTCCTTCCCTCCTTTTCTTTCTTCTTCCCATTTGTCTCCCTTTCTAATTTTTCCCTCTTTCCTTTGCCCCCATTTTCCCTCCCTGTCTCCCTTTCCTCTTTCCTTCCCTTCCTCCCTTTATCTCCTCCTCTCCTTTCCTTTTTGCTCTTCTGTTTTGAGACAGGCTCTATATGGTCCAGACTTTCTCTCAACCCTTGAAGCTCCTACCTCAGCCTCCCACTGAGTGGTAGTGCACGGCACCTAGATGTTTTGGGAGGGGGGGCATGTATGTGTATGCGCGCGCGTGTGTGTGTGTGTGCGTGCGTGTGTGTGCGTGTGCGCGCGCGCGGTTTGTGTGGACTTGGACTCATGTTCCTGGGCAGTGCGCTGGAGCTGGGTCTGGGTCTGGCCAGCCCTTTGCCTGGCTTTCTTGCAGCACCTCCCGGGGATCCCCGTGACCCCTCGGTCCAGGGCGATCCTCCTACCTGCTGCCGATCACTCTCACTCGCCCCCAGACTCGCCATGGCCGCCTCCTCCGCCATCCCGCAGGATGGAGGCTCTGGAAAATCAACTCCGCTGCTTCCTCCGCACTGCTCACGCCGACCTGCCTTTCAGTTTACAATCTGCTGAGCGCTTTCCCTGGCACACAGACACAACACCGCCACCGCCACAGCCACCTCCTCCACCCCACTGAGCTGCTGGAGAGAGGCTCAGGAGAATGAACTCCGCTGCTCCCGCCTTTTGAAAGTTTATAACTGCGCTAAGGACGCTCTGGGTGAGGCGCAGCATTGTGACGTCATGAGCAGTTCCACCTGCCTACAACGTGGGGGAGGCTGGAGCCACCCATGGGTCAGGAGAGGAGGGTGGCAGGCAGGAGATGAGTGGGCTGCAGCTGTATTGGAGCAGGGACTTTGCAGCTAATAGAGCTTGTGCCTCTCCCCCCCCAAACACTCAGGGGCGCCTGAGACCTGAGGTGCAGCTGTGTGTACTGACAGACCAACAGCTTCCACCAACCCAGGGTTTAACAATGTCATCAGATAGCATGTGAAGACTATGGTGTATATTGCGCTGCTTTGCTAACACCTGCCTACCTGATGGTCAACCAATGTATTTGAAAAGTGCCTTGATTTATGATGACTTATGTAGTTATGAAAACTTCATGAAACTATTAACACATTTAGATGGAATTTTGGGTAACCTTAATCTGTGTTCCTGGGCCATGGTCATTCATATTTGGCCCTAAAGTATGTCTAATCCCCTTTGATGTGAGAGCTTCATCTTTTGCATGGACACTGGGGTGCAGCTGTGCTGAAGCAGGGACTTTGCAGCTCACAGAGCTTGTGTCCCACCTCGCACATACTCAGAGAGCAGATGCAGGGTTCCTGGTACCTAGGGTGCAGCTATAATAAAGCAGAAGCTTTGCAGCTCACAGAGCTTTTGCCCTGCCCCGCCCCATCCACTTACCCAGATAACTGGTGCGGGGACTCCTGGGGTTTGAAGAGGCCTGGTGTGATGTTGTGACTCCTGGGGCCAGAAGATCCCATAAGCCCCACAGTGTGTGCATGAAACACTATGGTCATCCCACAGGGATTGACTGTGCTCAGGCCAGGGATCTGCAGCCCTGCCCTCCTTCCCTTGTCCTTCCTTTGTTCCTTCCTTGCTCCTTCCATTCTTCTCCATTTAATCCCTCTTTTTTCTCCCCTCTTTCTTTTTCCATACTCCTTCCTTTCTTTCTTACTTCTTTCCATTCTTCACTTCTCACCTCTTTTTTCACCCTTTAATCATGCCACTCATCACCTTTCCCCTCCTTTGCTCCCTTTCTTTCTATACTCCTCCCTTTCCCACTCATTTTTCTTCCTTCCTTCCTTTTCTTCTCTTCCCTTTCCCCCTTTCTTCTTCCCTCCTTGCCTCTTTTTTTCCCTTTCTCCCTTTATCTCTGGCTTGCTGTGAGCTCAAGGCCTGATGAGGACTCCACCTTATGTCTCCTCTGTGCAGTCGAAATATTGTCTTCCTCGCCTGCAAAGTTCTGGCACACAGGAATAGCACAACATAGACATGAAAAGCTCAGATGAAGAAGGGTGTGTGTGTGTGTGTGTGTGTGTGTGTGTGTGTGTGTGAGAGTGATGAGATGGAAAACAGCCCCGAGAACAGGTAAAATATCTCACCAACAGAAGTGCATCCACAACAGTGTGGAATGTATAGTTACATTGTGTATTTACATTATATGAATAATTACAAGAGATGAACCCCACAGGGAAGTTCCTAACTTTATGCTGTCTGAAGAAATTTATAAATAGTACAGAAGCTTTACAGCATCCTAGTGTCATGGCTTTGGCTGCCCCATCAGCCCCCTTTCAAAGGAATAGTAGAGACAAAGCACCCAGTAAAGGTTAATCACAAGTAGCTGGGTGCTGCTGCTCCTACCAGGCCCAGGAGCCTGAGGGAAGCCAAGGGGAGGGAAAAGGAGTGGGAAGACCACACAGGAGCTTAGGTGGAGGTGAGGTATTTGGGGAAGCCCCTACTGGGGAAACTAAACAGGGCTTGACCAGGGAAGGTATTGTTCCTGGATGAGAGTGCTGATCTCAGACATTTATCTCTTAATGTTTAAGGCTTCGGGTTGGAATGATGATTGGAAAGTCCCTCAGTGGGCTCTGGAGACAATGTGTTTGGTGAAAGCCCAGTGTGGGGAGGGATGTGGCTCTTGGACAACAGGATATTTTGTAAGAAACATCTAGAAGCAGGAAGTCAGGCTAGAGAAATGGGAGGCATAGCTTCATGTGTGGTGTAGGTGAAACCTGGATTCTGAGCAGCTGCTTACAAACTCAGGTGATCCCAGCTCAGAGCTGAGTCCAGGCAGACATGGAACACAATGGATCTTACCCTTGTGGTATGAAAATTTGTAGGCAGACATGTGGAGGAATGATGTGGGCATGGGCAATGGCAGTGATGGGAATTGTCCTGCTATCCAGATAGACTTCTTGGAGGAGGGTCAGGGGAGATGGGCAGATGGGCACATTGACAGTCACCTGTTATCCCAGCACTCAGGAAGCAGAGACAGGAGCATCATGGGTTCAAAGGTAGCCTGGGATATATAGCAAGACCTGGTCCCAAAAAATGTTCTTGGGGATGAGCCTCATTGGGTAGTGTTTGTCTTGTAAACCTAAAGACCTCAGTTGGATCCACAGAAACCAGATAAAAGAGCCAGGTGTGGTGCCACAGGCTTGTAATGCTAGCACTGGGGAGGTGAGATAGGAGAGTTCCTGGGCCGAGTGGCCAGCCAGTCTAGCATATTTGGTGATTTCCAGGCCAGTGAGAGGCCCCATCTCAAAAACTGCCAATGGAATTCCTGGGAATAACACACAAAATTGTCTTTTATCCCCACTAAATGTATGCTTGCATACTTGTATACACACATGCACTGCACACACATGGAAATACAAATACACATCCACACATTTTTTTATTCTCATTTTGTATTTATTTATAAGCAGAGACAGATGGCGAGAAGACAGACAGAAGACTAGGCACTACAGGGCCCCATCCATTATGTGGATCTCACTTTAGGTGGGTGGGAGGGAATCAAACATGGGTTGTTAGACTTTGCAGGCTAACACCTTAACCAGTAAGCCATTTCTCCAGCCCAATCTACCACATTTTTAACAAAGAAGCATTATTGGGGAAGGGAAAGAGATGTTGGGAGAGAAATCTGGTTAAAGCAGGTTTAGAATGAGTAGGAGACCCAGGAAGGCAAGAAGAGTAGCCCTGAGATCCTGTCCATGGACAGATCTTATAGAACACAAAAGCCCAAATTATGCTGAGAACAGTCTGGAAACTTTTAGAAGCTGAACAGGCCAGATTCCAGCTGAGCAGTGGGTGGCAAGGCCCAAGGTCAGTAATGAGCCCATCTGGGGGACAGAGAAAAGTGGAAGTGGCCTGGACTGGGATGAAATGACTGGGCCTGCAGCAGGTACCTAGGCTTGCATGTCAGACACTCTGTAGACTTCCTGCCTTGACTGAGACATGTCCTAGTTATCCTGGCTTTTCTGTGGGTACCAGGAGGGTACGGCTGTCAGCCAAAATTGTGATGATTTGAGACTTGAGTCCTGGTTCTGGTTCTGGCTGACCTCTTGAGAAAGGGGCAACTGGTCCCCTACAGTTACCAAGCAGAGCCTGGAAGAGAACAGAAGGTGGAGCAAGCTCCAGTGCCTTCTCAATGTTCAATCAGACTCAGCACCAGGAGTTTAAATATATTGAGAAGACCTTTGAGGGTATTAACAGAACACATGAAAATTATTCAAGGAGGGCTGGAGAGATGGCTCAGCAGTTAAGGTGCTTGCATACAAAGCTTGATGGCCTGGGTTCAATTCCCCAGTATCCATGTAAAGCCATATGCACAAAGTGGCTTGTGTGTAGGGAGTTTGTTCAGTATCAAGAGGCCCTTGTGCATCCTGCTGCACCCATTCTCTCTCTCCCTTGCAAATAAATGAATAAAAATATTACCATAAGAACTGTGAACCTCCTGCATTCAGTTCTCAGTAGCAGCACATCAATCACAGCTGAGAAGAGCTCCAGCTCCACAGCACAACACAGAGGGATCGAGGTGGGAACTCAGCACAGGTGAGATTGGAAGCCACACCAAAATGTAACAAGGCCAACTGACAAAAGAAAAAAAGGTACATAGGCCAGCATTGAAGGTGCTAATCTCTCTTTCCATGTCATCAGGGCAGGTTGTGGGTTACTTATTTTTGGTTGGCTTTACCATTTTCAAATAAGCTGTACATGGGGTGTTGAATATTGCTGCATTTAATGCTTACAGATTTATAGGGCCTTTGTCTTTTGATTATATCATTTTTGTGGGCAGGGTCTGACCCAGATCCAGGCTGACCAGGAACCCAATTCAGAACAGAATTCTCTACCTCCTAGCTGACAAGATTAAGGGTGGAGAAGAACACACACCCCTTAAGGATTTAGGCCTTATAAGACTATTTGTTTGTTTTAATCCCCACACTTGTATACTCTGTGCTGGTTTTTATTGAATGTGTATATTGCTCAGTTGAAGTTTAGACTTTGCCAATATATTGTCCCACCCAGTCCACTAGAATACTTGCTTACCAAGCAAACTCAACCCCTAGGATAACTTCTGCAGTTGGATTGGGGCACAAGTGCTACAGTTGGCAGGTTAAACTCATATCCTTAAAGTATATAAAGGTGGATCACCACATCTAAGACACTGAAGATAAGTAGAAAACCCAAGCATCAAATCAATTCAGGATGCCAAAGTCGCTACATAATAATACAAGAAACACAAAGAATCAAGAAAATGCAATCCCACCAAAAATTATAAATCCATCAGAAATGATCACCAATGAGAGTGTTTTAGATGAAATACCTGAAAAAGACTTCAAAAGAATGATTCTATCTATACTCAAGGAAATGAAGAAGAAATGAAAGGATTCAAAGAAGAAAACAAACTCCTGAGAGACAGCACAGAAAAACAGCTTAATGAAATAAAAAAGGTCATTACAGGACATGACTAAGGAAAGAGAAATACTGAAGAAAAACCAGGCTGAAATTACAGCTCTGATGAACAAAGTCAGGGAAATTAAAAAAAAAATCTGTGGAATGTCTCACCAGTAGAATGGATGAAGGAGAGAACAGAATATCTAAACTAGAAGACCAGGTGGCAGATGTAATACAGTCCAAAAAAGAGAAAGACAAGCTAATAAAGTTATTAATGGGAATTCTAAGGTATCAGGGACACTAAGAAAAGATCAAACATAAGCATTCAGGGTATAGTAGAAGGAAAAGAATTTCAATCCAGAGGTTTAGTACATGGTTCCAACAAAATTATAGAAGAAAAACAGACTTAAAATTTTCCAGCATACAAAGTTATACTTATTAGAATCCTAACAGAAATTCTGTTAATCCTTAGATATTCTATACTAAATGGCTGTTTTAAACTTATCTCTCATTGCTCACAGTCAGCTCACTCTCAGAGGGTCCTGAGACAATCTGTCTCCATATACGTGGGTTCCCTTGTTCTTCCTGCAATGCTTAAAGGTCTTACAAGAATTAAAAACAACAACTTCCAATCTGTTGTATGCCTACTCCCCCTTAACTCCTTGATTTAATTTTCTGTCCTTAACATTGATTTCCAGGGCTGTCTTCCAGCACTCCATTAATGCATTTCCAGTGTCCCCTCCACCCACTAGAGAAGTTTCCAAGTGTCAATCCAAACAACCCCACTCATGTCTCGTATTGTTAATCTGGTTAAAAAAAACAAAAACAAAACAAAAAAAACCCTGAGAGAGCCAAGTGTGGTGGTGCATGCCTTTAATCCCAGCACTCAGGAGGCAGAGGTAGGAGGATTGCCACGAGTTAAAGGACACCCTGAGACTACATAGTGAATTCTAGGTTACCCTGGACCAGAGTGAGACCCTACCACAAAAAAACCAAACCAACCCAAAACAAAAAAACCCTAGGGCCTAGCAGGAGACCCTATTGTTTTGCTAAGTGAGCACAATGTGCATATCTAACTGCCTTCTAAATATCTATGTTTGCAATTATAGACTAGTATTGCTCTAAAAGAAGCTTCTTTCCAGTAGTCAAAGTGATGAGTAAGTGTCTGTTGAATGCTCAGGCCTAAGTAGGACATATCCATAACCCCTACCAAGTTTCAGGAAACAATACAGAACAGAGGAAAGAAGGAATGTAGGTGTCATAGGATAAAGAGGGATGCAGAAAAGCACTACCTTCGGGGCACACATGAAAACTGTGCTCATGAACTCATAGTAAGTATGATTACTGATCTGTAAAGATTGAGTCCATCAATATTATATCATGGATGAACCAGGGGCTCATGAGTCTTCAGCCCTCCAATGAGCCATTGGCAGTTAATGATGCTAGAGAGGGAAATCATTTTCTTCAGTGATGTAGCAACTAGTAAGTTGTCCATCCCTCAGTAAATAACATGCCCCATACACCCATGCGCATTCAAGAAAAGCTAACTAATGTCAATTTTATTTATTTATATATTTATTTATTTAATTTTTTTTGAGGTAGGGTCTGACTCTAGTCCAGGCAAGCCTGGAATTCACTCTGGAGTCTGAGGGTGGCTTCAAACTCCTAGCAGTCCTCCCACCTATGCCACCTCATGCTGGGAATAAAGGCATGCACCACCACATCTGGCAATATACCCATTTTATATAAATATAAAATCATCAAACAATTGGACAAATAGCAAAACTGGGAAATAATGTCACAAGTGAAAAAGAAAGAAAACAAAACAACTGTAAAGTAAAATAATATCAAAACAAAGTATTAAATAAGGGCTGGAGAGGTGGCTTAGCAGTTAAAACACTTGCTTATGAATCCTAAGGACCGAGATTCAATTCCCCAGTACCCACATAAGCCAGATGCACATGTGTCTGGATTTCGTTTCCCATGGCTGAAGGTCCTGGTGTTCCTATTCTCTCTCTCTGTTTCTCTCTCTCTCCCTTTGTAAAAGACAGTGTGCATGTATACATATACATACATATATAATGAACACACACATACAGTCCTTTGTGTTACTATGGCTGTGCACATGTTTTTCTTTCTTTTTAAAAAATAAGCAATACAGCCGGGCGTGGTGGTGCACGCCTTTAATCCCAGCACTCGGGAGGCAGAGGTGGGAGGATTGCTGAGAGTTCGAGGCCACCCTTAGACTACATAGTGAATTCCAGGTCAGCCTGGACCAGAGTGAGACCCTACCTAGCAAAACCAAAAAAAAAAAAAAAGCAATAAAAAGTTTAATGAGAAATTAAGATGCTTACCTAGAAATTCAGGAGCAAACTGGGTGGTGGGGCAACTGGTGAAAGTGAAATTTTTATAAACACATTATTTACATACAGTATTTATGGGGTAAAATATGCACATATTTTTTTTTCTTTTTTTAAGAAAAAACAATGAAAAGATTAATCAAAAACTAGTGAAGTTAGTTACCTATGAAAGTCAGGGGCAAGCAGAGTAGTGGGGCTAGAGGTGAGAATGGGACCTTTCTTTATAAAGCCTTCCATGTGTAATGCTATATAATACCATATATTATATATTATGGCTTTTAATCAGAGAGATGATAGATGATAGATAGATAGATAGATAGATAGATAGATAGATAGATAGATAGATAGATGATAGATAGATAGATAGATAGATAGATAGGGAGAATTGGCATGCCACAGCCTTCAGCCACTATAATCAAACTCCAGATGTATGTGCCACCTGGTGAGCAAATACAAACTTGCACACTTGTGTTCCTTTGTGTATCAGGCCTATGTGGGACCTGGAGAGTTGAACATGACTCCGTAGGTTTTGAAGGCAAGCACTCACTAAGCCATCTCTCAAGCCAAATACCATACTTTAAAAATAAAATTAGGCTGTGCTAGAGGGATGGTTTAATGGTTAATGTACTCACCTGAGAAGCCAAAGGGCCCAGGTTTGATTCCCCAGCACCCATGTAAACACAGGTAAGTGCGGGGGAGGGGGCAGGACCCAGAATACAAGCTCTCTGAGCTGCAAAGCTTCTGCTTTATTATAGCTGCACCCTAGGTACCAGGAACCCCTGCATCTGCTCTCTGGATATGTGCAGGTTGGGACACAAGCTCTGTGAACTGCAAAGTCCCTGCTTCAGCACAGTTGCACCCAGTGTCCATGCAAAAGATGCAGCTCTCACCTCTAAGGGGATTAGACATACTTTAGGGCCAAATTTGAGTGACCATGGCCCAGGAACACAGATTAAGGTTACCCAAAATTCCCTGTCTAAATGTGTTAACAGTTTCATGAAGTTTTCATAGTTACATAAGTCAAGTCATAATCAAGGCACTTTTCAAATACATTGGTTGACCATCAGGTAGGCAGGTTTTAGCAAAGCAGGGAAATCTCCACCATAGGCTTCACATGCTATCTGATGACATTGTTAAACCTTGGGTAGGTGGAAGCTGGTGGTCTGTCAGTACACATGGCTACACCTCATGTCCCAGAAGCCCCTGCATTTGCTCTCTGCTTGGGGTGTGCACAAGCTCTCTTAGCTGCAAGGTCCCTGCTCCAGTACAGCTGCAGCCCACTCATCTTCTGCCAGTCCCCATCCCCTCCTGACTGATGGGCGCCTCCAACCTCCCCCATGGCGTAGGCAGGTGGAACTGCCCGTGACGTCACAATGCTGCTGCTCAGGCCGTACTTCCTTTGGGAAATTGTAAAAGTTAAAAAGGCGGGAGCTGCAGAGTTCTTTTTCCTGAGCTTCTCTCCAGCAGCTCTGTTGTGCTGAGGAAGTGGTGGTGGCGGTGTTGTGTCTGTGTGCCAGGGAAACCGCTCAGCAGATTTTAAACTGAAAGGCGGACAGGGAGAGCAGTGCGGAGGAAGCAGCGGAGTTCATTTTCCGGATCCTCCATCCTGCGGGATGGCGGAGGAGGCGGCCATAGCGAATCTGGGGGCGAGTGAGAGCGATTGGCAGCAGGTAGGAGGATCGCGCTGGATCGGGGGGTCATGGGCTCCCCAGGAGGCAATTTGAGACAGCCAGGCAAAGGGCTGGCACGGGCCCACACCCAGCTCCAGCACACCACCCTGAAACATGAGCCACATCCACACAAACCACAAACACGTGCCGCGCATACATGCCCCCCCCCCAAAAAAAATCTGGCCGTGGTGCATTACTGTAACCCCAGTGGGAGGCTGAGGTAGGAGCGTCAAGGTTTGAGGGCAAGTCTGGTCTACATAGAGATTGTCTCAAAACAGAAAGCAAAAAGGAAAGGAAAGGCGGGCGTGGAGGTGCACACTTTTATCCCAGCACCTGGGAGGCAGAGGTAGGAGGATCGCTGTGAGTTCGAGGCCACCCTGAGAATACATAGTGAATTCCAGGTCAGCCTGAGCTACAGTGAGACTCAACGTCAAAAAAAAAAAAAAAAGTAAAGGAGAGGGAGATAAAGAGAGGAAGGAAAGGAAAGAGGAAATGGAGACAGGGAGGGAAAAAGGGGGCAAAGGAAAGAGAGAAAGGGAGACGAATGGGAAGAAGAAGGTAAAAAGGGAAGGAAATTAGAAAAAGGGGGAAAGGGTGAATAATAGAGGGAAGGAATGAAAGTGGGAAGTAAAAAGAGGAAGAAAAACAGGAGAAGAAAGAAAGGAAGGAAAAGGGGTGAAATGAGAAGAATAGAAAGAAGGAAGGAGGGAGTGAGGGGGGAATAAGGAAGAGGGAAAGAGGAATGGAAAGAAAGAGCAGAGTGGGGGAGAAAGAAGGAAGGGGGACAAAAGAGGGGAAATGGAAGACAAGAAAGGGAAGAAGAAAAGAAGGAAGAGCAAGGGAAGCAGGGCAGGGTTGCAGAACTCAGACTTGAGTACGGTCAATCTCAGTGGGTTGACCATAGTGTTGTCAGGCACACACAGTGGGCCTGTGGAATCTTCTGGCCAGGAGTCGCCTTTTCCATGAGGCTCCTCACACCACAGGAGTCCTGTGTCTGCTCTATGGGTAGATGGGAGGAAAGATCCCTGTGAGCTGCAAAGTTTCTGCTTCAGTACAGCTGCATCCCACTCCCCTCTGCAAGCTGCCCTCCTGTCAGGAATGGTGGATGGCTCTGCCCCCCTCCCATGCCCAGGCAGGTGGAACAGCCCATGACATCACAGTGCTGCAGCTCTACCAGAGCATGGGAGAAATTGTAAACTTAAAGACAGGGAGGTGCAAATGGTGAGGAGGAAGCAGCAGACTTCACTTTCCTGATCCTCTGTCTGGTGAGATGGTGGTGGAGGAGGTGACCATGGTGATCTGCTTGCAATTCAGACCTGTCCACATCAAGTAGGAGGGTCAGGCCAATTAGAGGGGCCACCTGAGCTCCCTGGTGGCACTGCAAGGACTCAGTTTCAGCATGCCACCCACAAGTGTCTTCACCTCTCCATGCCGATTTTCTAATCTCAGTGTGGTGTGCTTACAGACATTTCATTCATTTTCTTTGTGTATGGACAGAAAGTGAAAACCAACAGTGTTAGGTACTGAATACTAGAAGGAAAAGCAGGAAGGAGAATTAAGTGAGGTCTGGGCTTTACTAGCCTCTGGCCTTATCCAAAATTTTAAGAGCCTTTGGGATGTGAGAAATGAATATCCAACACTACTGAATGTGATTAATTCAAGTGAGAATGTCCTACGTTTAATAAGTTCACTCTAGTTTGGGAAAAGGTGATTACGTAATAGGCAGGTAGAGATTGTTAGCGAGTGACTAGACCTGTGAAGAGATGGAGGGGCAGGCTGGTGTCAGGAAAATCCCGACACTTCATGAATGGAAGACTAGGTTAGTTATTGAATGTCTAGGTTACATGAAATATGAAGTTTCAACATGGTAAAATTGTCAGAATTTTTTGTTTTATTTCTTAAGCCTGGTCTCACTCTAGCCTGGCTGAGTTGGAACTCAATCTGTCAACCAAGATAGCCTCACATTCACAGGGATCTTCCTACTTTAGCCTCTTTTGGTACTGGGAGTAAAAATGTGGGCCACCCTTCCTAACTCATGGAATATTTATAGTAATAGAATGAAAAAGTTATAAATCTAGGCATTTTAAGTACATTCATGGAAACATCAAGGAAGAGTTTTCAAAGCAGAGAAGTCTCTGCTGGAGGCCTCAGGTGTTTTGTGATGCCATCCTTAGCCTATGGGTTGGTGGAAACTAAGATGTTTGTTTGAACATTCCAATAAGAATTTTACCTGATAGTAATGGCAATGTTAGATCAAGTGGTGAGGTAGACTATAAGTACTATTTATGGGACTAATGTAACCCAACAAAATTAGGTTATAAACCTGTAACAGTCAGCCTTCTACAACCACAGACTTTCTATACATTCAATCAGCTATGTAGTATGTTTAACTCAGAAATTAGTTTTTTTCTGGTAACTAGTTCATGAACCCAGAGCCTCACACATCCCAGGTACACAATGGATCCACTACTGAGTCACACCTCCAGCCTGGATACACCATTTCAATGGCTGAACTAGCAAAATGTGTGTGAATGGTGAGTGTGAACAAGGCTACTGAGAAGCATGTGCCAAACTGATAAGGGAGCTAAGATGGTGCTTCATAATAATAACTCAGCTTGTCTGGACAAGGTTACAGTAAAGATGTGGGGGACCATAGCATAAAATAGAGAATGCATGGGGAACAGATTGAGGATAGGGGTGTGTGTTTGTGTGTTTGTGTGTTTGTGTGTGTGTGTTGCTAAGGATCAAACATAGGGCCTTGCACAAACCAGGCAAGTGATCTGTCAAGGGGACAAGTGTTAACAACTGCCCTGTTTCAGTTTCCCTCAGAGGGGCCTCATGAGCACATACATGTTCAAACCTGCCAGCCAGTGGAAAGTGCAGAGACAGCATATATGGTTCAGAGACTCAACATGTTTCTGTCTTTTGAGACCCTGGCTGTGTATAAGGTGATCTAGAGGGAGTGCAGACAAAGAAGTGAGTGCAGAGAACTTGGCTCGGTGGCACATACCTGTAAACTCAGTACATGTGTTGAACATTTTATCTCATGCCTCCACCTGCCAAGTACTGAGTTTACAGGTATGTGATACCAAGCTGGGTTACTTTGAGTACAGCCTGGGTTATAGGAGACCATATTTCAAACCAAACAAAAAAACCACACAGAGAACAAGTAGTGTATGGAGGGCAAGGCCAGGGCAGCAGAGCCTGAGTGGGCTCCATGGAAACTGCACAGGCCCGTGAGTGCTGAGCACGCCCCTCTTTGCAGGCAGCTGTTCTCATCTCTTCTGGGCATTTGGACACTTTTCATTTTTTCATGCAACTATCCTCTTCTTCAACTGTTTTTTCACTATTTTTTTTCTATTTTGATATTTTTCTATAAATATTTTACAATTTATTTATTTGAGAGAGATGTAGAGAGAAAGAGAGAGAGTGTGCAATGGAGGGCAAAAATGGGTACACCAGGGATCCCAGCCATGTGAATGAACTCCAGATGCATGCACCACCTTGTGCATTTGGCTTATGTGGGTCCTGGAGAATCAAACCTGGATTCTTTGGCTTTGCAAGCAAGTGCCTTAACCACGATACCATCCCTCTAGTCCACAGTTTGATATTATATTACATGTTTATAACGTATTTTGATTTTAAGCCTAGAAAATCCACGATCTTACCAGTCTCCACCTCTCACTAACACACTTCCTCATGCCTATGACTCTCCGGCTTATTTTTGTTCCTTTTTTTTTTTTTTTTTTTGGTTTTCGAGGTAGGGTCTCACTCTGGCTCAGGCTGACCTGGAATTCACAATGTAGTCTCAGGGTGGCCTCAACTCACAGCGATCCTCCTACCTCTGCCTCCCAGTGCTGGGATACTTCTTCATGCGCCACCACGCTCCATCTTATTTTTGTTCCTCTTAAAAACATGTTTATTATTACTATTAACCACATGTTTTGTATAGATGAATCATGTGTTGGTACCCTCTTTTCCCTTGTCCCTGCCCCCATTCCATTAGGGAAGCTCCTCAGAAGGGTTGCCAATATTCCTTATTACTTTTTTTTTAACACCACTGAGTTAAGTTAGGGTTTCTTGCATAAGCATGGTGATATAACAGGATGGACAACTTACCAGGAGGTACACAACTGATGAACATGACGCCCCTTTCCAAGCAATCATTAGGTGCAATGAGCTTCTCTAGAGGTGTGGAGTCACATGTATCCTTCCCCCATGAAGGTGATGTATTGACAGACTTAATCTTTGCAGGAAATTTAAGCTGCCATGAATTCATGGGTATAATGACTATGTGTACCCCAAAAACAGCATTTCAGAGCGCTCCTCCCCACCACACAGGAATCTCTGTAAGACTCAGGAAGTTAGAGAAACCATGCTCAGGAAGGGGACAAAACGTGAATGTCTCAGAAAGCCCCTAAAATTCTCAAGCTTCACAAGCTCCCTTCACAAGGTTGTATAAACAGTAACAATTTCTGGGAAGAGGAGACACTCCAAATAGTCAAGCCCCCTTCACAATTTACAAGCATCTCCAGGGATACAGCTTTCATGAGTTGTCACCCATGGGAGGTGGAACTTTTACCGATGCAGGTACTTTTCATTCATCCATGTGCCTGTAAATATCCCCTCATCCATATTCCTCTAAATAACCCCAATATACTCACTGATTCACTGGGCTGGACTTGAATGGCATTATTTCTTTGGTCTCTCATTGGCACCTTATTTGGGGTGAATAAATATTTGTTCACATCTCTGCAGAAGTTGAGGCAATGATAGTTTGGCTGTGCTATGGAGATGTGTATATTTTTACAGGACATTGCCCAGGAGTAAGTAGAGGAGGAGACAATTCCCTTGTCTTTCTTGCCTGCAGCGCTTCGTGCACACCTTTGGTCTCCCTCACAGCTAAGCCCCGTGTGCAGGGAGTAATAATGTCAGAACACTTCATGTTCTGTGTACACACCAAGCCTTGTGCTGCTGGTCTATATGCCCTCTCTCTTCCAGAAGGCAAAGCAGTTTTACTCTTATTTGGAGCTAAATTGGAGTAACTGTCAGTGCTTATCCTCTGTTCCTGGCTATCAAACCCAGGGTCTAGTGTGTGCTAAGCAAGTTCTTATGCACTGAGCTACACCATTGGCTCTTTTTATTTTTACTTACAGGTGAGGTCGCATTATGTATCACTGGCTGACCTCCAACTCAGGATGCTCCTGCCTCAGCCTTCTCAATTGGAATTATAGGGGTGCACAGTGATGCTCATCTTCCTCTGACATATACTCTTTTTTTAAAAAAAATATTTACAAGGAGAAAGGGAATGTGCATGCCAGGGCCTATAGCCAATGCAGATGAACTCCAGATGCATGTGCTCTTTTGTGTATCTGGCTTTATATGGGTACAGTGGAATTGAGCCTGAGTTGTTAGGTTTTGCAGGCAAGTGCATTTACCACTGAACCATCTCTCCAGCCCCAATACATATATTAAAAAAACATTTTATTTATTTGTGAGCGGGAGAATGAGGGTCTATAACCACTGCAAATGAATGCCTCCAGATGCATGCACCTCTGGGGTGTTTGATTCACGTGTTCCTCATAAAGTTAGGTGTTCAGACTGCTAGGTTCCCAGCTGATGGATATTTGGAAATTAAAGCCCCCTGGTGGCAGTGTATTGATGGGGGCAGGCTTATTGGTATTTTAGCCAGTTTCCCCTTGCCGGTGTTTGGCCCACTCTTCTGTTGCTGTTGTCCATCTGATGTTGGCCAGTAGGTGTTGTCCATCTTTCCTCATGCTGTCATTTTTCCTCTGCCATCATGGAGCTTGCCCTTGAGTTTGTAAGCAAAAGCAAAGTCTTTTATTTTTTCCCTACAAGCTGCTCTTGGTCAGGTGCTTTCTGCCAGCAATACAAACCTGACTAAAACAGCCACCTTGTGTACCTGGCTTATGTGGCTTATTCGATAAATAAACCTGGGTCCTTAGACTTCACAGGAAAGCACCTTAATTTGTACGTCATCTCTCCAGCCCCATTACATATATTCTCATAGATGATCATGGCTATCCATTGAATGTGATATTTAGGATGGTTAATATGTAATTTAGTTTATGTCAGTATGTTAAAAACACACATAATATCAAAATTATCCTTTAAATCATTTTAGAAACTTCTGGGGCTTGAAATATATAAGCATCACAACCATCTATCTCCTGAGCTTTTTTTCAGCTTCCCAGAAAGGAACATGCCTTGAGCATGTATGATTTGACAGTATAATCTGTACATAATCATCCTTGCTTTAACAGGTAAGGAAGGTTTGGGATGTGGCTCAGTTGGTAGAGTGCTTGACTAGCATGCACGAAGCCCATGTGATGGTGCTGCCCACAGTTAGGTGGGTTCTCTTATGTGGTATTATGCTCATTCCTGCTGCAGTTCTCACTCCTCTTTGTTAGCCAGAGCAGAAAACAGTGTCCCACTCCATCATTCTTTCCCATGTTCTCATTTTGTACTGGATTCTCTTGAAAGATAGGCACTTTTCCATGAGCTCAGGGGGTCTCTGATCTGTGCTCCCCTTCATGGGCCTGGGGTTACAGGTTTTCATGTGCATTCCCAGCTGTTTATGTGGGATCTGGAGATTCAAACATGAAGTGTTTAGGCCTTCCTGTATCCTCATATTTGCAGAGAAAGTGCACATAATCTCTAAGCTACCTCTTCATTCCTCATACTTCAACTGTATGTAAGTGCTGGGGTGGGGCTTTGTGAGTCGTGTCCTCTAGTTACAGTAACTGAATCCATGAAGAGGTGGAGAGCTGCGTGAACCTTCCTCACCTCCATGGTGGAAGGTTACAGGCCACAGTCATTGATTGTTCAAAGGACAGTGGTTCTTCCTTGTATGGAGGACAGCTGTCTACACTAAGGTTTTTTCCAAGCTTCACTCCTCTCTCAACCCCTTTATCACAATTTTTTCTCATCTCTTGCTTTAACTGTCAGCTTGAATTACGATCATTTCACAACCAATTCTATGAATTAATTTTGAATGATTTCCACCATCCCCCCCCCCGGTCTCAAGAAAAACTATCTTTGGAAGTTCGTTTTGGTAATTTCAAGAGAACATCCTCACACCTTCTCAGGGACTGTCACTACCTTAGACCCTTTCTGCCCAGTCCTCAGCTTCTGCTGCTCTGTAGAATCCTTCCCTTCTGCATGAAACAGGCTCTCACCTGTGATGGCCACAGTTCTTCACAGTGGAGCTCCTTGAAAGAGTTAGGCCTCTTTACCACTGCCTCCATTCCTGCCTCTAATTCCCTTAATCTCCCACATATTGAGGTTGGGACCCATGTGACATTTAGAAGAATGATGCACTTGCTTTTGCAAAGCAACCATAATTTTGGGGTGTTTTGTTTATCGTTTATTTATTTATTTATTTATTTATTTTTGGTTTTTCGAGGTAGGGTCTTACTCTAGATCAGGCTGACCTGGAATTCACTCTGTATTCTCAGGGTGGCCTTGAACTCATGGTGATCCTCATACCTCTGCCTCCTGAGTGCTGGGATTAATGGCATGTGCCACCACGCCTGGCTATCATTTCTTTTTGAGACAGGGTATCAAGTAGCTCAGTCTGCCTCAACCTCAATATGTAGCCAAAGATTGCCTTGAACTTTATTTTCTAATATTTATTTATTTATTTATTTATTTATTTATTTATTTATTTATGAGAAAGAATGAGGTAGGGAGGGAGTGAGAAATAGAGAAAGAATATGGGTGAATGGTGCACTAGCGTCTCTAACCACTGCAAATGAACAGCAGATACTTGTGCCACCTAATACACTTGGCTTTATGTGGGTCCTGGAAGATTGAACCTGGGTTATTTGCTTTGCAAGCAAGCACATTAACTGCTAAGCCATGTCTCCAACCCTGCCTTGAACTTTTGTTGCTCCTGTCATCACCTCTTTATTGCTGGGATTAGAGGCAGATAACAGTACTTCCTGTTTATGTAATTACTGGCTATTGAACTCAAGGCTCATGCGTGTTAGGCAAGCCCTCTATGGACTGACCACAGCCTCAGCCCTGTTTGATTCTTTTTCTGTTTTCTATTTAAGTGCTTTATCTCATCCTTATTTAATTTTGGTATATATAGATCAAGAAAATCATACATTCATTTCAGACTTAGGCGTGGTTTCTCCTTTGTGCTTGGGATGCCCTGGCTGTCTGATGTCTGGTGTCTGGTTTCCCTCCCTTTGTTTTCCTTTTCACTGTCATTCCTGTAAGAAGGATGGGGGGGGGGCAAGAAGCAGATTATTATGGGTGACTTGTCATGACTATGGGTTTGTAAGGAGTGTTAAAGTACATCATTTTTTACAAATTGATTTCTTGTTTGGTGAGTCAGAGTACACAATTGGGCAGACCGGGAGCTATGATTATGATGAGAAGAATACTCATCAAAGGACCCAGTAAAGAGCATAACCATGGAAACCAGTTTCCTAAACCTGACCAAAAGTTGTTCTCATGGATTTTGACCACACTTGATGGGCAGACTCCACGTATTCTAGTGAGGAGGGGTTAGGGATGGCAGTAAGGGGAAGATCTGTCTGCTGGAGCAGATTCCAGAGAAGTTAGCATGCAGGGTTTGAAAGGCCATTTTATTGCAGAGGAAGACTCATCCCATGGGCATCCATTGGCCAGTGGTCAGGGAGATGTTGAGATTGTTTAAGAGGTGGTCAAGGGGGGATACAATTGATGCGTAGGCAATGTTGTTGGACAACTAGGGTGGCTTGGAGTGCTGAATCTGTATGGAGCACAGGATGGTCTTGTTTGGTAATTCTATATCCAAGGACATTAACATATTCATTATACTTAACAGATAGACCTGTGAGATTATTAGCTAATAATGAACTGCAAAAATAATGTTTGCTCATGTTATCAACAGTCAATTGAACCCAGACGTTTTGAGTATTTAAGAATTCCATTGAGCTGGTAGATATGCTTATGTTCAGGGTAGCCTTTGAGTAAACAGTATCTGCCCTTAATTCTCCACCTCCTAAAGGCCCAACTTTAAACACCTGTCAACTCTCCTCACAAAACCTCCATCAATGGGGTTAAAACCATAATGAAACTTAAGGGTTAATCCAGGACTCAGAAAAATAAATGAGACAACTGTACCCACATACCACGTCATCCCTCACCCTTACACTCTCCTTTCCTCTGTCTCATTTACTGCAACCAATGTTACTGTCCTAGATCTTAAAGATGATTTTTTACCATCCCCCTACACCCAGGATCAAATCCTCTTTTTTCTTTTACTTAGGAGGACCCAGACACCGTTTTAGCTGAGCAACTCACCTGGAAAGTCCTGTCGTAAGGCTTTGGGACAGTCCCCACTACTTTGGTCAGGCCCCCAATGAGATCTCTCATCCCTAAACCTCCATCCCAGTCATCTCTTACATTACATAGATGACTTTCTCCTATGTAGTCCCACCCATGAAATCTGTGTTACACATGCTGCTAAAATTCCTCAATGCCTTATCTGCTTAGGGGTATTGGGTCAAAAGACAAAGTTAAGATCTGTCAGCAGATTGTTACTTAGGTCATGCCCCACCCCATGCATCAGCATATGCCATCATCCAGGGCCACCCCAACTCCCCTAAATATGTACCCTTGTTGAAGCACAACCTTTGACCCTAAGCACAACCTTCCAGCAGGATGAACTAACAGCCCTTACTCGAGTCCTAACTCTGGCTAAGGATCTTTCCATTAACATTTGTATAGATTCAAAATATGCTTATAAAATCATCCACTCATATATTCTTATTTGGAAGGAAAGAGCCTTCCTCACACAAAAGCAAACTCCAATTATTAGTGCCTCTCTAATCCAAGACCTTCTGGATGTCACTTTTCTCGCCTTTAAGGAATCATTCATGTAATGCCAAGGCCATCAGAAAGACAAACAGTACATCTCCCTCTCAATCACACTCACAAATTGGCCTGTGAAATTGCCCAGACACACCCAGACCTCTACCCCACCTCCCTACATTTCTTAGCATACAAAGTTCCCCTCACTCAAAGAAGAAAGGTTTCTTTCATACCTGCATTCCCTCTAACCAAGCTCTATTTTCTTTTCTTCGAAACCACACCTCCTTTCAACCCTAGGACAGACAATTCTTCAAAGATCTTGCAGACTCATGTGATATCTGCCAAAGAACAAACCCTAAATCCAACATCTGACCCCCTCAAATCCCTACTCACCAGGTAGAGCACCTTCTACCAGCCATGGATTGGCAAGCAGACTTCTCCCATATGCCTTCTGTTAAATGATACAAATATCTCTTAGTTAGTGTGGATACCTTTTCTGGTTATGTACAAGCATTTCTCACCACAAACAAGAGAGCTCAAATAGTAACTGAGATATTGACTAGAGAAATATTCTCTCAATTTGGCTTGTCATCCTCAATACAATCAGACAAAGGCCCAGAATTTGTCTCCTCTAACTCCCCAAACAGGTACCTTCAGATCGCCTGGAAGTTTCACATTCCCTACCATCCCCTATCCTTTGGCAAGGTTGTAAGAACTAACCATAACATCAAAATAGAACATTTATATATCAAAGATTCAACAATGAACTTACACATTGTTGAGATGAGCTATTGTAAAGTTTCATTAAAATAACATATCAAAACATGAGCCTTGTAATACAGACTTAGATAAATGTGTCTTCCTATGTAAGATGTAGCCTGTAGAGAATAGGTGTCCTTACAAATGGAAATTCCTTTTTCCATGACTTTTGAAATAGTCAATTAAAATTGTTAGTCACATTTTGGAAAGCTATATACACACATCCATTGAATATAACTCATTTAAATTAAATTTAAATTAAATACAGCTCTCCAGTGATTTGAGTAGAAAAATATCTTTTGACATTCTGAAGTCTTCTATTTATGTTTTAAAAGAAAACAGTCAGCAGGTTTCCCAAATAGGGGGAATTTCAAATGTTGAATTTGACTGGGCCATCAAAGAAGTGGGCTGGAGAGTGCAAAGCCTGATGCATGTTAGAGGCTGAAGTAGTAAGATTGATATGAATTTGTGATGCAGAAGGAGTTACATTTCAGCCTGGGCTCAAGTGAGATGCTGCTTCATAAAAAGCCAAAAATAAACTGAGAAAATTTCTTTGATAAAACACATCAATCTTAAGACATAATAGGAGTCTGTACATGATAACTGGACCTCTCTGTTACACAAAGCAGATTCTGGTGCCAGAAACCTTACTGAATGGTCTCTGCAAGGGCACATGCCTGTAATTTTTTGCATGAATCCCCAGGCTTATGGAGGCTTTTTTTTATTGGAGAGAGAAAGAAGCAGAGAGAGAGAAGGATGGAGAGAGTGGGCATGCCAGGGCTTCTAGCCAGTGCAAATGAACTCCAGATGTATGCGTCCCCTTGTGCATCAGGCTTATGTGGGTTCTGGAGAATTGAACTAGCATCCATTGGTTTGCAGGCAAATGTCTTAACTGCTAAGCCATCTCTCCAGCTCCATCGAAGCTTTTTGAACCTCCCACAAGACCTCAGAGACTAGTGTAAGGATTAAAAAGTAGTTATTCAAAATTAATACCTTTTGTTCCTTATCTAAATAAGAGTTTGACTTTTATATTTTCTGATATTTGAATGGTAATATACTTTCCTATATGAATATAGAATGTATTATTACATAACATTATTTGTTTAGTGTAGAAGGGTATGTAACAGAACTAACCTATCAAAGGTGACCCTGCATTTTCTTTTGAAGGTCTTGCCCTTTTGCAAATCTGCAGATAGAAAAAATTTTCAGTTCTTGCAAATTTTAACTTTATGGTCATCAGAACAATTATTTCTAATCTCTCAAAATTCCGTTTTTGGCTTTTATTTTTGGTCAGGCACACTGATTAGCCTCTGCTTTAACTTGAAGACTTCTTTTAATCTCCTGTACCTATGTGATCAGCATGAATACTGATAATCCTCCAATCTTCTAAACTTAAGGGCCAAGATGTAATCTCAAGATTATGGCTCAGAACTCCCTGCTTTCCTCATCTTTGCAGTTCTTTTTTTCTTCTTATCTGGTTTTCATTACTTGACTGAGGCCCACTGTAATTGTTCCATTCAGGAAAACTCTCAGTCAAAACCTTTTCTTGCTGGGTGTGGTGGCATACACCTTTAATCCCAGCACTAGGGAGGCAGAGGTAGGAGGATCACCATGAGTTCTAGGCCACCCAGAGAATACAGAGTGAATTCCAGGTCAGCCTGGGCTAGAGTGAGACCCTACCTCAAAAAACTAAAAAAAAGAAAAAAAAACTTTTCTTCTTACAAGCTCTGCTGTACATTCCCTTTGCAGAGCAGTTCTTTGCCTACTCAGACTCTATTCTGGTGAGGTGCATGTGTATTTCCTTGAGATGAAATCTCTTAGTGAAACTAAAGGTGCTTTTTTCTAGTCAAGTTGGTAGACCACTATGTTATAGTGATTATCTTGTTTCTAAACTCTCAGCACGGGTCACAGGAATGTGTGACCATGGCTGGCTTTTATGTGGGTGATCAGTATTTAACTCAAGTCCTCATGTTTGTATATACAGTACTCTTACCTGTTGAGCCCTTTCTCAGTACCTACCCTTTTTACTCTTCTTCAGTATCTCTCCTGTTCCATCAATCAGGAAAAGCTGAAGAATCTTCAAGGAGAAAGTCCCATTCTGGCATGAACAATTTGTAATAAAATGTATTTTGTGGAGCCAAAGAGAAACCAAGAATGACACTGACATAGGATAGCAGAAAAAGGCTTACTTGAGGTCAAGAGAGTGAGTATAAGAGTTACATTTTGAACAATGGAAACATGGGAAGTTTTCTCAGTGCCTTTACATATTCGTGTAGAAACTCATTTTAACACTGGGTACCTGTATATGCATAGTCAGTTGTAGAGAGTGATCTACATGTTTATGTTTATATTTAGGATCACAATTGAAGATGGTAGACACTTATTGGGTGTGCTTAGCTCAAAGGCAAGAAATACATGTTCTTTTTTATATTCTTACAAAGTATTCTTGTTGACAATTTTGATACATTTACAGAATAAATTTTGAACATAATCCTTTCCCATTACCTTCTCTTATCTCACATCCCCATTCTTCTGAACCCCTTTCTCCTTCAAACTACACCCTCTACTATTTTATAATAGGTGTTTTGTTGACAAGGAACATCAGATGGGGGAGGAATGGGTGTGTCATGGCCTCTGGCCACTGCAAAAAAAAACAATACTCATGCACCAACTTGTGCATGTGGCTTTATGTGAGTATGGGAGAAAAAGTCAGGCTTTGCAAGCAAATGTGTTCAACTACTAGAGAAATCTCTCTGTACTTCTGCATACTGTTTAGATGCCCCTTTTAACCTCCTTCACCACTCTATACAGAAAGTGGCTAGGCCCAATACTGATCAGGTCCTCTCTCGGTGGGTTCATGAATGCAATGACACATCCTGTGTAGAAAACAGTGGTCCACATCCTTCTGTACCATCCATAGGAATGGTATGGGTCATGGTAGTTCCTCATTCTCTGAAGGATGAATAAGGAACTGAATGGTCTGTGGAATGTGGATGTACATGAGGAAGACAAGCCTTATTCGTGTGAAGGGTGAATTCATGGTGTGAGGGATGAAGAAATAAACAGGGGGATAATATAAGAGATTGATGGTTAGAGACTAGTGCCTAAGGGGGATGATTGTCTAAAAGGATTTGACTTTCTGAGAAAGCATATAAGGGTGTCAGTGATGGTTATATAGAGCCAGTAAGCATCTGATGCATAAAATATCCAGAAAGAGTTTGGAGGAAAAAGGTGATTTGTTGGTGATCTGAGACAAAAGCCAGTTCTCAGGAAGGACAGAGGTTTGAGTTCTGTAAGAGTGAGAATAATTGGAGATGTTTCTGCTTATTTATTTCAGGCTTATAAATTCTAGGGAAAGCTTCATTATGACAGAAGAAGCTTGATCACTTCATCATATATGCATAGCAAAGAATGGAAAAGAGCAGCCAGAGATCAAGGCAGCTTAGAACATGCCCTATGTGTTGGTAAAGGATACTTTGCCAGTAGCACACTCCCCTAGCAGGGCTGTGCCTGCAGGAGACATAAATAGGAGGCTTAATTTTAATCATAAAGAGACTGCGACTCAATAGTGTACACAGACATCAGCATTAGATAGAAAGTAGGAACTGTTAGAAGCAGGATGACTCCATCTTTAGACTCGGACTGCCATGTCATTGTGACCCTTTGTTTCCTAAAAATGATCCAACCACCCCTCCCAATTATTACATGCTTGGAATAACCCAGATCATCCATTCCCATTTTAATTTTACTGGAATTGCCCAAACCACCTGTCTGATTATTACTTCTTTAAAGTGGCCCAACCCTGAGGCAAGGGGTCCACCTAGCAAAGAATTCCAATTCCCACATCCTCCCAAAATATTCCCTAGGCTTTTTGACCTGCAGGATCAGAGTCCTTCTCAGGATGCCTTGAATAAAGTCTGTTCATGTCTTTCCTGTCTTTTAAAATTATAATTATGAACTTTTTTACTATACCATCATTTTCAGAAAGCAGACTTTACACCTGTTTTCACAATTCATTTACAGGCAAATTCTACTATATATTATGTACTTTGAACTGATTTTTAAATCAACAGGAAAAACAACACTGCAGATATTGGTTCTGGTTTTGGTTAGTCATGACTTGGATACCTCGGAGTTATAACACAGACTGTAAGTTCTCAAGGCCAGCATCATTTCATTGTGGCAGGCAATGCTCCATCAAGGAGAAAGGGGACAGCTTCTCCCCAACAAAGTGAAAACATAATATTTAACCAATAACATAATTACAGAACCCTCTTAATCAGATCTAAATGTATCTTCTCAAACTGCTGCAGCAGAAAACTTAAAGATCAATAGAAAACAGAACTCAGGCATCAGAATTAAGAAAAACAGTGAGGCCATCA